>CM076578.1:1271000238-1271333206 GCA_034641835.2 Pinus albicaulis | reverse complement strand
TGTTTATGGTCCAAACAGGAAACCCCAAAAGGAAATATTAAACAAACCTATATTTTTTTTATTTTCCTCATGGAATAATTAATTAAACCATAATTTAATTATTATTCCCAGTGATGTTTAACCCAAAAACAAAGAAATTAATTAGATAAACCTTTATTTATCTTATTATTTTCTAGGAATAATTATTTAAATCTTATTTAGATAATATTCCTTGTTAAATATGATCAAATCACCCACAAATAATTAAATAAATCATTATTTATTTAATTATCTTTCAACCACTTCCTTAAATAATTAAATAAATCATTATTTATTTGATTATCTTCTAACCGCTTCCTTAAAAAGATAAATAAATCATTTATTTATTTATTTTTGACAAATCAAGGGATTTGACCGAAGTCAAATACCTTTTCCCTCCAACAAATATAATAAAATATTCCATAAAAGGTGGATCTAGATTTGGTTAACATTATTTTAATCATGCACCAAGATCTAGAATGACCCAATATTTTGTTATAAATAGGAGGGTTTTTCCCATCATTCTTTACCTTTTGTTGCCTATTAGATCACTCTGGATCTATACACTTGGTCACCATTTTCTGCCATTTGCTGTGTGAGCTCCCTTTGAGTTCCATTCTTTGTGTGGGTTTTCTACACCAACAAGAGAGAGAAATCTTAGATCTGAAGCGCTGAGGACTTCCAAGAACCCATCCCACTGAGGAGAATTGGATACGCCTTCTTGTTTTCTTCCCAGGTGCCCCATTAATATAAAAATTCTTTCAAAAATTGTTCTTGTCTTGTCTATTGGTATATGGAGCAAACCCTTATTTTTTCTGCTTAATGTCTTTCCATGCATAGATCTGGTTTTTACAGCTCTTTTATGTCTAACTAACCGCAGATCTGAAGATATTGGCAGCCACTTTTGTTGTTAGGGCTATTAGTTATGCGTAGCTAAAGTGGTCCTTTTTCGTACACTTCGACAAAGGATTCATACAACAAATGGCGACTCCACACGGGTTTTAAATTACGACCGCTGTCGTTTTTCATATTCCTGCATATCCAGCTACTTCAGACCCTAGGGTTTCTTTTCAGCTGTTTATTTTTCCTATTTTTATGTTGTTTTTCTCACATAAAAACCTAAAACATTAAAATTTCTAACTTCCGTGTGTTTCTGGCCCTATTGCGCAGGTAAGCGACACCAGCCGCAACTGAGACAGAAAATTTTCTGAAAATCTGCCGCCGAGACAACCAGAATGGGGGGTCGCACTTTTTGGCCCATAACCTACGACCTGGACCTCCAGGTCGCACTTTTCTGCCCCTTTTCTGCGACCTGCATTGAAAACAGGTCAGAAACTGCGACCTGCCATTTTTTCAGTGATTTTTCTGCAATTTTTTTGGGTTCTGCTGCAGCTTCTGTCAGGGTCTTCCAGCCTCTGTCTCAGCCCGCTTTGACCAAGTTCTGATCTTTTTTTACTCATCTAAGTGGGAACCTAGCCCCCTAGGGCTTTAGTACCCTCCACTTTTTGTGGAAAAGTTTTAGCTATTTCAGTCGTCTGTTTTTCAGAGCTTCAGCCTCCTTTTTTCCAGATCTGTTACCTCCCTTTCAGATCCATTGAAATCAGCTCTTCTACCTCTCAAATCACCTCCTGAAGATTTGCTTGGACCTACTTTTAGGGCCACCACCTTTCCCCCTCCGCTTTTTTGATGATTTCCTTCCTTTTTCCAGCCACCTTGCCTTTGTCTTTTGGCTGTGATCTGCACCTCTTTGCAGCAGCTTTATCCTTTAGATCCCTGTCCCTTTTGACCTTAGATCTATTGGCCTCTTTTCCGTATGTTTTTCCTAGATTTTTCCCTTTCTTTTCAGATTAGTTTTGAGAGTCCTTCTTAGGTTAGATAGGTGAAATATTTCATTATTTTGCTGTTATTTGACATCATATCTTTGTTCTCTGTGGTTTATTTTCATTCACATCACACCTTTTCTTGCTCTCAAAACGGAAGGGGTTAAAAATTAAAATTGCGCCGCCACCTGCGACCCTAAGTGAAGAAGCGCCTGGTTAACACCGCCTGGCAAAGACTCTAAAATCAATTGTCACTGCACCTCTTCTGCCCTTGACCTCACTTAATTCTGTCCCTTTCTGCCCCTGTCGGTTTCATTCTTCCTGTCGTCATTGCGCCTTTCCCGGAGACTTCTTGGCCTTCACCCTCAGTTTCCGGTCGATCGACCTGCTCCGACCCGCCGTCGTCGAGCCAGTCTTCCTCCGAGTCCACACTCCGACTCCTCTCTTGATTCATCGGGTTCCCCTTATCCTCCTGGTTCTCCCCCTACCACCATGTCTAGTCCAGGGCCTAACGCTAGCGGTTCTTCCGGCCCTAATGCCGGCCCGACTACTAGCGGAACCGCCACAGGAACGACCCCGGCCACCCCCTTGCTGCCGTACATTGCAGGCCTCAGCCTCCCCGATTTCAATCAGTTGATCAATGACCCTATCCGCCACGATGTTGGTTGGCCTTCCATGCCGACCAAGCTCCCTTCTGACATCCCTAAATTCGAAGGCCAAGCTGGAGAAGATCCAACCAATCATGTCCGATCTTTCCACATGTGGTGTTCCTCCAATTTCATTACCGATGACTCCATCCGTCTTCGTTTGTTCCAACGCACGCTTACCGACGAAGCTTATAAATGGTATGTTGAACATGCCACTTCCCATACCACCTTTGCAGCTCTTGCCCAAGCCTTTTTGTCCTATTTCCAGCTCCCTCTCCGATACGACACTGGCACGGAGCTCTTGACTTCCTCTAAGCAATCCTCTTCAACCTGCCTTTTCGCCCATGTTCATGAATGGCAAAGAAGACGGAGCTTATGTCAAGCCCCTCCCTTCGAAGATCGGGTTTATATGGACTGGTTCCTCTGCACCCTTCCAGCTCCCATCGGCAAAGATGTCGCCTCCCATTTTCCTCAAACCGAAGAAGCCGCCCTCCAAATAGCCTTGAAATATGACCTAATCTACGCTCAATCTGGTTATGTTTATACCGTTCTCCTTGACCTTCCGGGCCGGTGGCGCTGCGCCCAGGAGCTCTCATTCCACCGACGGTATCGTTGGAACCCTTTCCCATCCATACGCTCAACCTCCTATGGGCTATGGTCTCCCTCAGGGAGGGGCTAGCACCTCTAGCACTCTTCCCCCTCCCGGTAGCATGTATCCAGGATACGGCATGCCTCCTCCTTTTGCCCAACCTCCTGCTTACCTCAATGTTGCCCAACCTAACCATTACCTTTATCCGCAGCCTGGTGCGCCAGCTCCTCCAACATATGCGCTTCCATCTCCCTTGCCTCCTCCAAACCCGCAACAGCACTTACAGCCCCCTCCAGGGCAAGTATTTGCACAGCAGGGCGCGACTAATCCCCCTTCTTCTCAAAGAAGGCGGAGAGGCAACCCAAACCAATCTGCCCCTGGTACCCGTGGACCCAATCCTGGTGTGGACCCTAACACTGCCAACCAGCAACAGGGCACTCAGCCCAAGCCGGACAGGCCGCTTCGCACAAATAAGCCTTGTTCGTGTTGCGGTGTTTATGGTCATTACACCCACGATTGTCCTCTCTTACCCCAGATGTGGTAGATGTGGGAGTCTCAAGCCACATTGCACGGACGACACACCTCCCCTCATGCTCCTCCTAATGTGGCCACTACTCAACCGCTTGTGTTTGCAGTCCTTTCCCTTGGCAAGGATTCGTGGCTACCCCGATCGCCTAACGACAATTCGCCACCCCCTTCTCTTCCAGGTTCCTGCGATTACAGGATCTTTGTTTGCTGCTCAATCCTTTGGCGAAAGCCGACCTTCACCTTCAAACTCGGTCTCGCCGGTACCCTCGGCCTCTGCTGGTGTGCCCTGCAGGCCTCCTTCTTCAGGTTCTACAGAGCCTCTTTCGACACCGAATGGCCCCTTACATATCCCTCAACCCAAAGTTGAGGTTCATACCAAGATTCCTAAGGGACCATTACATCTAAACACTGCTTCTGGTCGAGCTGCTCATTCGTATAGCATAGTAGATGATTTGGCGCAATCTCCTGCCGCCATTTCCACACTGGAACTCCTCCAGTTATGCCCTTCCCAAAAGAAGGCTCTACTATCTGCCGTGGGCGCTGTAGATCCTGCTGATGACCAAATGATTGTTTTCGACACCACTCTATCGGACCATCCTCCTCTTCCTCCTTCCGTCGCCTTCCAAATCCCAGTCAAAATCCGGAACGCCAATGTGTCCCGGTGTATCATTGATGAGGGGGCATCCACCTGCGTGATGTCCGCTTCGGTTTGGAAGCAACTTGGATCCCCTGAGCTGGCCCCTTCCACGATCACCCTTCGAGCGTGGGACGGTCATGCCTCCCAGCCCATTGGCCTGTTTCGTAATTGTCCAATCACCCTCGCCGGTAAGACTATTTGCGTTGACGTCGAAGTCATCGACGCCCCGCTAGATTACAACATTCTATTGGGGCGAAGCTACACCTATGCTATGTCTGCTGTCCCATCCACGGTTTTCCGCAAGATGTCTTTCCCCCATAATGGAAAGATAGTCACCATTGACCAGTTGACATATCATGAGCCAAAATCTCAGACCTCACCTGAGACGACCATCTCTTCTGTAGCCAACAAGCAAACCGTCGATTCCTTGACCAGTGTCTCCCCCGGCGTTTACAAAGATTCCTCCCTGCTTGGAACTTTTCCTAATCTTCCCCCTCCTCCTATCTCTGACTCCATCTCATCGAATGTTTGCATGATGCAATCGTCTCGGGCTGCTCTTAGCGACACAGCCGACTAGTCGGCCAAGCCTTGCCCTCTGCCTTTGCTCCCTAGGAACATACCTGCAATTGGTGCGTCATGAGCCTCTTTGTCATCTGACATGGTTCCTCCAAGCCTTAGCCATTTAAGGTGTCCCCTGCAGCCCGTGCCTCTGATGGATCTGGTTCTAGCTCCCCACCGGGGAGTGTGCCAGTGCGGAGTCACAGCCACCCTCTCTTCCCTAATAAACCCATAGGATTACTGTTGGTACCTTGATCCTCCAGCCCCACCTTGCATGGTCCAACCCAAACCTTATATTCCTTATATTGCTTTGACCCCGGTTCAATCGGTCCCCATGACTTCTCCCGCTGCATCAGTGCCTCAGTCCCCTCAACAGGAACCACCTCCTGTTGCGACTGCTTCGGGTAAGAAGGGAAAAGCTTGCAAGGGGGCATCAAAGGACAAGGTTGCCCCGACAAACCCTGCTCCTCCTCAGCCTCCAAAGCATACCATCCAGTGTGCTTTGTGTGATGTTGTCGGTCACGCCTCCCATACCTGTCCTGAATTGCTTCATTTCAAGCCCATGGTTAATGTCACGTTCCCTGAGTTCGCGGTCCCAGAAGCCTCTGTTCCTTCCGCGACCGCGGCCAAGAACCCCAAGACTATTCAAACCAACCACCCCTGTGCTTTGTGTGATCTCCATGACACCCATATTTGTCCCTGCCTCGAGGACTTCCGCACCTATATCACCGCGGTCCACCAATTCGAGGCCAAGCGCAATGAGTCCACCTCTCCCCTATTTGCGCATTCTGCTTCAGCAGAACTACCAGATATGACTGCTCCCATTGAAATTCCCCCTCCTGATGTCGAGATGACGGAGCCTTCGTCCAGCATTTTTTACCTATCATCATCCATGAGACCCTCGGGGAACATTCCATCTGAATCCTCCCCTGTTGTTTCGCTTGACCTTCCTTCAACGATCATCTTGGGCTCAACATCGGTAGATCCTTTATCTACTTACTCTTCGGTCACCCCTTGTGACGATGCGCATGTGAACCTCTCTTCTCATGATGATGATTCAGGTCACTTCACCACGTCAGGTGGTCTTTCTTCCACCAGTCACCCCGTCTTCTATCGCGATGACGACATTATGGAAAAAATCCCCACCCCTGACGTTATCTATTCCCCCTTACATCGAACCCAGTTGTTCATACCACATCCACCTTGTGGCCATTACATTGAAACCCAATTTTTGGGTAAGGGGGCACCCACATTTGAGAGACCAAGAGAAGCAATTCTCCACCACTCTCCTAGTGTATCTGGTCGTGTTGACTTTAGTCCCAGTATTCTTCCACATTTAGAAGAACTTCTAGAGTCCCATATCACTTCAAATCACTCTAGGGATGATACCCCTTATCGTTCCCTCATCTTACATCAACGACCCAGTCTCTTAGACATTATTGTTGACCAACCTATAGCTTTTCTACGAGAGCATCAGTTCATTATCTCCAAATCCTCTTTTTGGGATAGTGACACCAGGTGTGCCAACTTGGAAACTTAAAGTCCATTTGATCCTTATATGCAGTACCAAAAGAGATTGGTAATCCTCCATTTCCTTTCTCAAACTGCATAACCATAACAAGAACAAATGGCACACCACATCATTAAAATGTGTTTAGATTCCCCTTTTTCTAAATACATTTTTGCATGACCACACCATGCTCGGGGGCACCTATGCCCCTCAACCATAACCCTCCTCACCTCGTTTTTGGAGAGGAGGTTGTCTTACCGATCGAGTGTGAAATCCCTTCCCTTCATCTGGCTGTTGAACTTCTCCCTGACACCCAACCTCTAGAACAACGACTTATCCTGCTTGAGCGTGCCTCTGAAGACCGTCGTGTTGCATTGCAGACCATAGAAGCGGCCAAGAAACGCACCAAAGCTCAATATGACCGAAAATTCCAGCCTCGTCCTTTTCACGAAGGCGGCCTTGTTCTAGTATATGACCAGGCCCATGATGTCCTTGGTCATGGGAAGTTCGACTCATTATGGCTAGGCCCTTACGTCATCAGTAAGGGGGCATTCTTTTTAGAGGACTTCGAAGGCAATCCTCTTCCTAATCCTCGCAATGCACTCTATCTTAAGAAATATTACCCTTAGCATTTCCCTTCTGAGATGCGTGTTTTATTTTCTGTTAGATAGCCAGCATCTTTTTTGTACTTTCATCCTTCGCCAGGACCTATTTTGTCCAAGAAGGGCCACTTCACCTCCACTTTAAATCGAATTTCCTCACTTACGACACTTGTACTTGGGGCACCACTTCACCTCCATACTTGTCCATGTTCGTGTCTATTTTCGTCATGAGTTCCCACCTTGTACTCATGTTTTCATGGTCCCCCATTGGGCCTTTACTGTGTGGCAGCACCATCGAGTCGCCCTTGTTTAGCGCATCCAAGTTGAGTCATCATCGCGTTCATGGAGTCTATCCCGAGTCCCTTTGTACCTCGCCATAGCCCTCCATCCTTCATTGCTTGGTCTCTCTCTTGTGTAGCACATTATGACCTTCATTCCCACTGTCCCCTATCCCTTATGATATTGTGTCAGTATCTGCCATGTCATTCATGCCCTTTATGCTCTAACAAGGGAAGTCGTCCATTCACTACTTAGTCCTTTCCATTTCCCTGTCATCATTAGTGTCAGTCTGTCCGTCGCTCTACTATTTTCTCTCGCGCCTTAGTTGAGGATTTCTCATTGCCTCACCTGTGGCGGACCTCCTTCTGTCGACATCAGCTCATTCATTCCAGAAGCCAGGTCTAGAGGGCGGTGTACCTTGGTTCCAGCTTCCACTCTTGTTCAGTTCCTCGGATCAGGCAAAGGGATCTCTCATTTCCCTTTGACTTGATTGTTTCTCCAGCTCCTTTCAGCATGACCGAGATCCGTATACTTGATGGTTCAGTGATACAGCAGCAACTCTTGATGATTCCCGGGTGTGTGTGAGATGTCTCAACCCTCATGAGGGGGTGGCCCTGCAGGTAGCCCCCCACATGCCTGGATGACCTCTTCCTTGCAGCCTTCGATGCAGCTCCAGATATTTGATGATGTTGGCCTTAGCTACTTGCAGCGCCTCTTTGATTTGCATGTATCAGTCAGATTTTGTGAGCCCTTCCCCATTTACAGGGGGCATTTGGGTTGTATTTGTATCTCATGTACTCAGATATTATTGTATAAGTCCTGGCTGTTATCCCAAGCACAACATGTATGTGGGATTCCTCATTGTATTTTTATCTGGCTCATGATTATGCCGGCTGTACTTTATGGTTCGGTCCCTTGTTTACTGGACACACTATTCTTTTGTACTTTGTCTCGGCGGGCATAGGTATGCCTCCCCCGCCACCTTCAGCACAGGTACCCTCTCATAAAAAGAGACTTGTTGCACTTGCGAGTCTCGTCTCCTCAGGGTCTAGTCCTTCAGCACACTATCTACCTCACATTTCTCTCTCTGACATCCCTTTTGTTGTCTAGTGATTGTGTTCTTACAACGTACTTCGGTCATACGATTTGCTCCTGACACTCGCACGCTGGGGGGCAATCTGTTACACCATTTTTTGGTCATCTAACCTATTACATTAGATGGACCCAAGTACACCATGTAAGACCAATTTTACCCTAAGTAAAATTGCCTTCACTATGTTAAATAACTTAAAAAACCACATTTATTAGGTTGTTTATGGTCCAAACAGGAAACCCCAAAAGGAAATATTAAACAAACCTATATTTTTTTTATTTTCCTCATGGAATAATTAATTAAACCATAATTTAATTATTATTCCCAGTGATGTTTAACCCAAAAACAAAGAAATTAATTAGATAAACCTTTATTTATCTTATTATTTTCTAGGAATAATTATTTAAATCTTATTTAGATAATATTCCTTGTTAAATATGACCAAATCACCCAAAAATAATTAAATAAATCATTATTCATTTGATTATCTTTCAACCACTTCCTTAAATAATTAAATAAATCATTATTTATTTGATTATCTTCCAACCACTTCCATAAAAAGATAAATAAATCATTTATTTATTTATTTTTGACTAATCAAGGGATTTGACCCAAGTCAAATACCTTTTCCCTCCAACAAATATAATAAAATATTCCATAAAAGGTGGATCTAGATTTGGTTAAACATTATTTTAATCATGCACCAAGATCTAGAATGACCCAATATTTTGTTATAAATAGGAGGGTTTTTCCCATCATTCTTTACCTTTTGTTGCCTATTAGATCACTCTGGATCTATACACTTGGTCACCATTTTCTGCCATTTGCTGTGTGAGCTCCCTTTGAGTTCCATTCTTTGTGTGGGTTTTCTACACCAACAAGAGAGAGAAATCTTAGATCTGAAGCACTGAGGACTTCCAAGAACCCATCCCACTAAGGAGAATTGGATACGCCTTCTTGTTTTCTTTCCAGGTGCCCCATTAATATAAAAATTCTTTCAAAAATTGTTCTTGTCTTGTCTATTGGTATATGGAGCAAACCCTTATTTTTTCTGCTTAATGTCTTTCCATGCATAGATCTGGTTTTTGCAGCTCTTTTATGTCTAACTAACCTCAGATTTGAAGATATTGGCAACCACTTTTGTTGTTAGGGCTATTAGTTATGCGTAGCTAAAGTGGTCCTTTTTCGTACACTTCGACAAAGGATTCATACTAACACAAAGAAAAAATTCGTAACTTTTCATTAAAGATAGGTTACATGTTACATATGCTGGTAGTATATACTACTATTTAATCCATGACTTTTACATTTAACCTGCGACATTTTCCTTCATGAAAGCAATAAACAATCCAAAAATATAAATATCAGATCAGTATGTAGCCAATATTCACAAAGTAAGTTCGGTGCATAACTTACTAGAAAATAGAGACAAAAACATATAAAGTAAATATACATGCCGAAATAGGTGATCATGGGAGATAGTAACAAAAATCCTCCCAAAACAGTTGTGCATCTAGACAGCCCAAAAAGCAGGTGCCTCATCCATAAAAGGCTGATGAAAAAATCTGTAAACCTGTTCACCAGAGTGTTCTGTAATATGCCAGGTGCCCCAAGTCAGCTCCGAAGCTTCTTTGGACAATTGGTCAGCCACTTTGTTCCGAGACCTGTAAATGTGTGCCACAGAGATGGAGTCAAAAAGTGTTCTGAGTTGATGAACCTCTCGTAGCAGTGCAGACAGTGTGTGCGAGTGACAGTGAGCAAGATTATTAAACCAATTGATCACAAGTTGAGAGTCACCAAAGATCTGAATAGAGTTGCAGTGAATATCCCGAGCAAATGTCAGAAGGACTCTAAGGCATTGTAATTCAACATAGTTGTTTGTGCCAGGTCCCAGTCCCATTCTAATTTTTTAGTGGTGGTGTACATTTAAATATAGCGTGGCGCCCCCACCACAACCCTGTGCATTGGACGCACCATCGAAATAGGCCCAAGCACGACTATGATCAATGATTTCAGGTGTCTCGAGTGTGGGGGGAATGTGTATTCAATCCACTGGTAGGAGTTGGTATGTAGCAATAGAAGCAACGCATATTTTGTCACAATCAATAGGTATACCATTGAAGATCAGCTTGTTGCAGCCGATCTAGATCTCCCATGCCATAAACAGGGGGAGATTGCGCATCCTCGAGCAGTATGCATATAGCTGCCACCAATTAGTCCATGAGTCTATTAGTGTGTCACCCTGCCAGAGATGTCGACAGCCCAAATTAGTGATGACCCGAGCCCAGATACCTCTGATGATGTAGCACTGTAGAAATAAGTGGGTAGTATCCTCGCAATCTGTGAGACAGTAGCAGCATTGTGATGGTCCATGAAAATATTGTTTATGGAGGAAGTCCATGGTAGGAATGCATTAGTTTAAGATGCACCAGAATAAGGTTCTGTGCTTGTGTAGGGCCTTCAACTTCCAAATATTGCGCCACCACCATGCTTTTAGTGGGGGTTCCTTAGTCTGGATAAGGGCAAGGTATCCAAGTTTGGGAGCATATTGCCCATCAGGTGAGCAAGCCCATATCAATTTGTCCTCCTATTCAGTGATGCGGATGTTTGATGCTTTTAGTGCCCAGATGTAAGATTTCCAAACCTGTGTGCCTGCCTGTGGGATCTCGAGGTATTCTGCCTGTATCCAGGCTTGACCATGCCAAGTGGTATGATCCATATCCGCAATCTGAGCGAGGTAGTAAATGTTTCTGTGGGCCAGGTGCTCAAGAATGAAATTGGGTAATTTGTAAAATTCACCGCTCCCTGACCAAGAATCTGTGCCAATGCGGACAAATGCACCAGTTCCAATTTGCCAAGATAAACCATTTTGTATGATGTGAGCCGCTTTTGTGATTTCCTTCCAGATTATTGAAGCACCAGACGACTGTCTGATTCTGTCTCTGATCCAATCGAGAGGGTTCCGTGGTGCGATATATTTTGCAACAATTACCTCTTTCCAGAGGCTCTGTCTAGTGATTAAGTGCAGCACATTTTGGTAGCGAGAGCCCTCGAAAAAATATGGAGATATTTGATCCCCCATCCACCCCATTGTTTAGGAATGTTTATGTGGTCCCAGGCAATCCAAGCAAAAGTAGAGGCCTTTCCCTGGTCGCGCCATAAAAATTGTCTACATATACATTTGATTATGTTAGTTATACCAATAGGTATCCAAGCTAGGGTCATCCAATAGACTGGTATAGCTTCTAGCGCAGACTTAATGAGGATCTGTCGGCCAGCCCTGGATAGCCATCGGTTATACCAAACATTTATTCTGTGTTCAATTTTAGCAATGATCCAGTTCCAGTCCTTGATCTTATAATCGTTTGGTTTGATATGATATCTCAAATATTTGAGACCTTCGTTGATATTTATGCAGACATAGTCAAAAAGATTCATTGCAGTGCCTTGTTCCAGTCCCGAGCATCCAGCCATGATAATGGAGGATTTGAGGTCATTTGGTGCCATACTGGTGGCTCTGCAAAAACAATTCAGTAGCAGATCAAATTGTACAGAGTCTTGTCTAAAGCCATTGAGGAATATTAGTGCATCATCCACAAATAGTAGATGAGTGAGATGTAGTATATCATTGATCCAGAGTCCCTGTAATACTCCCTGAGCTTTAGCATTGTTTATGAGGACAGAGAGACCCTCCATAACCAAGACAAATAATAATGGTGAGAGAGGACAACCCTGATGAAGACCCCGCCCCGCATGAAAGAAATCAGATGCAGTGCCATTGATCAATATGCTAAATGTAGCATGACAAATGCAGCCCATAATCCAGTTTATAAATGTATGAGGAAAACCCAAGTGGATTAGAATGAGATGAAGGTAACTCCAGTTTACCTGATCAAAAGCCTTTGTAAGATCAATTTTTAGAATAGTGGATTTGAGGCGCTGAGTTTTAATGGAATGAAGGGCCTCCTGGGTAGTACCAATAGCTTCATGGATTTTCCTATGGTTCAGAAATGCAAATTGTTCCTTTTCAATATGTGTGGATAGGAAAGGCTTGATGCAGTTTGCAATTATTTTAGATATGATCTTATAAATGCAGTTACAAAGAGATATGGGCCTATACTCATGGAAGTTGTTTGGTTTGTCTGATTTTGGAATAAGCACAATAAAAGTAGTGTTAAAACCATCATAAATCCTGCCTCGCACCCTGCTATCCTCAATCATAGTCAGAAGGTCATTTGACATGAGTTTGAAGAAATGGATGAAGAACTCAATGGGCTAGCCATCAGGCCCCGGGCTTTTGTCCCTCTTGAACCATTTCAAAACTCCCTCAAGTTCGCCCAAAGTAACCGGTGCATTGAGGTCATCAATCTGCTCTTGTTCCACAAAACGTTTAAAGTGTTGAGTTATGTGCATGATGTCCGGAAGATCAATATTTTTAGACGCCCTATAAATATTGGTGAAATGTCGGGTACCCAAATCAAATAGTTGTGATTGCGTTCTCGCAATAAATCCATTTTGATCAGACAATTCCCAAATGGCATTTGCAGCCCTGCGCCCATTTGCATGTTGCTGAAAAAATTTAGTGTTTTCGTCTCCAGCCTGTAACCAAATAGCCCGACTTTTAAGTCGCCAATCTTCCTCCTTTTGTCTCAGAAGTTTTTCCTTTTCAGTCTCAAGTGTAGTAAGCTGCACCCTGGCATCAACAGATCTATATCCCATAAGATCAGCATTGTTTAGTAGTGCAATTTCCTCTTCGATCTTATGGAGTTCCTCCCTCTCCAATCGCTTTTTATTTCGAACCCATTGAGTGGTAAGATTTTTAATGCGATTGAGGTTTTCATTGATAATCCAGGTCGGGTCTCTATCATTCAAAGGTCTACAGTGCTGCCAGACCTCGGTGACCATCAAGTGATACTCAGGGTCTCGTAACCATCTGGAGTTGAATTTGAAGGGGGGGCGAGCTCTGTTGGGTCCACATTCGAATTCCAGGAAAATAGGAGAGTGGTCAGATTTACCACCCAGCCCCACCCATTGTCGAGCCCGAGTAAGGGTGGATAGGAGTGACTGCTTGATGAGAAATCCGTCTAATCTGCGGGCCAGTGCATCATTCTCGGTCATTCTGTTTCTCCAGGTTGGTTGAAGCTTGGTGGTCTGGATATCAATGAGATCAGAAGCTCCGAGCATGGTGTTGAAAAACTCAACCAAAGGATCCGGGGTAGCATGGGGGCCCCATGATTCTAAAATACCTAATGAAACATTCAGGTCACCACCCAAAATGATGTGGGGGATAGCCAACAAGGTGCAGGACAATAAAGAGTTCCAAAAATGCTCTCTATTAGTGCAGGGCCCATAGACATTAATCAAGGTGAACTCGAGCTCAGAGTTACCAAATAGGACATTCATACCAAGTACACCAGCCCGACCCCAACAATTTATCATCCGAGTGGTTTTGTCGTTAATTCCCAATGCACAGCCCCCAGATCTTCCGAGTGCATCAAGAGTAATGAAGGTCCATTCATGAAGAATAGAAGTTAAGGTAGCATTCACCGCAGAGCCCACACCTAGAGTCTCTTGTAGAAATAGGATATCAATAGGCTTCTGAGCTATCAAATCCTTGAGTGCCAATCTCTTATCGGGGTTGGCCAATCCCCTGCAATTGTAGGAGAGACAAATCATGATGTTACAGCCAACAAGGGTCTTCTAGCTCTAAGGACTCGCATAAGAGATGATTGAGTGCCAACTTCCACTTCGAGATTGGATCTCTTGATAGCCTTTGCTAAAGCAGATGGTCTACCGCGTGACTTACTGGGTAGACAGCCCTGACCTGACCCAATATCAAAGGCCTCACCAAAGTGGGGTAGGGAGTGGGATCTAAGATAATAATTATGTCTCGTGGAGGGGTTCTCCGAAGAGGAATATGAGTGGCAGTAAGAAGATTCAACAGATGTTTTTTGAATGATGGGGGTAAACGACATAGGGGCCAAAGCGATGGTGCAACAGATCAAGGGGAGCTTCTGTGTGTGGTTAGTCAAAGTCGATGTAATGCATGAAAATGAATAAGGTGAAGACAGAGTATTAATAACACTACCATATGTAGGAACAAGAATAGTATAGGATGGTGCAACAACAGAGAAGTCAGAAAACATAGAGGCAGTGTTAGGAATAATACCCGGGATAGTAGAATTTCGTTGAGTAGTCACCAAAGTAGCCTGTGGGCGGGATCTGGGATGAGTGTTTGTCCATGATGGAAGTTGTTCAATCGACACCAACCTAGCATCACTCGAAGAATCTGGAACAGTAATCGGCTCACCAGCAGTTCCCCGATCGGTGCTGATATGAGGCTCCGTCTGAGTACCCACAGTACAGGTTTTCTTTGAAGCCAGCCTGCCAAAACCCCGCTTTGGGCATTCTTTGTATAAATGTCCCACCTCATGGCATTTCCTATAGCGAAATGGAACACCCTCGTAATCCAAAGGTTGTTGCCACATCATCCCATCAAATAGCATGTTGAAATTGTCATACAAACCATCCCGAGTGTCCAGGAATATCAAGATTTGAGCCACTGCCCTGCTGCCGGTGGACAGGTAGGAACGGTCATGGTCCAGATATCGACCAAAATGTCCCCCAATGTTCCGAAGGGCAATATTGTTCCAAAATTACACAAGAAAACCAGGCAGCCGCATCCAAATGGGGCCTGCCCCCGCATTCTCCTTGTTGGGATCGAACAGAGGAACCCATCTCTTGAGATAGACAGGGTGCATCTCAAGATGCCAGTAGTGCTTGAGGGCCCAGTCAGATTGTTCTGGACGGGAAAATGTGAGGGAGAACCATCCTTTGGTCCGTACCAGGACATCCGGTAATATGTCGAGGGTATCGCTCCAGATCTCACGAGTCCACCACTGAAGTCTTGCCGCAGAGTATTTCCGGCCACGCACCTTCCCCACCAACGTCTTTGCTGCAATGTGACCCCAATCCTCCATGCCGCTCTCACTACCGAAATTCGAAAAGTAGCTGAGCTTGTTTTTAGTGGTTCTGTGCTTCTTCCCAACATTGTTGCAACCTGGACCCGGCTCAGCGGATGTGTCAGACTCAGATGATGTGCAGATCTTCTCCGGTATGGATATGGCCTCCGGTACGTTGGCAAAAACCCCCGAGGCCACCAATGGAGCATTTGACGCCAAGCCAATATGTGTCGCACCACCAATGTCAGTTGGGCAGTGCGAGACACCACATTGAGGGAGAGGGCCCTCAATACTCAGTGTGCCAAGGAGCGGGATGCATCCCCAATGTCATGGTAGACCGCCTCCGAAAAATGCACCGAGATCCCGTTGTCAACACTCGCCAGGGTGTCATGATCTGCCAGAGAGAAATCCCATAGCCCAATTACCATTTAATAACAAAGTTGTATACATAGAAAGAAAAATAATATGATATATTAGTAATAATTTATTTTCTATTTTTAATTGCTAAAATTATCATATTTAAATATTAAAATAAAATAAATTCTATTTTATTATTTTGTTTTAAAAAGATTTATATTATTTTTAATTTAAATTTTAAATTCAAAAATTCATTTTTATTTTGAAAAAAGGAGCTTAAATTTTCAATTTTATCACTAAAAAATACTTTAAGTTAAATATTAGTCTAGTGAAATTTAGATTGTAACCATAATAATTAGGACCTTCTACAATCTAAGTAAATTGAAAAAATTAAAAACACTAACCATTAAAATTTTAATAATTTGTTATTATAAATAAAAAATTCTTATATTAAAAAAAAAGCAGTAAAATAAAATATATAAATCCAATTTATGTTTAACTTTTTAAATATCTATACAATTATATTGACCATATAAAATGATATTTTAAGTTAGATATTTTTTTAATTATTTTTATATTTAAAATCATTGAAAAAAATAAAATTATATTTATTTTATTTAAAAATAAAAATTAAATTAGATTTATTTTATTTAAAAAAATAAAAAATAAATAAATAAATAATTTAGTTTGATAATTTATCTGACTTTCAAAATGATTGGCATGGTTAATTTATGGCTTGGGTAGTTATTACCAAAGGGTATTTAAGTCGTCATATCTCCATGATCTAGTGGTTTAGAGCTATGATTCAAATGTTTAAAGGTATGATGCCATACTTGAATTATAAATTCACATCCAAAGAATATATGTTGAACCATTTCAACTTCCAAATGGAAAAGAGTACATATAGGGGACCTTGTATTCCTTTTTTAGGCAGTGTGTCCTAAATCTACTTTTGCTTGGCTAAGAGTTTGTCTTCCTAGGATGTAAGGAAATAGGCTAATAACCAAAGACCAGCTGGTTTTCCTTGAATAACAATAATGAGTCAACTTGCATTAGTAGATAAAAGACAATGATGGTTGTCCACTATTAGTTGCATAATTGAGTTATGATAGATTTCCTACTATTTAACAGATTCATAAATTATAATTAATTATTAAATTGAAAAAGAATTATATTTATTACAAAATCATAATAAATTTATTAAAAAAATATTTATTAAATTTTAAATGTAATTTTTTAATTATTATTTTTCATATAAATGAATTATAATATGTAGAAATTTGAATAACTGTTAAATTATTCACCGAGATTATCCTGATCACACATTATTTGAGCTTCATGCATAATACATAACCTCTTCTACCATTGATCATTAATTGCGGAAAATAAACAATCGCATGCGCACATTAAAACAATAAACAATCACACATATAAACACAATATTTATGGGAAAGCCTAAAGCTGAAAACCCCCAACTATCTGTATATTATAATGATAGAGTTCATGTAACAATCATTGTACAAACTCCTCACAAGCTCTCAGTACAATCTCCAATTGTTACACACTACACAAGCTCAGATCTAGCAAAACACATGCTCCAATCTTCTCCACCTGTTAGCCTGCTGTTATAGCATCATTTTCACCCTCAGGTGATTCATGATTGTCTTTATGGCTTTGGGCACCCATTCCTACAGACTTGAACAAAATTCACTAAAAAACAGTGTTAAAATTCCCATACGCGGATATGCCCAAACTTTTCCGCGTGTATACACGAGTCCACATGTACTTTATCGCGTATGCCATTAAAATCATTAAAAAATATATTAAAAATCCCTATTTTCGGGTTAGGTTGATGGTTACTCCAGTAGTTCAACCACCCCAGCACGTGGCCAACTGTTTCCAACTAATGAAACTACTTTGAGGGAGTATAAAAGCTCCTCATGTGCATGGCCTAAGGGAGAGAGAAATTTTATAGACATTATACTCTGTTGGAATCCCAGTTCAAGTCTGAATCCCTGTGCCTCCTGCACTTTCCCTGATTTATAACAAGAAACCCTTGTTTCATGGAGATGTTCATCCATTTATATGCCATCTCGAGTGCACAAGTCTTGGAAGAATATTAGTGAGGCAAGGGCGGGACGAATCCGGACGACGGTTTGCTCAAAGATCGTGGAAGGATTCAGGTGATCTCTCCACTCTTTATTTCTATACATGCTATTCGTAATAATGAAGAACCATCTTGTTCCTGAACTTACGTGTGAATATCTATTTGTATATGTGAAAAGATTGATTATTAAGCATTTATTATGGTTTATATAAAGTTTCACATGGATTGCACTAACGTTTAGAAGAAGTATATGTTGTACAACTAGGTTTCCGTGCACGTTCTTTCTTGTTTTCCAGGTTGAAGGAGGAAGAAGGGTTGCTGGGAGTTTGGACCCCGCGGGATCTACATCGAATGTAGGACTACGGGTGAGTTCTACCATCGTTACTACCTAGTTTTTAGCATTCAAGTATGGTTGTGTGTGAGTCCTTCTGAATAGCATGCCCTGATCTGTGGAGGTTTTAACCCAACAAACCTCTAGGGTGATTTTCCCCGAAATAGAACTGGCGACTCCACTGGGGACCACATTCTTATGATTCCCCTGTTGGGTGGTTTCAGCTGTTTGATAGGTTTCCAACAGTTTTAACTTTTATTTCCAGTCCAGTTAGTCTTTCCTCAGTCAGACTGAAGTCCTGGTTTCTTATCCAGGCTTGATATTTTTTAATTTTCATTATTTACCTTTGAATACGCGGGTTTGTCTACACACAGACGCGTATACACGTAGTTTTTGTTAAAGGGAGTCGCGTATACGCGGGTTTCCTTTAGCACAGTCGCGTATGCACGCTTGTTACTAAACTGTCAAGTCGCGTATTTCTAGGTCAATTTTGAAATTTTAGGTTTTTTGGATTTTTAGTCTTGTCTGCTTGTGGAGACCTGTTCCTACAGTGTCTTTGAATCCTCTGGATTGTGTAGAAAATGGTCTTTGGTATTTTCTCTCTCTTGTTTGGTTGAAAACTAGCTTTTTGGCAAATCTTGTTTCTTGTGCTGGCATTTCTGGTTCGAGTACCAAGATCTCTTCCTGGGGATTCTTGGCTGTTCTGCTTCATCAGAACAGAGAGCTTCTTCTCATTTACTCTTTCCTACCTTTGTGTCTTGCTTTGCGCTTCGATTTTTTCCCATTGTTTGGTTGGTTTTCTTGAGTTCAGTTGACTAGCTCTTGTTGCAATTTTTGAAGAGTCTTTCTAGGTTCTTTGAAGTTTTTGTTTGCTACAAGGTTGTACTATTCTTCTAGGCTGAGTGTTTTAGTTTCTTGTCTTCTTTTGCTCATATAAATCTTGCTACTAGCTAGCCCTATAATGTTTAGAGCATTTTTGAAGTTTTTGCTTGAAATTCAGAGTTGTTTGGCTTGGGATTTGATAGTTTTTCTTGGTCTTTTCGAGCTCTTCCTTTTTATAAAACTCAAAAGCTCAAAAAACATTTTGTTTTGTCATTTGCTTTTGTTTTGCATTTTTTTTTTTCGTTTTGTTATATCTGTTGAAGCTTTGTTGAGGTTTCTTGCCTTTGGTTTTTGACTTTATTTTGGAAAGGAATTGTTATTGGTTTCTTCCTCTTGTTTCAAGCGTTTTGGTGTCTTTATATTAAGAGTTTCTGATTTTGGGAACTAGCTTTCTGGACAACCAAAAAGAGATAAAACTGAAGGATCTTTGGGAAATTTCTCTCGGCTTTAGTAGATTTTGCATCTTAGAATTTGCATGCTCTTAGTGATTTTCATCAGGTGCACTTAAGCATTTAGTCATTTTCATAGTTTTTGTGAGTGTGAAGCTTGTTATCTGAAAATAAAAGAAAAAAAAACAAAAATTTTTTAATCTCGTAGAACCTGTGTAGAAGTTTCTTTTCATCGAAAGACAATAACTTCATTTGCATGTAGTTTGGTTTTTATTAATTTCTTTTCTGCATCAAAACACCACAAGTTTCATTTCCGTATCCCTTTGACTTAACATAACGACCAATTAAAATAAGCGATATAATTTAAAAGCAACTAGCAAGTTTTTTAAGTGTCATACACCAACTAGCTAGGTTGTAGGGCCTTGGATTAGGAGAGTGGAGAGTTAACTCTCCAAGGCCGCTCAAACAAAAAATAGAAGTTGATTAATTGAGCGAAATCCAACTCTGTAAGGTGGACCGGGAAAGCTCTCCTCTAGAGAGTTAAGCGCGATGGGAAGTGAAGGCTGAGAAGAGAGATACCCCCTCTCTGATTTTCTGAATTTGACCTCAAGACCGTTCCGCCCGGATTCTGACGCGGATTGGTGCCCATAGTTGCCACTCCTAGGTTCCACATAGGTGACTGCGGGGGGGAATACCTGTGGTACCTGAGGTAGACGTCGCATCACTTCCAGCAGTACTTCTGGGGGGTGCCCTTGCGAAGCTTGGGTACTTGAGCCGGCAAAGGCTGTTGTTAGGAGGTCGGCGTAACTATTTCTGTTACCTTCACTAGTAGGCCTGGGCCGTAATTATCCCAGACTACTTTCGGGAGGTCCTATATTTCTCTTTCTTGTATTTTGGTGTCTGGTCCTAATCACCCGGAGCGGAAATACTTGAAGGTTGTTTGCTTGATTGTATCTCAGGGATTTTTTTTTTTTAGTGAGTGCTCTTTGCTCCTAGCTTGCCTAGCTTTATATATATATTTTTTGAGTCTAATTAAAATTTGTTAAAGTGGCTGATCAAGCGCCTTGTCGATCGAGGAGAATCCGGGGGTTATCTCCCGAGAGTTCAGAGCCTTCTTCAAGAAGGCATAGGAGTAGTTGAGAAGGTGAGTATCACCCTATGGAGTCTGACTCAGTGGAGAGAGATCCTCCACAAGGGTCTGAAGGTTTCGTAGCTGATTCTGGTGTTGGTTCCGAGAGGAGCGTTCTGCTCACCTCGCGAGTTTTATTTCCGCAGAAAGAAGAAGTTTAAATAGAGGAAGTACCTGAACCATCAGTGTCACTTCCATCTCCTCTTCCTCCTGATTATCTGTTCATTGTTGAATACATCGGACCTGAGTCAGAGAGACCGGAAGATCCTCCGTGTTATTCATACCTTTCGATGGCCACGACTGGGAACGCAACCTCTGCTGTGAGTGCTGCAGGCATTCAGACTCCTGCTTCTGTTGAAGGAGGGGGCACTATTGCTATATCTTCGATTGCTTCTAGTACTGCTATGTTTGGCTCTGGTTTCACCCAAGCACATGCTTCTCAATCTGGTCCCTTCTGTTTTGGAATGCCCACTAGTGGGATTCCTTCTTTTTCCTTTTTTGTTGCTGCAGCTAGATCTACACCCATGTCTTCCATGGCCAGTGGATCAGCTTCTTTTCAAGGGTTCCCCTTTGGAACTGGGCGCATTCCTAGTTCCAATCCTTCTTTAGGGTCCTTTCCGTTTACTTCTCAGACTCAGAATTTCAACCCTTGGTCTTGAGGTCAGAATTCGACCACTTTTACAGGTTGGAACCCTGTATTCACTACAACAGGGGCAGGGAATCAGTTTTACGCTGGTCACCAAGGGAATACTTCTTTCCCTCTATCGAGTGCTTATCAGAATTTTTCCCCTCTGTCTAATGCTTGGAACCCCTATCAGGGACTTTCCTCTTCATTTCATATTTCAGTTGGGGGAACGGGTCCAGTCTTTGGTAACTCTGCGTTGGGAGGAGGTTCTTCTCCTTTTTCTACGAGTTCTTTTTGGCAACCTGGTGCCTCATCAAATCCAGGGTATTCTTTTCAGAATGTTGGGAATTCATCCTATCAAGGATGGAATCCTCAGGCTCCGCCTCGTTTACCTTTTCTAACAACGTTAAACTTGCCAGATCTGTCAAAATTGACTAATGATCCGATCCGTTATAGTCCGGGGTGGCCTTCGGTCCCGACCAAACTTCCTTCAGACATTCCAAAGTTTGAAGGTAAGAACGGCGAGGATCCGGCTGATCACATCACCACGTTCCATTTATGGTGTTCTTCTAACTCCCTGATCGATGATTCGATTAGGTTGAGATTGTTTCAACGCACCCTAACTGGAAACGCTGCTAAATGGTATATTGAGCTAACTGGGGGCAGTTTTGCTACATTTGGAGAGCTGGCTATTACATTTCTAAACCATTTCCAGTTGCCCGTCCGTTATGACGCTGGGACTGAACTCCTAGCTAATTTTAAGCAGGACGACGCAACCCACATTTCTGACCACATTCAGGAATGGCGGAGAAGAAAGAGGCTTATTAAAGCTCATATTCCTGGGGAATTCCTTTTGGAATGGTTACTGAAATCTCTGCAGTCAGATATTTCGAAGGATGTATCCCTCTCAGGGGTATTTTCCGAGGAACAGGCCATTTTTGGGGCCCAACAGCTGGAACTGATATATTCTTAGTCTGGGGTCCTTCATAAATATTTGCCCAATGCTCCTCACTCCAAATTAGATTTATCCAAAACTAAGCCTGGTCCTCATGGTGATGGACTTATTGGGTCAATCAATAATGGTGCAGCTAGCCTGCTTACTCAATTACAGCAGTTGTCTTTGCAATCTGCTCCTTCTGGTCAGGTTGTACCAGCTGAGTCATCACCTTCCCAATCTTTGTCGATAAATGCTATCCAAACTTCCGATCCCAAAGGAAATCAACAATCCAAAGGGAAGAAGAAAGGACGGAATAATAAGAAAAAGGGCAAGAATGGGAAGGGTAATGCGAATAAAACCAACGAGCATGTTGGTGAGGGTCCAAAGGAGAAAAGGAAAGTGAAGTTTCCATGCAAGTTATGTACTGGAGACCATCTTACACACCTTTGCCCAAAAATTCAGGATGCGCAGCGCTTGTTAGCTCAGCAGGGTTCTTCCAGTTCCCAGGCTATGTTGACAAACCCTTTTCCCCAAGGGAAACAACTAGTTTTTGGCACGAATCAAAATCCTGGGGCTTCCTCTGGGGGCACCCAGGAAGGGGAAATTCCATCGAACATATTCATGATGAGTGCTCACATGGATGTCGCTACGAGATCCCGTGATTATGTCGGAGAAGAGTCTTCAAAAGCTAAGGATACTCCTGATGCTACTGAGCCGCTTCACGTTACGAGGCCTACTGTTGAGCCTATACCTTGGATGCCCAAAGCATCTACCAAGCGGTCAACGATTAATCCAAATGCTAGGGCTGCCCAGAACTACTCTATTGTGGAAGATTTGGCGCAAATTCCTTGTGCCATGTCGGCTTTAGAGGTGCTCCAGTCTTGTCCGGCTCAGCGTAGTCTCACTGCCATTGGGGCTATTGATCCAAAAAATTCTCTTCTGATTGCATTTGATATGACTAATTTTAAGAAGAGACTCCCCCATCATATGGCTTTTCATATTAAATCATCATACCAGAAGTGCAATATCTTTCGAACGGTTGTTGATGAGGGTGCTTCCACATGCGTGATGTCTCTCACATGTTGGAAGACGATTGGATCTCCCAAAGCTGTTCCATCTACCACTCTTCTGACTGCGTTTGATGGTCATTCTCACAGACCGCATGGTATTGTCCCAACTTTGCCTATCTGTGTTGGGGGAAAAACTGTGAATATAGAGGTTGAGGTAGTTGATGCAAGCTTGGACTACAACCTTCTGTTGGGGAGAAACTGGATTTATGATATGGATGCCATTGCATCCTCATTATTTCGGATTATTTGTTTCCCTCACGAAGGGAGGATTGTTACAGTGGACCAACTGGACTGTCCTCCTGTAGACCCAAATGCGTCCACTGACTCATCTATTCCCAAGTTGGATAATACCAAGGCGCCTGTTGAGAATTTAGGAGTTGGAATGTATTCTTCCTTGATGGGTACTTTTGATATTCCTCCTCCTACGGTTCATATATTAAGTGCAATTTCATCCTCCAAGGCTCCTCTTCGAAGAGAGTTCTTCATAACTCATTATTTTTTGGACCCTTGGACCTTACCTTCCCCTACCACCACATTAGCGAAAGGTCAAGTGGGTGGAATGGCATTTCCAATGTCTGCAGCTGAGATTGCTTATCAGTCTATTGTTCACTCTGCAGAGTCCATCCCCGCTCCTCTGTCACCGAAAGAGTTGGATGGCGATGTGGATCCAGCTTGGACACTTAGTTCTTCTTCGGCCCAGGATTTCCTTGATACCACTCTTCCATTTGAAGAGGCCATCCTGGAAGCTATGACTGGTATAGATAGACCGTGGGATGATTTGCATCATCGGTCTTACTTTTTACCTGATTTGAGTGAAGTTGAAACAAGTTTTCCAAGTCCTCCATCTCCTGGTCCTGTTCACCCAGTCCTGAACCCTTTAGCACCAACACAGGTTTATGCTGAAGGGAACATGGTTGTGATTTCTCCGACTATCCCGGTGAACATCTCTAGGGATCCCAATATTATTGAGAATGTCTTCATCGGAGCTGAATGTTCCCGTGAAGAGATTCAGATTTACATCGAGCTCTTTAAAGAGTATAGGGATGTATTCGCTTGGTCTTATGAGGAAATGCTTGGTATAGATCCATCTATTGTCCAGCATGAGGTCAAGACTTACGAAAACGCTAAGCTTGTGAGGCAAAAACTTCGTCCGGTCAATCCTAGGAAGGCAGCAGCTATCAAAGCTGAGGTGGAGAAGCTGCTTAAGGCGGGATTCATTTTCCCTGTTCCTTTGACTGAATGGGTTTCAAATCTTGTTCCCGTAGATAAAAAGCAAGGAACGATTCGAGTTTGCATCGATTTCAGAGACCTAAATAAAGCACGTCCTAAAGATAATTACCCCACACCATTTATAGATCAGATCATTGATGAGTGTGTCGGTGATGAGATTTTATCCTTCATGGACAGTTTCTCAGGATATAATTAGATTACTATCCATCCTGAAGATCAGCATAAGACTGCCTTTATTTGTCCTTGGGGTACTTTTGCATACAAGAAGATGCCTTTTGGTCTTAAAAATACTGGGGCTACCTTTCAGCGGGCCATGTCATATGCCTTCCACGACATCAAAAAGATTATCGAGGCGTATTTGGATGATTTAGCTGCTCATTCTCGAAAGAGGATGGATCATCCTGCTCACCTCCGTCAAATATTTGAACGATGTCGTTTCTATAAGATTAGGTTGAATCTGAACAAGTGTGTTTTCGCGGTTACATCCGGACGATTATTGGGATTCATTGTGTCTAGAGAAGGGATAAGGATAGATCCCTTCAAGGTTGAGGCAATACTTCGGTTACCTCCCCCGTCCTTTGTTCGTCAACTTCAAAGTCTACAAGGAAAGTCTAATTTTCTTCGGAGGTTTATCGTAAATTATGCTGAAGTTACCAAGGGATTTATGATATTGTTGAAGAAGGGAGTTCCATTTCTTTGGGATGACTTCGCTCAACGCTCATTCGATGCTTTGAAAAAAGCATTGACCTCTGCTCCTTTATTGAGTCCACCTGATTATAGCAGGGATTTCCTTTTGTTTCTAGCAGCAGCAGAATCTACTATTGGTATGGTTCTGGTTCAGGAGGATGATGCTCTCGCAGAGCATGTTATATACTATCTTAGTCGAGGCTTGGTAGGACCTGAACTCCAGTATACTCCGATAGAAAAATTAGCTTTAGCAGCAGTTCATGCTATGTAGTGACTCCGACATTATATTATTCTACGAAAAACTTATGTTTTGGCAGCAGCCAATCCATTTCAGTTTGTTCTCAATAGGCGAGTGATTGGGGGCAAATACAATAGATGGATTGTGATTTTGCAGGAATTTGATCTTGATTTTATGTCTGTCAAGTCCAAGAAATCATTGGTTTTCGTAGAATTGATCTCCAAGTTGCCCTGTGGTAATGAGATAGTCTATGATGAATCCTTCCTGGATGAACATTTGTTTTTTATCTCTCCACAGGATCCTTGGTATGGAGATATAATTGTGTATCTTCAGACTGCGAAGTTTCCCTCTACTTTTTCGAAAGATGAGCGTCGTAAGTTGCGTCACTTGGCTAAGAATTACTTGATCATTGGTGATGCTTTATACCGTCGAGGGATTGATTCAATTCTGAGACGCTGCTTAACTCTCGAAGAAGCTGAGGCTGTGCTGAATGATTGCCACAGTGGAGCTTGTGGTGGTCATTTATCTGGGCTTGCTACAGCCCAAAATATCTTGCGTGCTGGGTACTTTTGGCCTTCGATTTTCAAGGATTGTATGGAGTCGGTCAAAAAGTGTCATCCGTGTCAAGTTTATACTCGGAAAATGCGCGCTCATCCAGCTCCGCTTTTTCCAGTCATTACTGTCGGTCCCTTTACAAAGTGGGGTATTGATTATACTACTTGTAACCCGCCTTCCGCTAAAGGTCACAAGTACATTATTGTAGCAGTAGACTACTTTACGAAGTGGGTCGAGGCTATGCCTACTTTTGGGAATGATGGTGAGACTGCAACTCTTTTTCTTTTCAACCAGGTTATCGCTCGTTTTGGTATTCCTATAGAGATTGTCACTGATCATGGCAGTCATTTTCAGAATAGCATGATGGCTGAGTTGGCTCTAAAGTTAGGTTTCCGGCAAGAGCATTCATCTCCATATTATCCTCAAGCCAATGGGCAAGTGTAAGCCGTGAATAAATCCTTGAAGACAATTCTTCAAAGGACAATTGATAAAGCTCGATCCAACTGGCATATCATGCTATATCCTGCACTTTGGGCATACAGGACATTAGTGAAAACTGTAACTGGCTTTACTCCGTTTCATCTAGTGCACGGGTTGGAATCCGTATTTCCCATTAAATGTGAGATTCCTTCCCTTAAATTAGTTGTTGAACTTCTTCCTGACACTTCTAGTCTTGAAGAACGCCTCCTTCGTCTGGAACATCTCGATGAGCAGCGTCGGGATGCTGCCACGATGAATGAAGCGCATAAAAATCGAGTTAAAGTTCAGTACGATAAGGCGGTCAAGCCTAGGGTTTTTCGGAAGGTGACCTTGTTTTGGTCTATGCCCAAGAAAAATATGCCCTGGGGGCAGGAAAGTTTAAGTCTATGTGGTATGGCCCCTTTATCGTTAAAAAATTCCTTAAGAAAGGAGCATATACCTTGGTTGATTTTGAAGGGAACGAGTTGCCGGAGCCCAGAAATGGGCTCTACTTGAAAAAGTATTATGCCTAGGCTTCGGCCTGGCATGTTGCTTTTGTATATAGTAGTTTTTATTTGTACATATCTGGTTGTTTTTCGATCTTTGATGGGATGGTGACGTTTTTTATCTGCTTTGGCAGGTTGTGTCGGATGTCATGAGTCATTTTGGTTTCGCTGATGGTGCTAGTAGACACACCCGGAATTTAGCTTCCGCGGCTTGGATGCTTCATTATCCATCCGGTTAGCTGTTAGTATCAAGGGGAGTCTGCATCGGTCCTGCTTCCAATAATATAGCAGAATACACTACAGTTGTTTATCTACTCTCGGAGGCAATATCTTTGGGTGTTGATTCATTGGTAGTTTTCTTGGACTCTCAGCTGGTGGTGTCGCAGTTGAACAATACTTATCGGGTTCGAGATCCATTTTTACTCCGGTTGTTCTTGAGGGTACGTTTTTTACAAAGATCATTTCATTTTTTAACTTTCATTCACATTCCTCGAGCTGAAAATTGGTTGGCAGACTCATTAGCTAATCAAGCAATTGATTGGCATATTAATCATTCCATACAATAAAATTTAATCATCAAAAACATCATACATTTTCATACATTTGTTACATCACATCAAACATCGTTGTATATATATCATCAGAGTGCTCAAAAATATACAAAATTTGGATCCATAAGTCATACAAAAATTGGTCTTATGCCCCCGATCATGTTCAGTCTCAAAAATATACAGTCATCTGATACATCATATCTATCTACTACTGAGGTCCCTACCCAGAAGTTATGTTCCTATAGAACACGATCGCAGTGGAAACTCGGTGGAATAACTGTACCCAGTCACGGGGTACTCCTACCACCTATCTCTGGATGGCTTCAGGCAGATCTTCCACTGCAGCCATAGGTACTTGGTGGGTTAATCCCTCCAAGTTCCTCTGTACAGCCTGAATGGTTCTGTCTGGATCTACTGTATCCGCTTCGCCTCTGCGACGCTTATGTCGTGGGCATCCCTCAGGTCGAACTGGTCCAATATCTGTTTCATGATCATTTCAAAATTGTAAGACATCTTGAATCCAATCAAAAACATGTTTGTTTTTTCACATTTTTCATACATATTGAAAAAATCCAAAAAAATTATATAAGTAAAAAATTGTAAACTTACCGACTGTACCCCATGCTGTGCCTGGTGGAAGGACAAGATCTGGATCGCCACGAAAGTCCATCCCAGCATAGGGATAGTCGTCCACAGCGATGATTTGTTCTCTCCACCATTAGAAGAACTCATCATCCCAAGTGGTCCGGGGAACTTCACTTCCCCCCAATCTCTTCATCATGTCTTCCCAGTGGGCAATTCTTGGGTCTCTCGAGCTGTCGATGGTAGAGATCACTTTGGGTCTTAGTACTGGAATCTTCTCGAAGAAGAATGTCATCAAAATTGTACCATATCCAAAATGTTTTGTCTTTTCTTGGCGGATAGAGGTCAATTGTTGCTTCATGTTCATCAGTAGGGTTGTGCACCAATCATATACATGAGTTAAGCATTCCACTGCTATGCTCATTTGCGTCCTGGATGCCTGGTGTAGGGAAGCAGATCTTGCCACCCTGCCAATGGTGAAAAGGAGGATTTTCATGTGCAAATCCCTTAAATCTTTGATTGCAATTTGAGTTCCGACTTTCTTGGAACCCTGTACGCAGTACACGTGGACGTAATCTTCCACGGTGAGCCCTCCCAAAGGCTTACCATGCAAGTCTACTGGCTCCCCCCTCTGGGAGATTCCAGTGATAAAATATATATCTTCCACTTCAATGCGTATGGGCATCTGATCTATCATAAAGCAGTCCTCTTCCGGTTCCCAATAGTTCACAAGCATTTCGAGCAACCAGACATTACTCTTCATATTTGGCATTTTGAAAAACTTGAGTAATCCACAATTCTGAAGAATATTCAGTGATGCTTGGTTCTGCATGACTTCATTGTCTATTGCACTGTGTTCGCGCTCTCTCCATGATATAGTCATCCTGTAAAATTTCAATAATCCATTCATTAGCTACGCATTTTTCATATTGGGCTGCGCATACGTGACTTTATTTGTGCACAGTCGCGTGTATACGCAACTTGGTCATTACCAACCCGCGTATGCGCAAACCCGTGATTTTTAGCAAGAGATTCTACGGTGAAAATTCCTAAATTTTAATTTATGAACGGACAAAATGAATAGCAAGGATGGTTGATGAGCTTACCTGACAAATTCAGTGAAGATTGACGGTCGGTTGCTCCTGTTTTGACGAAAGAAGTTTTTTTTCTCCAGAGCACTTTTTTCCAAATCAGCAATGTAATAATGAACCAAATATGAGGTAATTTGCCTATTTATGCCCAAAAAGTTGAAAATTTTCACAAAAATTTGTTATGCTTATTTTTTCAATCTATCTTAAGCTGCATAACCTGGATGCTTGGAAGTGCCCAGTTTGGTATATTTTCAGGTACATTTTGAAGAATTCGAGATTTTTCCCAGTTTTTGATCCATGACTGCTGGCCCGTCATGGCAGGTATATGATCTTCACTGGCATATAGGTTAGGGAATTCACTTTCCATTGCATTTTTCATACTAGCCTCCATTCAGATCACTTGCCATAGGGTCGATCCCATCAGGTCATGAGTATTACACCCTTTTCACTTGCCGATTATTTAATCATGACTTGGTGGTAGAGCCTTCCTTTACATGGGCTTCCTAGTTAGTTCCTCGCTATCACTTGTTCTCCATGCTACGTTTTATGTAGGCTCGGGAGTCCTCTTTAGTCCTACCATGACTTATGTGTTGAAGCTTCATTCTTCTTCTTCATCACTATCATTTTTCTGGCTATTACCCTAGAGGCTCCCTGGTGTTGTTGAGTTGTATTACTGCATTGCATATTGGCTACTTGTTTATCCTGGCCTTTAGCCAGCTTCATTTGGACTCAATGTTTAAGCCAACTTTTGACCTTGTCTATCTGTACAAGTTAAACCATTGCATGCACTTAGCTATCACGACTTGACACCCTTTTACCCATGGATGGAACATTCCTCTGAGTATCGCTTACCAGTTTCTGCCACCTTGCATTGAGCATAGGATCGTTCCAATCCCAAGAACTAGTGCATCTGTTTCTTGATACTCGTTCTATCCATAGTACTATAGCATTCTTTTATTCTTTTTCAGGCTTATTATATGAAAAAGACAAAAAAATCAAATATAACAAAAAGAGAAGGAACGGGATGTAACTTCGTTATTTGATGGCAGTACAGTGTCAGTTTGTCGCCCTTGAACAAAGCATATATACTTATATCTTTCCTTCATTTTGGGATGGTTTTAGTTTTGACTTAGGTTCAGCCTTTACCTTGTTTCACTAGTCAGTCCTCCCCCAGTTGGTTATCTCTTCCAATCATATGGAGAGTTTGTTCTGCCTCCTGCATAATAGACTTATACAGTGTCACTTTTTACTGCCATGGTCATCACGAGTCATGCTTTTGTTCAAGGGAAGTCTAACCAGAGTTGGCCATTCTGCGGTGTCTCTTGACTCATTATTCAGTCAGCCTTCTCGGTCTTGTTCTATCACATCAGATGTTTTGGTCCTTTGCTCGTGCTGGTTTAAGAAGGTCTCCATTGACTTCTTACTAGCAGGTTTGTCTCTTATCGACTACGACACATTGCTCTGAGAGAAAACCTAGAGCTGCACCCTAGCCCTATTTCCATCATTGATAGGTGACCTTGTGCTCAGCATTTGATCATCATTATGGGTCTTTGACTGAGTGGTTTCCCCTGTGTTCGACGTCAGCACACATTATCACACTTGGGATTCGTGGAGTACCTTGATTTCCATTTGACCCTATCGGTGGATTTCTCGCCTCTGTGTCAGCTTTCATTATTGGTTGGTTCAGAGGGTTTCTTCCGTGCACTAGCTTCATCTTGTGCATGTCGGAAACGTACTTCGGTTTTGGTTCCATCACTCTACTTCGTCCCATTCCTTCCAAATCTTGGCCTGCGGGTTACACTCGCGCTGGACTGATGTGGGATGCCTTAATGCCTTCCTTCCAGCAGATCTTTTCCCATCGACTCCGACTCATTGCTCTAGGAATAAGGTCTAGAGTCTTTTTTTTCAGTACCTTAGGGTTTGCAGTCATCAGTGGCAGACTCTTCGCTATCGATAGTGGGGATTCATCATTACCTCCTGATTGATAGATTCTCTCAAGTGTTCGACTTCAACTCATTCATTCGCACTTGTTAGATTGTACTGGGGCACCTTGACACTCATTTTAATTATTGGTGGGTTGTCTCGCGTTGGTTAACGGTATACATTATTGATCGGTAATCCAATGATTTCTCACATGGTCGACTTCAGCTCATTTATTCCCATTGTGTAGAATTGTGCCGTTGTGATCGATGAAGACCTCGGGTTGCATCAGCATTTCTCGGTTCACTTTTGATAGTCCATTCAGTTTCTGCCAGTGATGTCGTTCACCCTTATATGTTGCAGTTCAGTACAGCTGCATCTTATATGTTGGCTCCCGAGTTGCGTGATAGTACCATGCGATCTAGCCTTTATGATTTGGTACTTAGAGATTCAGTTACTTATATGATCAGACATCCAGTTGCACCATTATTGATCAACTTTTTATATGTGATACTTGGACATTGATTCAGACTTATATTTCCGGGCCATGCTCAGATGATCCATTGTGTACTTTTAGTTCAGCTATACTTGTATACATTTTGGATCTATTATGTACTTTCCATATGGTGTATTTTTTACTGAGCATGGGTATGCCCGCCTCAGCATGAGTTGACTCTCTGTTTTCTTTCATTGGTTTTTGGCAGGCTGAAATCTGGTGAAGTCCTCTCTTGTCCTTGCGAAGTTCTTTCTATGTGCATAATACATTTCGGCCATCATGTACCCCTTTTGACCTCATATATTAGGGGGCATCTTTTATAGCATCATTTTCACCCTCAGGTGATTCATGATTGTATTTATGGCTTTGGGCACCCGTTCCTACAAACTTGAACAAAATTCACTAAAAAACAGTGTTAAAATTCCCATACGCGGATACGCCCAGACTTTTCTGCGTGTATACGCGAGTCCACATGTACTTTCCCGTGTATGCCATTAAAATCATTAAAAAATATATTAAAAATCCCTATTTTCGGGCTAGGTTGATGGTTACTCCAGTAGTTCAACCACCCCAGCACGTGGCCAACTGTTTCCAACTGATGAAACTACTTTGAGGGAGTATAAAAGCCCCTCATGTGCATGGCCTAAGGGAGAGAGAAATTTTATAGACATTATACTCTGTTGGAATCCTAGTTCAAGTTTGAATCCCCGTGCCTCCTGCACTTTCCCTGATTTATTACAGGAAACCCTTGTTTCCTGGAGATGTTCATCCATTTATATGCCATCTCGAGTGCACAAGTCTTGGAAGAATATTAGTGAGGCAAGGGTGGGACGAATTCGGACGACGGTCTGCTCGAAGATCGTGGAAGGATTCAGGGGATCTCTCCACTCTTTATTTTTGCACATGTTGTTCGTAATAATGAATAACCATCTTGTTCCTGAACTTACGTGTTAATATCTATTTGTATATGTGAAAATATTGATTATTAAGCATTTCTTATGGTTTATATAATGTTTCACATGGATTGCACTAACGTTTAGAAGAAGTATATGCTGTACAATTAGGTTTCCGTGCACGTTCTTTCTTGTTTTCCAGGTTGAAGGAGGAAGAAGGGTTGCTGGGGGTTTGGACCCCGCGGGATCTACATCGAACGAAGGACTACGGGTGAGTTCTACCATCGTTACTACCTATTTTTTAGCATTCAAGTATGGTTGTGTGTGAGTCCTTCTGAATAGCATGCCCTGATCTGTGGAGGTTTTAACCCAACAAACCTCTAGGGTGATTTTCCCCGAAACACCTGCCTCTACTGCGCAATCCAAGATGAATAATAGCTTGATCCAAGTTCGAATCCACTTGGTATGCACTGCGCAATCCTCATTGGCATCTCCATCAATGTGTGGTGCAAACTCATGCACCAGTATAGTCACACTAGCTCTTTCACCTACCTCTGCACTGGTCTCCACTAAAACTGTCCATGCACTGAAGTTAACTAATGTATTCTTTAGTTGATTTATGAGCTAATAATTAGTGAATTAATTAATAATTAATTCACATCACTCTCACTAGTGTATCAATCAGTTAGACTAGATACAACTAGCCCAACTATGTTTAACTGAGTTAAACTGAACACAACTCCATCAACTCCTCAATCAACTCCACCAAACTCTGTCACTTGAGTTCTAACTGAAGTCTTCCATACAATAGCTCCACTAAACCCTAGGAATAGCGTAATTCCTTCTGTCAGCTGCATGTGCCACATCCGTGCACTTAACTGAAGTGCTACAAGAGGATAAGATAATGTTTATATTCCAAATATTATTAAGGGTAAATAATATTTGACTTCCCTATTTTAAGGAGAGGCAGTCTAAAAATAGACTTCGACCTATAGGTCCAAAAAATAGAGTCCCATCTATTTTTACCAACATGACCAATACTCCAAGAATAACATACTGCAATCCTCGGACCATACTCCATATGTCTAAAAAATAGACATAGTCTAAAAATAGATTTTGCGCCAGAATTTGCCTGCGGGCCCACTTAGTGAAGGCGACTTCATTTCACTAAGCTCCATCATCTTGTTGCATTCTCAACACTCCCTCTCAGCAAGATATGGATTATCTACAACCCCTATCCACCTTACAGGTATTCAATTTTCTCCTGGTGAGCGCCTTCGTCGAATATCATCATCTGATTTCAGGTAGAATGTATAGAAAGAAATAACATGACCTTCATTTTACACACAATATCGATATGATGATACGGATGTCAATGTGTTTGGATCTATCATGAAATGTTTGGATTAGCAGAGAGTTTGGTGCAACTCTGATTATCACAATAAATCACAATAGGATCTAAGTGTGAACCGAACAACCCAACCAGGATCTTCCTCATCCATATAGCCTTGCATGCAGCCAAACTCGCTGCCATATACTCGGCCTCTGCTGAACTGAGTGCCACGGATCTCTGCTTCCTGCTGTACCAAGAAACTGTTGTTGACCCGATACTAAAAATCCCTCCAGATGTGCTCTTTCTATCTGTTGGGCTCCCTGCCCAATCTGCATCCGTGAAGCCATACAGCCTCACCTCATCCGATTGTCTGTACCATAATCCATATCCCGATGTGCCTCTGAGATATCTCAATACATGCTTGCCTACCTTCCAGTAGAGCTTGGTAGGCTTAACCATATCTTGTGAACGCTTGTTGACAGCATAGCATATGTCGGGTCGTGTATTGACCGGATACATGGCGACCCCACCAACTGTCGATAAACTGGCATCCACTACCTACTTTCAAGTAGCATCCTCGTCACAGTTACCTCTAGGAAGGAGGGTATCAGCAGACTTGCGACCATGCATGTTGAAACTTCTCCGGTATCTCCGGGGTCCCGGGCATACTTGCCCTGAGAAACAAACAGTCCTCCGCTGCGCTGCCAAATCTCCAATCCCAGGAAATAATGAAGGATGCCCAGGTCCTTCATCTCAAACTCTCGTGCGAGATCCTCCTTGCATGAAAGTATCAACTGCTCGTCGCCAGTCAAAATCAGATCATCTACATACAGTACGATGATCAACAGCTTCCCCTCCACCACAATCTGGTACAGGTTTGGATCCACCTCCCTCTTGGAGAATCCAAGCCCGGTGAAGTAGCTGTCTATCCGAGTGTACCAAGCACGAGGTGCTTGCTTCTTCTGGCAGCGCTCTCTTGAGCACAGCATGAGATGTGAATCACTTAGATCTCGAAACCTTCGGGCTGCTCTATGTACACCTCCTCCTCAATGACTCCGTTGAGGAACGCAGTCTTCACATCCATCTGATGGATGTGCCACCCCATCTGCGCTGAGAGAGCAAGAATTGAGCGTATGGAAGAATACCTTGCGACAGGTGCAAAGGTCTCCTCATAATCGATCCCCTCTATCTGAGAAAAGCCTCGGGCAACAAATCTTGCCTTGTACTTTTCCACACTCCCGTCAGCTGCCTGCTTCACTTTGTAGATCCATCTTGAACCTACCACTGATTTCCCCTCCAGTCTTGGGACAATCTCCCATGCACTGTTTCTGACAATCGAATCATACTCTTCCACCATGGCATCTACCCATGCAGGGTCCTCCACAGCTTCCTCGAAAGAGGATAGTTCTGTCACGATACACTTGCTCATCAGAGCCAGGTATCTAGTATATCGGTCAGGTGATTGTCTCTGTCTGCGCTGTGATGTAGGTGCTTCTACAATCTTCTCTGTATCAAGATTCAGTCGCTCAGCTTCTGTAGTGCACTTCCGCCCTCTGATGGTTGGTGTTGCATGAGTGGTTTCTTCCACTCCATAAACCTCCTCTTGTGGCTAATCCACATCCCAAGGCTCATCCTTAGGAACTAATAGCTCCTCATATGCATGCAAGTGTGGCTCCCTCTCAAGCGAACACTTCATGGCTTTCTCCTCATGAAATTTGATATCCGTGCTGCGATCTTGCGTATGCAGAAAAATACACACGATAGTTGTGGGGTGTATCAGTGTACCCCACAAATATCCCAACCTCTGCAGTCAGCTCCAGCTTCTTCCTGGCATCCTTCGTCACATGAATGTAAACAGGTGAACCAAAAATCCTCAAATGGGAAATATCAGGCTTCTTACCAGAAAACGCCTCCTCGGGTGTACTCATGCCAAGTATCTTGTGAGAACAACGATTCTGCACATATACTGCAGTATTGCATGCCTCAGCCCACAAGTGTATGGGAAGGCCCTGATCATGCAACATCGCCCGTGCAGCACCCACGATCATTCTGTTCTTCCACTCAACAACCCCGTTCTGCTGTGGGTTATGAGGTGCTATGAGCTCTCTTCGTATTCCTTCTGTGCTGCAAAAGTCCTTGAATTCGCCAGAGATGAATTCACCACCATTGTCGCTCCTAAGATCCTTCACCTGCTTCCCCAATTCTTTCTCAACCAGAGCCTTGAACTCATATAACTTTGAGTATGTCTCGCTCTTCTTCTGCATGAAGAAGATCCAGCACTTCCGAGTAAAATCATCAACAAAGATCACATAATACCTGTGCTTTGTTGTCGAAGCTACTGAGAAAGGTCCACACACGTCTGTGTGAATTCTCTCAAGGATCCTCGTGGTGCGACTATCCTTCTCGTGAAAGGTGGCTTTCACAAATTTTCCCAAGGTACATCCCTTGCACTGATCTGACTACGCAAGAGTACCCTTATGAAGCCCAGTAGAAATCTGTTGCAGTATCTTCAAAGCTCCATGGTGAAAGTGGCCCAATCTCTGGTGCCACAACTCGCCATCATCCTGGCTCACCACTCCTTCTGCCTTGCCTGCCATTGCTGCGCAGCCATCTACCTGCAATTGATAGAGGTTCTTAACTCGAACCTTACTGTGCAGGAAAGCCTTTCCCTCGCTAAAGATAACATCATATCCCTTGTCTTCTAACATTGCCACAGAGATAAGATTCTTCTTTAATCCCGGAACATGCATCACTTCCTTCAATACGAAGGGTTTACCAGACTCCCTCTCAAAGGAAATGGTACCGATACCGGTCGCACTGTATCTACCATCATCACCCATCTCAATGTGCACTCCAAGATCTTTCTCATCCAGATCAGTAAACAAATCTCGATCTCCTTTCATGTGAAAAGATGCACCACTGTCCAGAAACCACGTTGAACCCATCACACTTGAGACCAAGCATGCGATCAGCGAAAAATCCAGCTCAAACTGCAAGGCTAAGGCCTCTCCAGCTGCAGATCCAGCAGCCTACTTATTTTTCTTCTTCTGCGGAAAATTTGTGGCATAATGTCCATGTTGGTGACAGTGAAAGCACTTCACCTTGGACATGTCCTGCTTCTTGTCTTTCGCACCAGATTGAGAAGATTTCTTGATCTTCCCCTTCTTTGTTTTGGCAGCCAAAGTGCAATTCTCTTCATCAGATGCCTTTGATGAAGATCTGTCCCTGGTACTTCGCCTTATCTCCTCTTGCACAAGATCCGACCAAAGTCGCTCCCATCCTGGCAATTTCTCCCGACCATTGACAGAGTCCTGATAGGAATGCCAACTCTTCGGAAGCCCAAGGAGAGCCAAGCTCACCAAGTCCTCGTCATCTACAGTCACCCCCACACTTCCCAGCTCATCCCTGCATTGGACGAACTTTGTGAGGTACTTGGGCATACTGTCGCCTTTCTCCATCTTTATGTTTCTGAGCTTATCCTTGAGCGCCAACTTCCTCTAGTCGCTCTTGCTTTGGAATAAATCTGTCAAGGCTTTCCACATCAAGAATGGAGAATCCTTACCATGCAGGCTGGACACTATGTGATCCTTCATGCCCTCCAATAGAATCCTTCGACATTTTGTTGTCTTCTTTTGCATGCGTCAAGTGCGGCAGCATCGCTAGAAGTAGGTTTTGGGACTTCTGCATCTATGAACTCCTTCAACCCATTGTCATCTAACACTGCCTCCATCCTGTCTCTCCATGCAATATAATTTGTCCTGCCCTCAAGGGCATACTCCAATCGCAATCCGTTTAAAGACATCTCAACTTCGACACCAAGAAAACACTGCTGCAAATTCGAATTCCACCAGCACAAAACTCAACCGCTTCAATGTTCTGTAATTGCTCCAATTATAAATATCGCTTTGATACCATGTAGAAATTTGAATAACTATTAAATTATTCACCGAGATTATCCTGATCACACACTATTTGAGCTTCATGCATAATACATAACCTCTTCTACGATTGATCATTAATTGCAGAAAATAAACAATCGCATGCGCACATTAAAACCATAAACAATCACACATATAAACACAGTATTTATGGGAAATCTTAAAGCTGAAAACCCCAAACTATTTGTATATTATAATAATAGAGTTCATGTAACAATCATTGTACAAACTCCTCACAAGCTCTCAGTACAATCTCCAATTGTTACACACTACACAAGCTCAGATCTAGCAAAACACATGCTCCAATCTTCTCCACCTGTTAGCCTACCTCTACTGCACAATCCAAGATGAATAATAGCTTGATCCAAGTTCGAATCCACCTGGTATGCACTGCGCAATCCTCATTGGAATCTCCATCAATGTGTGGTGCAAACTCATGCACCAGTATAGTCACAATTGATAGTCACACTAGCTCTTTCACCTACCTCTGCACTGGTCTCCACTGAAACTGTCCATGCACTGAAGTTAACTGATGTATTCTTTATTTGATTTATGAGTTAATAATTAGTGAATTAATTCACACCACTCTCACTAGTGTATCAATCAGTTAGACTAGATACAACTAGCTCAACTATGTTTAACTGAGTTAAACTGAACACAACTCCATCAACTCCTCAATCAACTCGACCAAACTCTGTCACCTGAGTTATAACTGAAGTCTTCCATGCAATAGCTCCACTAAACCCTAGGAATAACATAATTCCTTCTGTCAGCTGCATGTGCCACATCTGTGCACTTAACTGAAGTGTTGCAAGAGGATAAGATAATGTTTATAGTCCAAATATTATTAAGAGCTAATAATATTCGACATATCTATTTTTAGACTGGCAATCATTTCCTTGGTCCATGCACCGACTTGACCCCTATAATGCCCTTAGCATCTTGCAACTCATAGAACATGATCCATATGTCTAAAAATAGACATAGTCTAAAAATAGACTTTGCACCAAAAATAGCTTGCGGGCCCACTTAGTGAAGGCGACTTCTTTTCACTAAGCTCATTATCTTGTTGCATTTTCAACATAATATATTTAATTCTTTAGAGTAGTTTACTTAATGTAAAAATACTATGTAAAATATTATAGGATTTTGGTTGATATTTTTTTATTAATTCTTATGATATTATCAGTAGGAATGACTATTTAATAATTATTTAATAGTTATAGCTATAATTAACATAAACATAAATTATCTATATCAAGCTATATAAAGCTAATACAAAACTAATACAAGAGGATTTTAGTTTTCAATTTAATTATTAAAAATAAATAATTTAATTTTTAAAAATAAATAATTTAATTTAATAATATATTCATTGTTATTTATAAAATTTAAGATATTTATATATTTTATTATTTAAGATAATTTACATTGTAAAATTTTATTAATAAAATTTTATTAAATCATACAAAATTTTGATAACTAAAATTTATAATTTTCTATTTATTAATTAGATTTTACAGTGGAAAAATAATTACTTCACCAAATTAATTTATCTAATCTAAGAAAATTTTTACACAATATTTTTAAAATATTTTTTGAAGTACATATTATTACAATAATGACTAAATAACACATTAAATTATGATATAATTAATATAAATTGTTTAATTATTAATAAAGTGCTTTATAAAATATAATATAAATTCAACTGTAAAAATAAGTAAAGCATTTACATATTACTTATTCGATTTCTTATCCATAGTTAAGCAGGATTTTTCCTTCCTCTTCTGCATATAAAATTACAACAAGCTTCTATCTTAAAACACTCAATTGCAATTCTGGACTAAGTTAATCCGGTGGACTGAAGTCATCCTCATGTATATGTTCTCCTTTAATGGAAGTTCAACAAAATGCTTATTTTCTTGTTGTTGGTGCTATAATCAACAACAGTTTGAGTCTTAACATTTTGCCACTTGTTTCCCAAGTCATAAATTGTATATAACAAAAAGTAGATGAATAAATCATATATTTTGGTGGATATTGGAAGATAAATTGAAAAAGACAACAAGAAGGGAATTTTTAGTTGGAGAAGAAATAAGTTTTTCGAAGAAATATATAGTTAAAACTGGAATAAATTTAAATAATTTTAGATGAACTATGTTTAGCTTTGCAGTTAAGTGCTTTCTAAAATTTAAAGATAGTATTGACAGAATCACATCCAATTTGTGCTAAGCATATGTAATTTTTTAAACCAAAATACAACCACAACCATTTCTGAATTTCTCTCTCAGTTTACTTCATTATAGTTTGCTCAAAATTTATGACTACACCTGTCAGAAAAAATGTTTGTTCTACTATGTGGTTAAAAAAACAATGTGTCGAAACAAAACAAAAAAAAAACGACAAAGCCATCCTCCACATTAGGATCAATGTTATTGTGTAACCTTGCATGAGGATGCCTGTAGTGGAAGCCATGTACATATTGATGTGTCTAAAAGACTGTAAATTGCCACAGGGACCAAACAGGCCATGGCACTCTGCAAGCTGCTGATGCAGCTCTGTTACTGTATACAAAAATATTGATGGAATATCTTTATCTGTATCGGAACTTAGGGCACACCCCATAATCAACACAATGATTATCATCCCATGGGCAGTTCACCACACAATGCTAGTATCCCACACTGTAGTAGTGAGCGCAGATGGAATATCTTTATCTGTATCGGAACTTAGGTCACACCCCATAATCAACACAATGTTTATCATCCCATGGGCACTTCACCACACAATGCTAGTATCCCACACTATAGCAGTGAGCGCAATGCCTGAGAATGGAAATTGAAGTAAAGTCCCCTGCATCTCAAAAACAATGTTGGCACTGCACTGAGGACTTGATACGTTGGCATTAGTTTCGCCTTTGCCATGATCGCCACCCTCACTGCCACCACAAGATCATCTTTCGCTGCACTCTCTAGTGGGTCACTATTATAGAAATTAAAATTTTGCACTCTCCAGTGGGTCACTATTATAGAAATTAAAATTTTGAGGGTGGGTTTTCAAATTTGAACTTAAAATTCAAATTCAAACCATTGTTCCAATTAAATGCGCACGTTCTATATCGTGAGTTGTTGGATGTGACATGGATCTTTGTAGGCAAGCCTTATTTACCAGCCTATACGTTATTTAATGCATCCATGTGACATGGATCCTTGTAAGCAAGCCTTATTTCCTAGCTGATACGTTATTTAATCCATCCAAAAATATCAAATTTCTAATCACCTCTCCTGCTCTCCTCCGTTAACACCACCTTCCATTTGTGGCTTTTATTATGGCTTTTCCCTTTTTCATTGAGTTTACATTTTATGTGGAAGTCGGATTCCAATGTGATTCAATTGCCCTGGCACATGCAGAGAAGCGCTCTCATGTATTTAATCTATTTGAAAAAATGTTCTCATGTGTTTAATCTCTTTTAATTTAAAAAAAAATCTCCTGTGTTTAATTTTTTAATTTTTTTTAAGCCATTGGTTAAAAATGGTTTTTTTTTAAGTACGTAACAAATTTTTAAATTTCATTACAAAACAATGTTTGTAATTGGTATATGTTTAAATGTTACTATCTATTTATAACTTAATAGTATTTTTTAATCTCATTATCTTAGAATGATAATAATTATTATGTTTTTATAATAATAATAATTTATATTTTGAAAGACAATTTTGTATATTAAAAATGTTAAATAATTATATTTGAGATGTTTTTCTTAATTCCTTTTACATAGAAAATTAAATAAAAAATAATAGAATAGAGTTTAAGACAAGATAGATGACAATATGAGATTTGAAAATTCACTATAAAATTGATACTTGAGAGTGGGGGAAATTAACAACAAAAAGCAAAAGGTGTAGCATTTTATTTCCTCAAAATAGAACAAGCTAATAAGTCTAAACAAAAACTTTAAAAAACAACATTGATCTATCTTAAGCAGAGATTTAACATGAGCGTGTAGAAGGATCAAATTTCTTTAGATGCAAACTTATTTTAGAGTGCAAAAAGAGATTACATAATTTTAACTTGTAAGTCCAAAAAAAATTAAAAGTATTTTCTTTTAACATTTTTTTTTATATATAGATATATATGAATTTGATATCTACATAAATTAGTTAACGCATATCTTCAAATTATTTATTTAAATCATGTGTTCAAATAGTTTTGAAACTATAAGGTTTAAACATCTTACTGACACGTCTACATATATTTTTTTCTTTTTATTATTGCAAACATTTATTTTCTATTTAAAGAATATTTTATTTTTATTTTAAGAGGGACAGGTGTCAACAACCTTGGTGGGTAAACATAGAAGAACCTGGTTTGTTTATTGCAACTAAGAGACTATATATTATTTCAATAGATAGAGTTCAAAACTAACAATTTTAGAAATACTTTCCTCATTTGTCATTATGCATTTCTGTAATATCCTTCAAATACTTGTCACAATTGTTATTATGCATTTATGTAATATCCTTCTAGTTAGAAAAACTATGTGTCAACCAGATAACCACTACCAAAATATTAATATGAGACTTACCTTATCCTGATGGCCATTTTATCAAAGTATTTTATCAACAAAAATTTGGGCCGAATTATAATAAAAAGTTCGGCCGAACTAATATAATATAATATTTTTTCAAATAGATTAAATAAATAAGACACACAATTGATTACATTGAAAGTTGACTTAGTAAAATGTACAACTCAATGAAAAAGCCAAAAACCATAATAAAAGCCACAAAGAGAAGGTGGTGATGTTAAGGGATTAAAAATTGGAGTTGTCTATCTAGGCAACGGAATAGCCCAGATGACAGTTTTTTTGCTGGTCAACTAAAATTCAAAAAATCAAGTGGTTGGAGTGGTTGGAATCCATTTTTGATAGTAGAAATGGATTCAGCGCTATCAAAAACTCTTAGAACACTCAAAGTACTAAAGTTTAACAACTGTAAACAAGATTATGATAAAATCTTTGCCGAATTTTTTCAAAATCTTTGCTGGATTCTAAGCCAAAATATTTCCTGTATAGACTACACGTTAAAAATTTGATATCTAAGACAAGGTTGTCCCATCAAGCTTTTTTGATGCATTAAATAACGTATAGACGTATGGGCGGGAGTCCAGCCAATTCCTCCCGATGGGTAGACTACATTTTCAATTTGCATTGGACTCACATGACTCATAAATCCCTTATTATTGAGGTTTGGGTGCCTCTTATGAATGGTGTGTAATAAAAAGCAATATTGGGAAAATATTCTCTACGTGCCCTGCTTTGTGGTTGTGGTTGAGAGTTGAATTAAAATGAAAGTGTTTGTGTAATAAAACACAATGTTACATGATTATGAATGGACCAAGTAGTTGTGGTTATTTCAAAACAACAGGGGAATTTAATTTTAGTGTAAACCTCAAAAATATTTTGAAGTTTGGTGAACAAGTAGTTGTGGTTATTTCAAAACAGTTATTTTGAAGTTTGGTGAACAAGTAGTTATGGTTATTCAAAACAGTTGAATTTAATTTCAGTGTAAACCTCAAAAATATTTTAAAGTTTGTTGAAAAAATGAGGTATCAAAAATATTTTAAAGTTTGATGAACAGAAATAAAGGTTAATTAATTCTAAAAACTGAGAAAGCCAAGTCAATTATTCAGTTTGACCAGATTTCTGGCCATCCCATTCATAATCTGAAATGTCCCCAACAGGCCATCCTGTGCTTTGCATGAATGTCTAGAAAGGAGGAGTGTTTACAATTTTTTTAGTATATTAATTGATTTTTGGAGATTAGTAAATTATATAACTGGCCCTAAATCTTTAGCAATAAAGATTTCTTCAATTACATAAATTTTTGAGAATATGGAAGTATTACATATTCATGGAAAACACAACATGGATGTGAACAAAACACATAATAAAAAAAAAAAAAAAAAACTTTTAATACACGCATTTGATGATTACCTGATATACGTAAGGTGAATACCAACAACATTTTTGAAATTGAAATTGAAATCATTGCAACCTTTCATATTTTTATGTTTATATTCTAGCTTGGCATAATGCCAAAAATTGTATTATTTGTATATTTTGATTTTAATGAAATAGCAAATGTGCAATTTTTTGTTTCCTTGTGGAAAAAAATATTCCACTTGCTTTCTACCTGTCATCCATATGATATAAAGTTGATTTCACCTGCGATAACTTTGAAGAGCCGCTTGCCAAGTTAAAGGCCTGTTGCCGCGGCCTTGTTTTCCTCCTCCTTGAGAAACGCCACTCTGTAGAGTAGCTGAAACAATATACAGGATTATGGTTTAATATGTCTTACAAGAATTTGACAGGGATGATCTCAAGTAAGTCTTACCAATTGCATATAATGAAAAAACTAGCAACTTCGTTACAAACGGTTGCAAGCTATATATATATTCTAGATTTAATTAATTCAATGTCATAGATTTAATTAATTCAATGTCATTGATATTAAGTGGGACAAATGGGCAACCAAGAAGGACACAAAAATCAGCTACTTCCAATTTATTGGGCAATCAAGAAAAAATACATTTTTTAAGAAATAAGCACCTTAATGTATTTGTTTTATCTAATAATGCATTTGATTTTATGAAACTATCTTTTGTAATTAAAAAATGAAAAATAAAGAGAAAGATTGCATTGTTTAATAAAATGTTCATCTCTCTCTATAATAAAGATTGTGATATTGAAATGGAGATGGAGGAAGGAAGTATGGCACAATCTTTCGAAGACTTATCTTCTTTAGGAGTGAAACATGTCAAAACTTTGTTCAAAGCCCCTGCGAAGGCATCTATAGCTGAAGTGATCAAGGTTGTTCAGTTTTTCCCCAGATATATTGATGAAGAAGGGAATGACAGCATTATGGAGTTTGTCTCGAAAGAGGAGGTGGAGGGTATCCTCAAGGAAATGCAGAAGGACAAGAGTCCAGAGCCATATGGTTGGACAATGGAATTTTTCCAACATTTTTTTGAAACACTGGGAGATGATCTTCTTACCGTAGTCGAAGAGTCGAGACTCACAGGAACCATCTATCAACCTTTCAAGTCCACTTTCCTCTGCCTCATCCCCAAGAAGAAGGATCTGAAATCTTTCCATGATTTCAGACCTATCTCTCTCTCTGCTCGTACATATCTAAAATCATTGCAAAAATGATAGCTATTCGCCTAAAACCTTTTCTCTCTCGCAATACTTCCTTGGAACAATTTGGCTTTTTAGAGAGAAGACAAATTCAGAAGACCGTTGGGGTGGCTCAAGAGACCATCCACAGTCTGAAAATAAATTGAAAAAGAAAAGATCAATTATAAAAACAGAACTTTCCAAAGCGTATGACATAATCAGTTGGATGTATCTTCAACTTCTCGTGACCCATCTTGGTTTCAGGATTGAGTTCATCAATTGGGTGATGGAGTGCATAAATACCTGTATTAAATGTATTTATAAAAAGAGTTTGCTTTGCAAAGCACCGTGGTTCTAGATATCTAGGCGTTGTTAAGCATGATCAGTTCAGCCAGGAAAATACATGTAAGTTTCAATTAACGCGTAACCACATTTTCTACATTTCTGTCCATGTGGGGGCTATCCGCTGCAAATTGAAAATGGCTTTCACCTATTCTGGTCCATCGGGATGGGATTTGATTAGAAAAAATAGAAATTATCTACTATCACAAGGACTATTAAGCATGAGTTCAGGTAAGGAAAATACATGGAAGATTTGTTGGAGATCAGAAGCACAGCAGATTTAACTAAATACTCAACAAATAAATCAAGCACATAAGACACAGAGGTTTAACGTGGTTCACCCAACCAATCTGGGCTACGTCCACACAACATAGGCATCGGCAATCTTTATTATCAAACAGGAGATTACAAACTCTCACACACTCTCACAAAACAATCCGTATGGATACCTGTTATATAGCAAAGAGAATCTAACTGCCTCATAAATCCTCTCACATCAAATTTAGGATGCATTAACTCCCTCCCAACAAACTGGAGCTAATCTAGGAACTAATTCCTATTGTTGTCATCTACTAAGATTTTGCCTATTTTATTGAAAACAAAAAATCTCAACAATCTCCACCTTGACAACAATTAGCCTGATGCCCTGTTATTATTATTTTATCTCTTCTGCAAGCCAAGAGAAGCCAAACACCAGCGTAGCTTCTCTAACAAAACTGGTTTCGTGAACATGTCTGCACAATTCTCCTTTGTATGCACCTTTTCAAGAGAGACTCCCCTTTCAGTGATAACTTGTCTTACAAAATGGTACTTGATCGGTATATGCTTTGATTTACTATGATAGGCCGGATTCTTAGCCAAATGTATTGCACTTTGACTGTCACAAAATAACTTGATGTTGTCCTGCAACCTACCAAATTCACCAAACAAACCTTTCAACCAAACCGCTTCTTTGCAAGCATGAGAAGCATCAATGTATTATGCTTCAGTAGTGGATAAAGAAACAATGTTCTGTAGCTTTGACATCCAGCTGATAGCTCCACCTGCAAGAGTAAAGACGTACCCTGAAGTTGACCTTCTCTTATCCAAATCACCTGCAAAATCGGAATCAACATATCAGCAAACAAATTCACTACTCTTATTGTAAGTGATACAATAACTACTTGTGCCTCTCAAGTACCGAAGCACCCATTTCACTGCTGACCAGTGTTCTTTACCCGGATTTTCCATGTACCTGCTGACAACCCCAACTGCATGTGAAATATCTGGTCGAGTACAAACCATCACATACATTAAACATCCTACTACATTAGCATATGGAATTCGAGACATATAATCCTTTTCTTCATCTGTATTAGGACATAAACTGGAAGAAAGCTTAAAATGGGAAGCTAAAGGGACTGACACAGGCTTCACATTATTCATACCAAATCTCAAAAGTATTTTCTCAATATACTTCTGTTGTGATAGCCATAGCTTACCATTGCTCCTGTCTCTGAAAATCTCCATGCCCAAAATCTGTCTTGCTGCTCCTAGATCTTTCATATCAAATGTCCTTGCCATCTGAGCCTTCAACCTGTTGATTTCTTCTATGCTTTTGCTTGCTAAAACCATATCGTCAACATACAATACTAAGATAATGAATATGCCATTTTTCAATTTCTTAAAATAAACACAATGATCATATTCACTTCTAACATATTTCTGACTCAACATGAAAGAATCAAACTTCTTATACCACTGCCGAGGCGACTGCTTCAGGCCATATAATGACTTCTTGAGCCTGCAGACAAATTTCTCATTGCGATGTTGAACAAACCCTTATGGTTGTTCCATATATATTTCCTCATCTAAGTCTCCATGTAGAAATGCAGTCTTAACATCTAATTGCTGCAACTCTAAATCAAGCAAAGCCACTAATGCTAACACAATTCTAATTGAAACAATTTTAACCACTAGTGAAAAAATCTCATGAAAATCTATGCCTACTTTCTGAGAAAACCCTTTTGCAACCAGCCTTGCTTTGTATCCGTCCTCCGAATCATTCACACCCCGTTTCACCTTGAAAACCCATTTACAGCCCACAGTTTTCCTGCCTTTCGGAAGTTCAACCAGATCCCATGTGCCATTCTTACCTAAGGCCATCATTTCTTCCTTCATGGCTGCTTTCCATTTCTTGCTTTTCGAACCTTCTATAGCTTCCTGATAGCACAGAGGTTCATCATCGTTAGCTGTCAAAGCAACTGAAGTAACATAATCATCATACCTTCTCGGAGGGCGTTTGATTCTTGTAGACCTCCTTAAGGATGTTTCTAGTGCTTCCGCAATTGGCTGACTACCATCTGTAGGAACTTCTTGCCGATCAGTATCTGAGACCTGTTCATGATCTAAACCTGAACCCTGTTCATGTTCTGATTCTGAAACCTGTTCATGAATAGTATCTGAACTATGGTCATCATGACTATCATTAGAAGTGTTGTCAAACTGAATGTGCTGAAAATCAAATACATCATCCTGTTTCAATTTACTATCTACATCTAACTGTACAAGAGAGGATTCATTAAACTTTACATCTCTGTTGATGATGATTTTGTGGGTAGTAGGATCCCACAATCTAAATCCCTTTGTTCCATCACCATACCCAACAAAGATATACCTTTTTTATTTTGGATCTAATTTAGTTCGCTGATGTTTAGGCACTAGAGCATATGCATCACAACCAAACACTCTGAGTTTAGAATAATCACAAGGGTGACCTTTCCATACCTCTTGAGGAATCTTGCAACCTATCGCTGTCGATGGCGACCGATTTATCACATAACAAGCTGTAGCCACCGCTTCTATCCACAACTCCTTCTGCAAACCAGCGTTACTCAGCATACTCCTTGCTCTCTCCAAAAGAGTCCTATTCATGCGTTCAGCAACTCCATTTTGCTGAGGAGTATAAACAGTGGTCTTATGTCTCTCGATCCCTGCATCCTTGCAATAGTTTTCAAAATCCTTGGAAGTAAACTCACCACCATTGTCAGTTCTTAAACATTTTATAGTTCTACCAGTGATGTTTTCTACCAATGCTCTAAACTGCTTGAAAACTGTAAAAACATCAGACTTCCTTTTCAACATATAGACCCACACTTTCCTAGAAAAATCATCAATAAATGATACAAAATATGACGAGCCACCATACGAGGTTGTAGGTGCTGGACCCCAAACATCTGAATGGATATAATCAAGTATTCCTTTACTAGTATGTTTGCCTGTTTTAAACTTTTGCTTACTTTGTTTGCCAAACAGAAAATGTTTACAGAAATATAACTTTCCAGACTTTAGATTAGGAAGTAATTTGCGATCAGCCAAAATCTTTAACCCTCTTTCACTCATATGGCCCAACCTTTGATGCCATAGGCGAATGGAACTACTGTCATGTTCAGACACCGTAGACACATGAACTGACCCTGTTCTTCCTTCTAACTGAAACAGATTTCCTACTTTCTTAGCTTTCATTACTAGTAAAATACCTTTGTAAATTTTTATTACTCCACCTTGAATTATAGTTTTATATCCATTTGTGTCAAGTGCTCCGAGTGAAATTAGATTTTTTCCTTAAATCTGGTACATGTCTTACATCAGTTAATATTTTAGTTGTCCCATCAAACATTTGCAGCTGTATACTCCCTATTCCCACAATATTAGATGTGACATCATTACCCATGTACACGACTCCATCATTAATTGATCTATACGTCTTGAACCATTCTCTATGAATACACATGTGGTTTGATGCACCGGAATCTAACAACCAATGTTGATCATGATTTGACAAATTAACTGATAACACTTCGTCGCTCATACCTGAACCAGATGCCGAACCTGTATCTGTCGTGTTTGCTTCTTTCTTCTCTGTCGATGAAGCTTCTTTAGAAGATTGTTGTCGCTTCCAGCAATCCTTCTTCAAATGCCCCGATTTGCCACAAAACCAGCACTTTACTTTGCTCTTCTTCACTTTCGACTTTGAACGAGAGTTGCTATGCTTACCCCCAGAGTGTCTCTCTCTTGAGCGACCTCTGGCCATCATTACCTCTAATGTAGAGGTGTCTGCATTCGACCTCTTCCTCGTCTCCTCAGACAACAAGGCTCCAACCACATCGTCAAACTCAAGGATGTCTGCAGTACTAAAGCTTATGGAAGTAACAAAGTGATCCCACGATTCGGGCAATGAACACAATAGAGTTTTTGCCTTATCCTCTGAATCAAATTTTACATCTAGACTTTGTAATTGTACCAATAGAGTATTGAAAACATTCAGATGGTCAGTAATCGAGGTACCTTCCTTCATCTGCAAACCATAAAGCTGTCGCTTCAGGAGAATCCGATTTGTCAAAGATTTCGTCATGTAGAGCTTTTCAAGCTTCATCCACAAGCCTGCGGCGGTCTTCTCTGACACAATGTTGAACAGAACGTCATCTGCCAGACATAACCGAATTGCGCTCAGAGCTCTGTCATCCAACTCATCCCATTCATCCTCCGTCAAGGAAGAAGGCCTTTTGCTTTTCCCCAACAGCGCTTTCGCCACGCCTTGTTGAATCAGCAGATTGTGCATCTTAACCTTCCAGATCTCGAAATTATTCTTGCCATTAAACTTCTCAATTTCAAAACAGGCACTTTGAGTTTTCGCCATCTTGTATCAGCAAAAAACACAATAATCTCCAGAACCCAACTTTAAATAAATGAAGTTTGTGTTTAAAAAATGCCTTTGCCTTTAAAAAACAAACAAATATCTGCCCTTTGTACTTCACATACAAATTTCTGCCATATGCACTTATATGCCTTTGCTTTCAAAAAACAAACTTTTTGCTGTGAATTACAATATATAAAACTCAGTATCAAATTCTACCAATTTGGCAATTTGTGGCCGTCGAAATACCCTTCACCTTTAAAGTGCCTTTCACTTCATACCATATGCAAATGGTATTAGAATTACAAATCGATTTTTTTTTTTTTTTTTTTAAACACCACTTCAAAATACCATGTGCAAATGGTAATAACATCGACTTAAATCGTAACTTAAAACAAAGCCAATACAAATCGATTTTACAAACTTCAAAGTGAGCATTCCAATGAATTGATTTATTCTTCAATTCAAAAAATCAATTTATTCTTAAACCTTTTAAAATCGACTTTTTCTTTTTAAATCGACTGCTTCAAAAAATCGTTTTAATTAAACCACTTCAGAAAAAAAACCGATTCTTCACAAATCATTTTATGAAATATGAAACACAAAACGATTTCTAATAAAATAAATCGACCCCTTTTTTCTTCAAACGGCATTTAATAACTGAAGGCATTCCGATACCTGTCTAGCTCACGGAGCAGCGACTCCTCATTCGTCGATTTCCATATATTAGCTCTCGGTTAAATGATCAATGACTTACTGTGTTTGTCACGGCGCTAATGGTTTCACGCAGTTTGAACAGCAGTGCGCACCAATCAACGCACCTGCAACCTCCACGCGCAAGTTTGAATAGCGCCCTCCACGCAGGTTGGACACACTCCGCAGCACACCAGGCAGCACACTTGGGACCGAGTTCCCTCTGCGCAGCACCTCCAGGCACGCAGTCCAACACGCCTTTGCGCTCCACCTCCAGCACACGCTCCAGCTGCGCCACGCCTCCAACTGCTCCGATACCACTTGTTGGAGATCAGAAGCACAACAGATTTAACTAAATACTCAACAAATAAATCAAGCACATAAGACACAGAGGTTTAACGTGGTTCACCCAACCAATCTGGGCTACGTCCACACAACATAGGCATCGGCAATCTTTATTATCAAACAGGAGATTACAAACTCTCACACACTCTCACAAAACAATCCGTATGGATACCTGTTATATAGAAAAGAGAATCTAACTGCCTCATAAATCCTCTCACATCAAATTTAGGATGCATTAACTCCCTCCCAACAAACTGGAGCTAATCTAGGAACTAATTCCTATTGTTGTCATCTACTGAGATTTTGCCTATTTTATTGAAAACAAAAAATCTCAACAAGATTCAGTTAACACGTAACGATGTACGTTGCTGTCACATCTGTGTGGGGACTATCCAGTGCAAATTGAAAATCGAGTAGTCTAACCATGCACAGGAATTGCCCGGACTTCCATCCTATACGTTATTTAATTTAATGCATCTAAAGAGCTTGATAGGACAACCTTGTCTTACTGGCAGATGCCTAATATCAAATTTCCAATCCCTTAACATCACAACCACCATCCGTTCAATGTCTTTTACATTGAGTTGTATATTTTCTCCCGAAGTCAGATTCTCATGTGATTCAAATTTCCAATGTGATTCAGTTGGGCAGAGAAGCACTTTTATGTATTTAATTTATTTTAAAAATATGTTTTATTGTGTTTAATCTCTTTAATATTTAAAATTGTTTTTTTGTGTTTAATTTTTTGAAGTTATTTATGTGGTTAAAAATAGTTTTCCTTAAAAGTACATAATAAATTAAATTTCATTGATATATGTTTAAATCAGACTATCTATTTATAACTTAATAGTATTTTTTTAATTTTATTATTTTATAATGATAATAATTATTATGTTTTTATAATAATAATATTTTATATAATACTTATTATATTTTTATAATAATAAGAATTTATATTTTGAAATACAATTTTGTAAAAAATGATTTATTTTCTAATTATATTTATTTTATTTTAAAACATTTGAATTATTAAAATAATATGACTAACTATTCCTTAATAAGACTTAAAAGACTAAAAACTTTATCTTTTTGGAAAAAGTAAATAAATAATATGAGTAATTATTCTGAATAGTCACTTAACTAAATAGTAAAAAGAATTTCCAAGAACCATGATAAAAAAGGTAAAGGCAGTTCTGACACTTACCTACCCCATGGGAATAAATAGAAAATCCTGAAAAGGGGAAGGGGTTCTATAGAAAAAGAAGAGATAGGTTGTTAGAGCAGTCTCGAGCTGGTAGGAGCCAGTGGAGCTCTAAGAACCCAAGAGCCAGTGGAGCTCTAAGAACCCAAGAGATGTATAAGTTGGACATCAGTCCTTAGGCTTAACTTAATAAATCTTTCTGCTACTTGAAGAAATGGTGTAGAGCACGGAGGGAGAAGAAGACATGATTGCCTCTCTCAAGGTTGGGAGGAAACAACAGTTAAGTGCTTATAGGCTGGAGATAAGTATTTACTTCTGTTTGAAAGTGTGTGTGAAATTGGAAATGTAAGTATGGAACATACTTAGAGTTAAGGGTGATAATATATGGAAATGACAATATGAAGAATACAGTATCTTGGGTCTGCATGCAGAATTGTGAAATGAAAAGAAAGAAAGAATCTATACATAATACTAAAAACAGTACTGTGAAATCCAGAAAATAAACATTTTACGGTATGAATGATATGGGTGGAAATTATTTGTTTGACTACAAAGTATAGATACATTTCTTTTTGGAGAAAAGGAAAATTCAGCGATAACAAAACATACAAACTTGTTACAAGAAAAACGTCATCTCGAGTTTTTAAACCTCTCTAAATAGGACAAAACATATCAAAGACAGACTCAGGAGTTTAGGACAGAACCCCAGGGTATCAGGGTTGAGTCTAGGGTCTCCTCGTTTTTAATCATAAGAATATACACAAGATTTATAATACAAATATCGCTGGAAGAGAGTTAAATAAAAGTAACTACAAGAAAGACAGAAAATTTAAATAGATAATGTTGCATAGCTAACTACAACCATTGAACACCATTGAAATTCCAATGAAAAATACTCATAACGGAAAAATTGAACACTCTACCTCTTATTAATATATGGAGAATATACAGTCTATGAATATAGTTGCTCATCTGTCGAATCTAAGACAAAAATACAAAGCTTAACTAATGACTATGCGAATAATACCTAGAACTCTATTAAAAAGAAAAGCTTAGAGGCCTTAATACAATTAAGTGCTCTAAATGATGACAGGTATAGTTAAACCCTGGAACAACTCAAAGGTTAACAAAGACTAAAATATTGTAAGAGCTCATAAGAGTCTTAGAAGGAGAGTTGTTCGAGTAGCTTAAACAAACACCAGAGCACTTCCTTGTGTAAATAGAGGACACATTCGTTAGACGAAAGAAGCACAGATTTAATGAAATGCAAAAATATTCAAAATAACCAAATCGGTAACCAGTAGGTTATATTCCAGGATATCGACAGAAGGGCAGAACGAGGCCAAGGTTCTTTCCTCGCTGCAAACCTGTCAAACCACGACGGAAAAGGTAAGTTTAAAGATTAAATTAAGTTCTTAAATTCAAAATCGTAAACAAGAAGCTAAATCGAGCTCTCGCAACATGAGACAAGGGAAGTCGGTATTTACCCTCAACAAAACGGAGACTTCACTGTCGGATGCCGAAGCAGAAGGTTGATATTTTCTATCGACAAACCGAAGATAAGTGGAAGGGCATTCATAACCCAAAAACCCTGTAGAACAACTGGATGTTAAAACTGGAAAACGTTCACAAGGAATGGAAATAGACATGTAAACCCTCAAATGAAAAACAAGTTAAAAATATGCATGTATTAAATAATACGAATAAGTATGAGGAGCTGAAGGCCCAACATAAAAATGTTCTGACAATATAACATCTTCTTGCTAAGAGTAGGAGCAATACCCGGGCAGAGAAGACCCAAGCAGAAAACGTAACCAAAAGATAGCAAATAAACAGAGAAGATTCTACCATTGAAAAACTTCATAGCATCGTGATTTCTCTTTCATTAACATACCATCAAAGGGTCGAGACATAATTTTACCTCCATAGAGTTGGGAGTTGTATAAGCCCCTTATGGAAAAAATTGACTAGAAAGGATGTTGATCTCAAAGGAGACAAGTAAGCAAATACTTTGATAAAAGGGCCATCATGATAAGGTAAGTCTCATATTAATATTTTGGTATTGGTTATCTGGTTGACATAGAGTTTTGCTAACTGAAAGGATATTACAGAAATGCATAATAACAATAGTGACAAGTATTGGAAGGATATTACATAAATGCATAATGACAATTGAGGAAAGTAAGGATAAGGATATTACATAAATGCATAATGACAATTGAGGAAAGTATTACAAAAACTATTAGTTTTGAACTCTATCCATTGAAATAATAGATAGAGTCTCTTAGTTGCAATAAACAAACCATGTTCTCCTATGTTTACGCACCAAGGTTGTTGACACCTTATTAAGTTAAGAGGCTCATTCTACAACCCAGTGTGAAGGTGATGTGTAATCTACAACCCAGTGTGAAGGCAATGTGTAAGTATGTTTGTGCTCAACTTGGAGTTGACACATGTCCCTCTTAAAATACAAATAAAATATGGAGGATAGCCTTGGCAGTTGCTGCCAGGAGTCCTCCCAGAATCTAGCTTGAGTGATGTTGCGCAGTTCCTAGAAGTTGTGGATATGTATCATCTACTTTTGGCTACTTGCTGCTTTCCAGATTTGGGATCCTCCCATCTCTATGTTGAATATGATAAGGTCCTCCTTAGGCCATGAACAAGCATACTTTGATACCCACAGGTTAGCCCATGGAGTGTGGGGGTTGGAGACCCATTTCCACCATATACTAGCTCCCATGATGTTGTTGTTGTGCTCAAGGCCGCGCAGCCCTAGTCCTCCATGACTTTTTGGTGTACACACTTCCATCCAGTTGACTAAAGCCCATTTGTTTTTCTATTTGGTACCTCCCCATAGGAAATTTCTTTGCAATTTGCACATGGCCTTGAGGACCCATTTGGGGGCTTAAAGTACCAAGAAGAGGTAAATGGGGAGGGATGCAGTATTTCTTTGATGAGAACCAAGCGACTTGCTATATTGAGAGTACGATGGGTCCAGTTTGATAGTCTGGTTTCCATTTTATCCAATAGAGCTTGCTAGGAAGAGTGATTAATGATCGTGTCAGTGAGAGAGGCTCCAAGGTATTTGAAGGGTAAGGATGCGATGAAGAAGCCAAGGATGCGGGAAATGTTGCACTGAGATAGAGGGGGGTGTGGAAGAAAAATATTTTCGATTTTTCAGGGTTGACCTCAGTTTCGGAGGCTTCAAAGAAGGAATCTAGAAGAGCTTTGAGGGTACGGGCTTCCTGGACTGTGGGGTAACCCATGATCATGTTGTCATCCATAAATTGTTGATGGGAGGAGGGGGGTAGGTTGTGGAGGGGTATACCTTGTAGAGCACCTGAGTGAATGGAGCTTTTGAGAAGGCGACCCAGCCCTTCAGCCATGATGATGAAAATGAAGGGTGAGAGAGGGTCCCCTTGTCTAATTCCTCTTGAGGGGTTGAAGGTTGCAGAAGGTATACCATTGACCAAAATGGAAAGAAACAGAGAGATAATGAGGCTCATGATCTAGCGAACCCACGTGTGCCTAAATCCGAAGGCTAAAAGGACATTTTTTATATAGTCCCAACTAAGCTTGTCAAAAGCCTTGGATAGATCAATTTTGAGGAGCATAACAGGTTTTCTGGAGGTTTTGAGAGAATGAATGACCTCGTGGGTTAGGATGATGCCATCAAGGATTTGCCTGCCTTCAAAATAGCCCGTTTTCTCTAGGGAGATGATCATGGGGAGGAGTTGCTTCAGCTTGTTAGCAATAACTTTAGAGATTATTTTATAAATGGCATTGCAGAGTGCTATGGGCCTGTACTTACTTGGTGAGGCTGCGTTGTCTTCTTTTGGAACCGGAGTGATGAAGGTGGCATTAAGCGCTTAGAGAAGCCAGTGAGTGGTACGCGATTCCTCCACTACTCCCCAGACTTCGTCTCTGATGGTATCCCAGAAGAAGTGGAAGAAGTTGGTGGTGAATCTGTCAGGGCCTGGAGCTTTTCCGGCTTTCAACTAGAAGACTATTTGTAGCAAGAGTGGTGGCTTTGAGCAGCATTCGATTTTTTTCTTCCGTAATCAGCTTAGGAATGTGCTGAGTGATTTTTCCGATAGCCTCATGCCTCTGATGATTGGGTTCTTACAGAATGTTCCTAAAGTGGTTGCACAGCTCCTCCGTGATGTCCTCTTGCATTTCCAGATGCTCTCCATTTTGGTTTTTGAGGACAATGATTCTGTTATGCATCTTGTGCTTAATAGTGGAGCAGTGAATTTTTTTTTTTTTTTGTTCTCCCTCTCTGAGCCAGCAGATCCTTGATTTTTGTCTCCATAGGATTTCTTACTGGCTCCTTCTTTCTTCCATCTGAGTTGATAATATCTTCTCTTGGTTCTCTGACTCAGCTGAGCGTCCTTCCTTGATGATTATTTGTTGAAGCTTCTTCATGTTTTCCTTCATCTCTCTTTGATATTTGAAGATATTGCCAAAGGTGGGTATATTCCAAACCTTCAGTTTACCTTTGAGCATTTTCAGCTTTGTCTGGATCTAGAGAATTTTAGTTCCTTGCGGAGGTGATAGGGAGGACCACCAAGCGGAGACCATGTCCTTGATCCCTGGGGGTCAAAGCCAGCAGTGTTCAAAGTGGAATGGTTTGGGAGCGTGCTTACCAAGTCTTAACTATTGAAGTTGTATTGACCAGTGATCAGAACCTACAGTAGGGATGATGGTAGCTGCTAGATCACCCCCCAAGCGGATGAAATATTTCGTGATGAGGAACCTGTCCAATATGGAAGCTATTTGGTGGGTGCCTCCTCTTCTATTATTCCAGGTGAAAACGTCATTGGAGGTTTGGAGATCAATGAGGTGATTTTCTTGGATGAAGTTCTTGAATCCATTACTGTCCAGGTTAAGATGCATCCTTCCACCATTCTTTTCCTGTAGTTTTGTTATCATATTGAAATCTCCTCCCAGGAGCCAAAGTGGAAGATATATATTTTTTATTGAGTTCAGCTATGTTGTCCAGAAGCTCCGTTTTCTGGTGGAGATTTTGGGGAAAGTAGACATCCGTTAGCAAGCCATGGATTTTTATGCCAATCAGGTGAAAGTTGCCCTGGATGAAATGCCTATTGGCATGATAGTTCTCTAGGGAGATGATTTTGGGGTTCCAGATGATTTCGAGTCCTCCGGACGCTCTATTGGCATCTACTACTATTGTATTGCATCTTTTCCATATCTTTTTGAAGATTGTTTCCAGAGTGGAGCTGGAACATTTGGTTTTTTGCATGTAGAAAATTGAAGGGTGTTCCTCAATGATTCTTTTCTTTATTTTCTGGTGCTTGTTGGGGTTGTTGAGCCCTCTTATATTCCATGAGATGATCTTCATTGGGGGGGGTTGGTGGTGTAAGCATAGAATCTTGTTAACTTGGGGAATTGTCCAGAGTCCACCACTTCTTTGCCTATTTCTACTGTTCTTTGCAGCAATGTTTTCCTACCTCTTTTGTGGGAATATTTCGTGAAGTATTTTATATTTATGAGCATACCCCCCCTGAATGCTTAGAGAGGGGAGCTGCTGCTACGATCGGGTAAGGATTTCTTCCATCTTTTGGACTTACTGCTTGAATATTAATCGAAAGTCCCTCTTATTGAAATCATCCTCTAACCCTATGAGATACAGGCCCTCAAGGTCAATGCTCTTTGGCTCTTCCTCGATGGCTTCTAGGATCGCCTCCAGCACCCATTCTTTGCCCTTTGACGCAGGGTTTTCCCCTGCAAAGTTAGGGGTTTGAGGTTTCAGAAAGGTCTCTGGTGGGATCTTGTTTTGTTGTGCTTTGGAGGACTGGGGCTGCTCCTTCGAGGTGCGCCCGACTTTGTTGTCTGGTTCAATATCGTTCTCATTCAGCTGATTTAGGGCGGCAAAGCTATTAGTTCTCTTGTTATGCCTTTTCTTGCTTGCTACCTTCGTGAATCCTTCTGATGCTTGATCATTTGATTCATTTTCAATCGCTGCTTTTTTGTTTAGAGGGAAATCTCTGAATAGATTCCCATGTTGATGACACCTTTTGCATCTTAAAGGAATATGCTCATAATCTACAGTTTGTATCCATTCAAAGTCTTCGTGCAGCAGACTTGCCTCACCTGGTAGCGACTCCACTATGTTCATGTAGACGCAGATTCAGGCATATGTTGCGTAGCGATTGATCTTTGTTTCCTCTGCTATCTTGATGAATTCCCCTAGGGCATTGCCTATATCTCTGAGGGTTAGCTCATCCCAGTAGTCCTGGGGGAGGGAGTAGAGCTGAATCTAGACTGGGGCCCATGTAAGATTTTTTTTTTTTCGGGCTTGAACCACTCCGTCAAGTGTCGGAGGTATAATCCTGCAGAGTTGGAAAAATAGGGTCCTCCATCCATGATACTATTTGTGTCTTCAATTCATGTAAAGAGCGTATTGAAGAAGCCTTTAGCACACAACTGAAGGTTAGTGTGGCCCTTGGGTTTCCATTTGGAAGCTATCCATCCTCGAAGGGATTTTTCAGTGGGCCTGAAACCCATGAACTTGCCTATCAATGCATGGTCCTTCATGAACTAGTTTCTCTCGTTGATGTGATGCGTTGGGAGCTCGATCATTGTTCATTTGTGGTTCTTCGGAATGCATGTTGCTGACTTGATATTCTCTTCTTCTGCTGCTGATGTATTTTTTTGCTGCACCTTGGGATTCGCCCCTGAGATGTCATGAGACATGCCAGAGTTTTGCTAATTGTCAGTATCAGCCCCTATCGTTGCCCCTGTGGGAGGCTGGCCTATAATGGGGGGAGCAGTTGTCCCCCCATTGGAATCTGTCATCGGTGAGCCTCAAGTCTGACTAGGAGAGTGATCACGGCCTAACGGTTTGGGGGGGAGGTCTGCCTAGGGCAACTTGCGCGAAAACCACCAAACCCTAGGTCATGGTGGTTGGCCTGGTACAGAGCTCATCCATCAAACCAAAAGATTAAACTAAAAGACATAGTTATTTGTTATAAAGCATGTTATTAATAATTAAACCTATTTACATTAAGTATATCATAATTTAATGTGTTATTTAGCCATTATTGTAATAATATGTACTTTAAAAAATATTATGTAAAATTTTTCGTAGATTAGATTGAGTAATTTGGTGAAGTAATTATTTTCCAACTATAAAATCTAATTAATAAATAGAAAATTATAAATTTTAGTTATTAAAATTTTGTATGATTTAATAAAATTTTATAAACAATATTATACAATGTAAATTATCTTAAATAATGAAATATTTAAATATCTTAAATTTTATAAATAACAATGAATATATTGTGTATAAAATCTTTTGGTGATGATGAACCACATTGGTTCAAAACACTTAGGTAAAATCTACTTACATGTGATTTTCACCAAAAAAATTTATACACATTTTATAGATCACAGAAGCCAAATTCCTAATAATGAATATATTATTAAATTATATTTTTAATTGTTAATAGTTAAATTGACAACTAAAATTCTCTTGTATTAGCTTGACATAGATAATTTATGTTTATGTTAACTATCACTATAACTATTAAATAATTATTAAATAGCCATTCGTACGGATAATATAATAAGAATTAATAAAAAAAATATCAACCAAAATCTTATAATATTTTACATTAAGTAAACTACTCTAAAGAATTAAATATATTATAATTTATTTATATGAAAAATAATAATTAAAAAATTACATTTAATATTTAATAAATTTATTATGATTTTGTAATAAATATAATTCTTTTTCAATTTAAATAATTAATTATAATTTATGAATATATTAAACAGTGGGAAACCTATCATAATTCAATTATTAAACTAATAGTGGACAACCATCACTATCTTTTATCTACTAATGCAAGTTGACTCATTATTGTTATTCAAGGAAAACCAGCTGGTCTTTAGCTATTAGCCTATTTAGTCTTTGGCTATTAGTCTATTTCCTTACATCCTAGGAAGACAAACTCTTAGCCAAGTAAAAGCAGATTTAGGACACGCTGCCCAAAAAAGAATACAAGGTCCCCCTATATGTAGACTTTTCCATTTGGAAGTTGAAATGGTTCAACATATATTCTTTGGATGTGAATTTATAATTCAAGTATATCTCATGCCTTTAAAGATTTGAATCATAGCTCTAGACGACTAGATCATGGAAATATGACGGGTTAAATACCGTGTGATTCCCACATATGATTGCTTAAATACCCCTTGGTAGTAGCTACTCAAGCCATAAATTAACCATGCCAATAATTTTGAAAGCCACATAAATTATCAAACTAAAAAATTTTATTTTTATTTTTAAATAAAATAAATATAATTTTAATTTTTTCAATTATTTTAAATATAAAAATAATTAAAAAAATGTCTAACTTAAAATATCATTTTATATAGTCAATATAATTGTATAGATATTTAAAAAGTTAAATATAAACTAGATTTATATATTTTATTTTACTGAATTTTTTTTTTTAAATATAAGATTTTTTTATTTATAATGATAAATTATTATAATTTTAATGGTTAGTGTTTTAAATTTTTTCAATTTACTTGGATGGTAGAAGGCCCTAATTATTGTGGTTACAATCTAAATGTCATTCGACCAATATTTAAATTTAAGCATTTTTTAGAGATAAAAATTAAAATTTAAGCTCTTTTTTTCAAGATAAAAAAGAATTTTTGAATTTAAATTTTAAATTAAAAATAATATAAAAATTATTAAAACAAAATTATAATATAATAGAATTTATTTTATTTTAATATTTAAATATAATAATTTTAGCAATTAAAAAGAGAAAATAAATTATTACAAATATATCATATTATTTTTCTTTCTATGTATACAACTTTGTTATTAATTGGTAGAGAAATGGGTTTGGTGAAAACATATTTTATGCAAAATGATTGTAGGAGAAACAAAATTTGTAATTTAATAATTTGCTCAAATTAATTTGATTAAAGAGTATCTTTAAATTAAACATGAATTAAAATGGAAATTAATGCTTAAGTTATTTTTCAAAAGCTTCTCTATATAATTTTGCACCATAGATATTATATTAAAACAAAAAATATAGTAAAGAAATAGATAAAAATATAGAATGATTAACAATAACAAGATCAAGGTGGAGTGGGCTAAGAAGGGCCTTAAAAGAAGAAGTCTCAAACCATTTGTCTTTTTGGAATAGCCTCTTTGTTGGTTCATTCTCAATGATTGTCAAGTTAGATTTACTACCCCAACAAAAGTTCCCATGACTTCCAATATACCTTCCTATTTACCTAATCCCCACCCATAGAACTTGAAACTATGTTTAAAAAAGACCTTGCATAGTACTATGAACTTGGCTTCTAATCTTCTTAGTTTTTTTAACATTTTGAATCATGATGCAATTAGTTATCTAAAGTGATAGCTACTAGAGTCCTCGTTAACTAATGAAATTCCAAAGTGTAGATGACTTTCACGACTTCAGACTTACAGGACCCAGAGTCTGAGACCTAATCCCAAAATTTAGTTATAATTTGTTGTTTAGATGTCTATAGGTGCCTCTCTTTGATAAATTGCACTAAACATTTGAATTTTATGTTGGATATTTTGTGGTTTTCTTTTATTCGGTAGCTGTTGAGCCTACTATGCCATTGTTTTTGCACCTACAAAGTGAGGGAAAGGCACGATTCAGTCAGTTTATGATATCCTAGTTTTCCCCCTTCATATAATACCTTGATGATTAGATTCTATGATTTCTAGTGGCAGATTGTCTATCATACCTCTAGAGTCCAACTTTAAGGACATCAAAATAGATGTATGACCCACTTGAAACCAAAACATCCCACCATTTACAAACTTGTGATATCTCTAGAATCATTGAACTGACATAATAGAGAGAAACAACTCATCAATACTTGTTTATGGAGTAGAAGAAATAGAGAAAAATGGTGTGTTTCTCCATGGACCTTGACAACCCCCATTTGGCACTTTAGAGGAAGCCAAAACCTACACATAGTTGACATCCTATCAACTTCAAACCCCTTTAGATAATCTAATGTAGTGTCTTCTGGGGGCATAGAAGCCCAAAGACCACTCGTCGTGTCAAGCTAGAAATATGCAAGCAAAACAATAGAAAATATTAAATAAAAATTGGAAAGTGATTCAATTTTAGAATTGTTAAAATTGTATCAAAATTAACCAATCGACCAAGATCGTTATTTGGAATGTGGTAATTATCGATTATGTAATAATTCAGGGAGTGATAAAGATGGTCATCAAATTTTTTGGGTTCAAATGTTCGACATCGACTTCAGTTTCGACACCAACAAATGTTTCAAAAGCACCAATCAAGACATCTTCAAGTTGACCTGCGACAGAAACAACAAAGTTTGTTAAAAGACTTATGTAATAAAACTTGTCCTAAGTCTTAACTGTAAAGGTATAAATGTCAATAGTCCGCTTTTGTAAACCTTAATGGATAAAACAAATCCTAAGGCAAAAAGGACTTAATTTAAATCCTAAGTCCTAGGCTTAAGTCCTAAAGTCTAAGTGTCAAATGAAAACACACTTTGTAAAAGCCTAAATCTACTCCTAGGGCAAAATGTCAAATTTAAGTCCTATTCCTAAGTTTCATAAACTTATGGACTCAAAGTCCCTAGTGCAAAATTTAAGCCATAAACCTTTGAAAAAGGTTCGGAGGATGGATTTCAAAGTTTAGCACAAAACTTATGTTGAAAGTCTATGGTGTAAAACCTTTAGGTTCAAATCCTAGTGCAAAAGGTTTTTATAAGGTTCGGATGTCGAAACCCATAGTATAAAGTGTTATATTAAAGTCCGAAAACTATGTCAAAAACCTTTTTAAACCAAAGGTTCGATGTAATGGTCTAACACTTTATGCGCAAAAGTATTAAAGTTCGGGTTTTCATAAACCTTATTGTAAAGTTTCGATGGGTTGTATAAAACCTATACCGGAAATTTTGAAGACTTAGTGCATAGGTATAAAACCATAGAGCTCAGGTTATGTTTTAAAACATTGCAAATATAAACCCACAGAGTTATATCCGCATGATGAAACCGCGAGCACGTGAACAGTTTGAAGACCACAGCAGAGTTGTGGTATTAAACGTGTGGTTCATAAAGACCGTGTCGAAGATTGACATGTGAACACAGTACCCACAGCACAGAGTTGGTAAAGCCACATCAGAAGATTGCACAGGTTTAATAAACAGAATTGGTTACGCAGCAAATATTTCCAGCTCGAATGTCGGGATGTTGATGTGAACGAGATGCCAGCCGCCTGTTCACACGTTGCAGTCAGCATTCCCCGCGCGGTTAGCCTGACCGACAGATCCAGATTTATATTAAAGTCTGTTTTGGGTTTTTTTTTGTTGAAGAAAAGGCGATAAGGTTAATGACCTTATCATTAAAAGTATATGTGTCCACTAGACTGAGACCAGCAAACCATAATATCACAGAATTGGCTTGGAAGATCAAGCCAACATGACGTGGAATGATTCCTATGTGGGCTTTCGAAGTTATTTGAGCATGAAGCTTTGGAACCTAATTGAGAAGGTTCATGAATTAATCCTAATTCAAAGACCTCATTCAAAAAAGATCTCAACCATAAAGCTAAAAATGGCTCATTGAGATTGGAGGCAGCATGTTAAATGCAGCAAACAGAGATGCAAGGCAGATTGTAAAGCTTTGAATATATGAACTCCTAATATATAAAGGAAAGTGAGTTTCTTTGAAAAGAAGAAGTGTAAGAGGAGAAACCTCAAGAAAGGAGAGTGGCAAAAGAAGGAGTTTAATCAACTTCAAGATGAAGTAAACTCCCTTATATTATATGTCACATAATTTGGTAGTGAGTTTTGGTTTATTGCAGGTTTATTTGAAGGAGCAAAGTACGTCGATGGATGACGAGATCCACTTTGATTATACCAAACTCGGTTCAGCTACCTTGAAGACAAAGGTCCATAAATCTTTAGTTCCTCAATTTGTTTAATGTGCGAATCATCCATGTCTTTTCTTATGTGTTGAAAGAAAAGAGTTTTATCAGTTAGCCTATTCAAGGGATGGTCCATATCTGCAACATCAATAGTGAAAATGATGATTCATTGTAGCATATTTCTCTCGGCTTAAAGAATACAATGGACGCACAATTCTGAGGCGGACCCGGAGACATAGTCCAGGTGGGACGAACTCCGTCACAAACTTCTTTGTCTTATGGTATTGCTTATGTGGTTGATGTGAAATTGTTCAATCTAAAAATACATAGATTATTTCAAGTCTAAACAGTTAATGCACATAATAATTGTTCAGTAATACTGCCAATCACATTTTGTACAAGGACTAGAAAATATCTTGGTGAATTTCCGCATTTTAATAACCTGAGTGTTAATCGCTATAAAGTTCAATAGACAGAGTCTGTAGAGGGCTAGGTAGCCTCTAGATCTCATCCTTTCTTTAAGGGTGACATATCCATTAAATGCCCCTACAGTCAATCTCTGAAATAGAGCTAAGTAACTCAGGTCATTTCTAGATCAGAAAGAAACAAAAAGAACAACTCAGTATAATCAACCATACTAGGTCATACGAGGGTCAAGTCCTATGAAACTAGTGTGTGTCATCAACCACTTGGAGCACCTATAGGTAAAACCAGCCACACCAATAGTATTCATCTTCTTCCACTTCCATAACAGATCCAATAGTATTCATATTCTTCCACTTCCATAGTAGATCCAATAATATTCATCTTCTTCCACTTCCATAGAAGATCAAAATTATTCATATCTCTTGGGGTCCTAATGCTAAAGTCATCACAAGGGTAAATCATTGGACATCTAGTACTTATCCCTGCAATTTTTTTTTTATCTAGAACCAAACATCTATTAATATCGCAAAAATTGCCATAATTACAATTCTACACAACTAAAACTAATGAATAAGAGGTTCAATGGCAAGAATTTAATATTAGGCTTCTACCCACTATAATATGCCTAATATGGTTCTAATTTTAGCATTTGGAGGTGGAGCTAAATCTTGCAATCAAGGAGAAGGAGAGAGCTTGCATTGGTTCCAAAGTAAGTCTTTCTTCCATATTTCAAATTTCTCTAGGCAAATCATAGTAGTTTTTGTCTTAGTTGTTTATGTATCAAGCCACTAGGTCTAGGGAGATTGCTTATTTCGACAAAATGAATTTATCTAGAAAACACCCCTTCCAAAAGGTCCCAAAACTATTCCCCTACCTTGAAATTCTAACACATTGTGCTCTCGACATAATCTGAAGGAGGATTACACTACAAGGAAAAGACCCTTAAGCAGAGGTTATAACAGAGGTTTTTAGTGATATAAAATTGGCCAAAATTGTCAAAAAAAACATTTTCTACAACATCTGTTTTCGGTAACGGAGGTTTTGGCAGAGCTTCTAATGGAATTTCAACACAACTAAAAAAAACTGGGTGCCCGAAGGTTCTTACGAATGTTTTTCTCATCGGTGCGGTAATCAGGTGTCAATGCATCGATGCATTGTACCGTGAATGCACTGGTACTATAAACCTCCCAAGCACCGGGACGAAAAACAAATTTCGGACGCCCCGGGGCGTTTAGCAAAGGCCTAATGTGTGTTAAAGGAACACAACACTGGTGCATGCAACGCCTATCGGACCACCCAGGTGGTAGTCATCAATAAAACGCATCAGGTGGTCTAATTGGTATTAGTATTTGTGCAGTGCCCATAGGTCGTAGAAACACACCGATGTGCCGTATCACACAAACGCACCAGTGTGCAATGTCACACAAACACACCGAGCATTATAATTGGTATTGGTATTTTTGCAGTGCCCATAGGTCGTAGAAACACACCGGTCCGCAGTATCACCAAAACACACTGGTGCTTAGTATCACACAAACATATCAAGAGTTATAATTGGTATTGGAATTTGTGCAATGCCCATAGGTCGTAGAAACACACCGGTGCGCAGTATCACAACAACGCACTGGTGCTCAGTATCACACAAACGCACCGAGAGTTATAATTGGTATTGGAATTTGTGTGGTGCCCATAGGTTGTAGAAATGCACTGGTGCGCAGTAGCATACAAATGCAACAGGGCACAGTAACTAACACGCACCGGTGTTCATTTTGTATTTTTTAGAAACATCAACCTGTGACAGTGCAATTATTGTGATTTTTTAAAATTCATTATTCATCAAAAACACCAAATACTTTCATGCTTATGCTTCTGGGAGAAAAAAATAAAACGCTATTTGGCACATTGATGCCGATGGTGATTCTATTTACACAAATGAGAAAATCCAAAACGAAACTGTAAAATATTTCGCGGGCTTATATATGGCAATAAAGGATTTGGTGCATGAAGATTATATGTGGGTTGTGAAAGATTACTCGATCATGTTTGATGAAGAGACTGTTATAAACATGAAGAAAATTGTTAGCCAGGAGGAGGTAATGACGGTATTAAAGTCTTTGAAGACTGATAAGAGTCCGGGGCGAGATGGTTGGACCCCAGGTTTCTTCCTTCACTTCCTTGAATTTTTTATCAAAAACATCACATAAATGGTTGAGGAATCTAAAAGAATGGGTTACATGAGCAGAGATTTAAACTCAAATTTTTTGGCAATGATCTCGAAGAAAAAAGAAGCTTACTCTTTTGATGATTTTAGACCAATTTCATTATGTAACACCCTTTACAAGGTGATATCGAAGACTATTGCAGAGAGAATGAAGTCGGTCCTATCCAGGTTCATATCCCCTGAACAGTCCAGTTTTTTAAAAGATAGAAGCATACATTTGTGGCATCAACACAAGAAATAATACACTCTATTCACACAAGGAAGATACATGCTAGGGTGATGAAGCTCAATCTTAGTAAAGCTTATGATAGGGTGGATTGGAGCTTTCTCAGATTGGTTTTATATAAGATTTGGACTAGACAACTCTATAGTAAACTGGATTATGGGGTGTGTTACTACCTCTTGCATGGCAGTTGTCATAAATGGGGTGGCATCCAGGTTTTTAAAGCCTAGTAGAGGGCTCCAGCAGGGATGTGCTTTATCACCATTAGTTTTCATTTTAATTATGGATGTGTTAAGCCTTAAAATTAACAAAGCGGTGGATGCAGGAAAAATCAGGGGTATCAAGATCACCCATAGGATGGAGATTTCTCACAATCTCTTTTTTGATGACGTTATGTTGTTTGGTATGTTTATAAAAAATGTATGGATGACCATACATGACATCTTCTCAAAGTTTTGCTCAAGCACGGGGATGTTGGCAAATGAAGGCAAGTCTTTCCTATATCACACTGAAAAAGACAGGGATTTATATGAAGAGATAGGTAAGTTGTTCAACTTCACGACAAATACTTTTGACAATGGATTCAAGTACCTTGGTTTTCATATGAAACCAACCAATTACAGAATAGATGACTGGTCTTGGTTGCTCGAAAAATATAAAAAAATGATTCATGGTTGGACTTTGACATGGTTATCAAAAGGTGGTAGACTAATTCTCGCACAAGCTGTTCTATAACAATTCATTGTCTATTGGGCTCATTTATACTCTGTCCCAAATAAAATCATTTCCAAGATCAAATCAATGGTGATAAACTTCATCTGGAACAAGGGAAAGGAAAAAGGGAAATACCACTTAGCAAAATGGGAGTTGATCATGAAACCAAAGGAACTGGGGGGCTGGGGTATATTGGATCTAGAGAAGTTTGGAAAATCACTCCAAATGAAATCTTTGTGGAGGGGTATAAATTCTACTGGAATATGGAATGATATTATAAGGTATAAATATATAGATGATTCAGGTATGGTGGAATTATTTTTTAAGGGTTGGAGAGAAGACAAAGTGGAATCATATATATGGAAAGGATTTAAAAATATATCGGGACTTTTTTATGAAAATCTTCGCTGGTCGTTTGGAGGCGGTGGGAAAATATTGATTGGCCACCCAGAACTATGGGGATTTTCTCTAGCCCCAGCCATAAGTGAAGTTTTGATCTCTCATTTAAATGGAAAAGGCATTTTTTACATGGGTCAGGTTATAAGTGAATACATTCAGGGCATCCTGAGATGGAAAACATCCAGCCAAATGGAATTACAGGATGAATTAAAAGCAAAACGGGAACATTATACTACATCTCTAAGAAGTTTGGGACTAAAGTAGAGAAGCAAAAGGGCGATCAGGTGACTTGGAGTGGATCAATAAAAAATGGACAAATTCTAGCCAGCGAAAGTTATAAAATGTTGATTACAAAACAGCATGGACAAAAAAATTGCTATTGGTTCAAAGATGTATGGAAAGTAACTGAACCGATTAAGATGATAATCTTATCGTGGCTGACATGGAGGGAAAAGAATATGACATGGTCAAATTTACAAAAGAGAGGGAAAATCGGACTTGGCATTAGCAAATTATGCATGAATGCAAATGAGGATAATGCACACTTGTTTTACTCCTGCAAATTCTCTCGGGAGGTCCTCACGGGTGTTTGTAAACACTTCAACATTCAGTATATGGAACATACGAGGACATAAGATTTCATCAAATGGTGGTTAAAGAAAGTAAAGACTATAAGAAACATCTGTATTATATATCATTGGTGTCTCTGGAACTGCATAAACAAATGGATTTTTGAGGAGGTAATCAAATGCCCGGATAAGAATATTTCCAAGATCATTAACTTATGGGAGAGTTTAAAAATAAAACAGAAGCCCCCACCGAATTTATTGAAGAGATTGAGGACATTCAAACTATGCAGCCGGATTTTTTGATGGGGCATCCCAACAGTCGAGGTACGAGGTGTGGATGTGGGGCCTGGCTGATGATTTCCCCCACATGCCACTATAAAATACACTGGAACGGTGGTATGGGGACCAATATGAGAGCTAAAACTATGGCCCTATGGGGGCTCATGTGGTTCACATCACAACTTTATTTGCACAAAATTTGGATTTTTGGTAACTCACAGGTTCTTCTGGAACACTTTCTTTTTTCACAAAGGAAAAATTCGTAACTTTTCATTAATAGATAAGTTACATGTTACATTTGCTAGTAGAAAACTACCAAAAACTATCTGTCAAAGTATAAATTGTATATAGCCAAGCTCTGGCTATCAAAATACATACAATAATGTCGTTGGTACAAACATAGATGTCTGCATATAACATCACCCGTAAGTTTGGTGCATAACTTACCGGATAATAGATAAGAAATAAATAATAGCCGATACATAATCCATGGGAGATAAAGAGAAACAAAATAACCTCCCAAATAGGTTGTTCTATCCAACATCCCTCTGATCTAGTGCCTCATCCATAAAAGGCCTATGAAAAAACCTGTACACTTGTTCGCCAATCTGCTCTGTAATGTGCCATGTACCCCAAATCAGCTCCGAGGCTTCTTTGGACGGCTTATCAGCCACTTGGTTCCGAGACCTATAAATGTGAGCCACGGAGATGGAGTTAAATAATAACTTGAGATGATGAACCTCCCTCAGCAGTGCAGTCAGTGTGTGTGTGTGACAAAGTGCAAGATTATTGAACCAGTTGATCACAAGAAGAGAGTCTCCAAATATTTGAATGGAATTGCAATGTTTTTCTTGGGCAAAGAGCAGTAGAAGTCTAAGGCTTTGAAGTTCAGTAAATTTTTTCGATCCAGGGCCCAGTCCCATCCTTATTTGATAATGGTGATGAACATTAATATATAGTATGGCATGCCCCCACATCCTTGTGGATTTGTTGCTCCATCAAAATAGGCCCAGGGTCGGCTTCGGTCAATCAATTCAGGGATAACCATCTTAGGGGTTCCTTGGTGTTTGTCAGCAGGTAGGAGGTTATAAGTAGCGATGATCGCAGCACAAATGTGATCCCCGTTTATTGATTGGCTGTTGAAAATGAATTTTTTGCGGCCAATCCATACTTCCCAAGCAATGATCAGCAGGAGGTTCCGCATTTTCGGGATATTGGCGTATAGCTACCACCAAGATGTCCAGGCTTCTAGTATTGTGGTCCCCTACCAAGGATGTTGGCATCCCAAACTATTTTCAGCTAGTTCCCATATATCCAAAATAACATTGCAGCATAGAAAAAGGTGAGATGTGTCCTCACTGTATGTCAGGCAATAACAGCACCTTGAGGGCCCATGGATGGCACGGCAGTAAAGAAAATCCATGGTGGGGATGCAATGACTTAATATACACCAAAATAAGATTTCGTGTTTATGTGGAGCTTTTAGTTTCCAAATGCATCGCCACCACCAGGCTATATGAGGTGGTTCCTTGTGCTGTATAAGTGATAGGTAACCAAGCTTGGGTGTGTACTGGCCCTTTGATGAGTAAGCCCATATCAATTGATCTTTATGTTCCGTGAGCCAGGTGTTTGTAGCTTTTAATGCCCAAATGTAATTGTTCAATTCCAGAAGACCATCCCGTGGGATGTCAAGGTCAGCCACTGTCAGCCAACATTGTCCCTACCAGGTAGTGTGAATCAGATCTGCTATTTGAGCAAGAAAGGTGATGCCTCTATGTGCCAAGTGCTCCAATAGTGGATCAGGTAACAAGTGGTATTCACCACTACCATACCAAGATTCAGTACCAATACAAACAGATTCCCCATATCCGATCTGCCACGATAGTCCCCTCTGAATAATATGAGCCACTTTTGTAATCGCTTTCCATATGATGGATGATCCAGAGGTCGCCCCAATTCTGTCCCTGATCCAATCAAGGGTACTTCTGGGAGCGATGTTTTTTGCGACTATAACCTCCGTACAGAGACTATTCCCAGTGATTAAATGCCAACACATTTGGCAGCCAGAGCATTAGAGGAGAGATGGAGATCTTTGATCCCCCATCCACCCCATTGCTTGGGAATGTTGATGCGATCCCAAGCAATCCAGGCAAATGTGTTATCCTTTTCCTTGTTGCGCCATAAGAAATGTCTGCATATGCACTCAATGCGGTTTGTAACACCAATCGGTAGCCAAGCCAGGGTCATCCAGTAGACTGGAATGGCCTCGAGAACTGATTTAATGAGGACTAAGTGGTCAGCTCTGGAAAGCCATCTATTATACCAAACATTGATTCTACGTTCAACTTTGGCTATGAGCCAGTTCCAATCTTTGATTTGGTAGTTGTTTGGTTTGATGAGATACCCCAAGTATTTCAATCCCTCACTGATATTAATACTGACATATGCAAATAGATGCAATGCGTTGCCTCGTTCCCGAGCCGAACATCCGGTCATGATGATAGAAGACTTGAGGGAATTAGGGATCATTCTGGTGGCTCTGAAAAAACTTTGGAGAAGTATATTAAATTGTACAGCATCCTGTTTAGAGCCATCAAGAAAAATTAGTACATCATCCACGAATAATAGATGAGTAAGATGTAATATGTCATTTACCCGGAGATCATGAAAGGTACCCCGAGCCTTTGCATTTTTTATGAGAGAAGAGAGACCTCCATAACCAGGACAAATAATAAAGGTGATAGAGGACATCCTTGGCGTAATCCTCTGCCCGCATGAAAGAAATCAGATGCAGTGCCATTGAGGAGGATGTTGAAAGTAGCATGACAAATGCATCCCATAATCCAGTTGATAAAAGTATGAGGAAAGCCAGTTTGTATAAGAATGAGGTGTAGGTAGCTCCAATTCACCTGATCAAAGGCCTTTGCCAGGTTAATCTTGAGTATGGTGGATTTAAGATGTTTTGTTTTAATGGAGTGGAGGGCTTCTTGGGCAGTGCCAATTGCTTCGTGGATTTGCCTATGATGAAGAAAAGCAAATTGTTCCTTGGCTATGTGATCAGATAAGAATGGCTTAATTCGATTGGAAATGATCTTGGAGATAATCTTGTAGATGCAGTTACAGAGAGAGATTGGTCTATAGTCTTGAAAGCCGGATGGTTGATCTGATTTGGGAATGAGCGCAATAAAAGTGGAGTTAAATCCATCATAGATTTGACCCCTCACTCTATTGTCTTCTATCATAATCAGTAGGTCATTTTCTATCAACTCAAAGAAGTGAATGAAGAACTCAATGGGCCAACTGTCAAGCCTAGGACTATTGTCTCTTTTAAACCATTTCAATACCCCTCGAGCTCCCCCCTGGTGACCGGATCATTTAGTTCTTCCTCCTGCTCAGGTTCCACATATCTGTTGAAATATTGAGTAATATGCAAAATCCGGTAGATCAACATGGAGAGGTGCTCTATAAAGATTAGTGAAATATTGAGTACCCAAATCATGTAATTGTGATTGAGTACGAGCCACGAAACCATGTTGATCAGTGAGTTCCCAAATTGAATTTGCAGTCCTACGACCGTTGCATGTTGTTGAAAAAACTTTGTATTTTCATCTCCTGTCTAAAGCCAAATAGCTCTGCTCTTGAGTCGCCAATCCTCCTCTTTCTGTCTCAGGAGCTTTGTCTTATTATTTTCAAGAACTATAAGGTGTGGTGCAGGACCTATATCTAGTAAGATCAGAGTTATTGAGTTGAGCAATTTCTAGCTCAATCCGGTTGAGCTCTTCTCGTTCCAGGCGCTTTTTGTTCTTAACCCAATTGATATTCAAGCGCTTAATGTGAGATAGGTTATTATTAATGATCCGGGGAGGGTCACTATCAGGTTGATGTGAACAGTGCTACCAAGCCTGAACCACGATCTCATGATAATCTGGGTCTTGTAACGATCTGGAGTTAAATTTAAATGGTGGTCACGCCCTATTAGGGCCACACTCAAATTCGAGAAATATAGGGGAATGATCAGACATTCCCCCCTGCCCCACCCATTGACGGGCACGATCTAAGGTGTTAAGAAGGGGCTGCTTGATCAGAAATCTGTCCAGTCTGCGAGCCAGAGCCGCATCACCAATCCTCCTATTCCACCAAGTGGGCTGAATCTTTGTAGTCTGAATGTCCAAAAGATCCACCTCCCCAAGTTTAGTGCAGAAATACTCAGCCAGAGGATCAAGAATGGCATGTGTACCCCAATATTCGGAAATGCCTAATGAGAAATTCAGATCACCACCCATGATTATATTAGGGAGGGTAAGTAGTGAGCAGGCTAGTAAAGAATTCCAATAGACCTCTCTGTTTAAGCAGGGTCCATAGACGTTGATTAGGGTAAACACCTGCTCAGAGCGATAAAATTGTATATCCATGCCAAGTACCCCTGCCCGTCCCCAGCAGTTGATCATCTGGGTGGTTAAGCGGTTGATGCCCAAAGCGCAACCACCAGGTCTACCATGAGCATCCAATGTAATGAAATTCCAATTAGGAAGAAAAGAATTAAGTGTCTTTGCAACCAAATCCCCGTCTCCTAAAGTTTCTTGTAGGAAAATAATGTCAATAGGCTTCTGTGCAATAAGTTCCTTAAGTGCCAATCTCTTATCGGGGTTAGCCAGTCCCCTGCAGTTGTAGGAGAGGCAGATCATGATGTAACCCTAGGATAGGGTTGCCTTGCTCTAAGAACCCACATAAATGATGATTGTGTACCAGCCTCCACCTCAATATTGGCCCGTTTAATAGCTTTTTCCATAGTTGATGTTCTGCCCCTGTTTTTGTTAGGATGGCAACTCGACCCAGGGCCAATACCAAAAACTTCCGCGGAGTGTGGTATAGCAAGAGATCTCAAATAGTATTTGTGTTTCAAAGTGGATGACTCCGAGCAGGTGGTTGGATGGAAAGAGATAGGGACAACAGAAGTATGATATATAATGGGGGTGAAAGATGGCGAGGCTTGTGCAATAGAACAACAAATAGGTGGGTAACGTTGAGCAGAACTAGCAGAAACAGAAGATAAACAAGGAGACGTAATGGATGATAAACAGGATGAGATAATTAAATGCGAAGAGTCAGGTATAGGAAAGGTACCCGGAATAGTTGAAGAGCGGTGAGAAGCCGCAAGAGTGGACGGCGCGTGCGATTTGGGTTGCGTAACAGGCCAAGTAGGAAACTGTTGGGTCGTTACCAACGCCGCAGCAGAAGAGTCTGGCGCCACCCACTGCTCACCCTCCGAGACTTGGCAATTGCTGGAGATAGGTTCTGTCTGAGTGGCCACAGAGTGGGTTTTCTTATGAATCTTCTTGGTGAATCCCATCTTTGGGCATTCCTTATACAAATGCCCCACTTCATGGCATTTCCTGCATCTAAAAGCCACCCCTTCTAAATCAAGAATCTATTGCCACATCATCCCATCGAAGAGCATGTTGAGATTGTCGTGCAAACCATCTCTAGTATCAAGGAAGATCAGAATGCGAGCAACTGCTTTGCTGCTAGCATCCAGGTAGGACCTATCATGGTCAAGGTAGAGCCTAAATAGACCCCCGATATTTCGAAGAGCAGTATCATTCCAGAACTGAACAGGCAATCCCGGCAATTGCATCCAGATAGGTCCAGCTCTAGCATATTCTTTGTTGGGATCAAAAAGTGGAACCCATCATTTGAGATGAACAGGGTGAATTTCAATGTGCCAGTATTTCATGAGAGCCCAATCAGATTGTTCCAGTTGTGAAAAGGTGAGAGAAAACCAACCTTTTATGAGCATTAATACTTTCGAGAGGGTATCAAGCGAACCTCCCCAAATCTCACGGGTCCACTGTTTCAGCCACGCAGTGGAATACTTCCAACCTCTCACCTTCCCTACTAACATAATGGCAGCGATATGTGCTAGATCCGCCATACCACAATCACGACCAAAGTTTGTAATCTTGTTGAACTTATTCTTTGTAGTCCTGTGCTTCTTGCCTATTTTAGTACTCCCTAGAGCCAGATCTTTAGTATTATCGGAGTCCGAGGATGAGGTCGGCATGTCCAAGATAGGAGCGTCCTCATGAATGTTTGAGAAAACCCCAGATGCCGGGGGAGGTACACACTCCGCACGCTCGCTGATATTCGTACCCCCACATCCCACTGCATCAACAGCAGAATCACCGATAGGAACAGACCCACCAATATTAAGGGGCACTAGTGTAAGAGTCGCTGCCCCAATACTCTATAGCGCATCGTCTGCAAAAGGCTCCGAGGACCCTAAGTCACCCACAAAAAAACAAGAGTTTCCAGTCTGTGAGAAGTCCCATAAACCATGGTTCGAGGGTGAGGGCATGGCAAAACAAAACTGATCAAATTCCCCAATGGGTGATGAGCCACCCGCCACATCGGAAGTGGTAGGCAGTGTTGGTGCTGAGATGGCCTGAACGGGGGCCATGTAATCCATCTCTTCCTCCACCACATTGGGATTATTCCCCCAAATGTCCACGCCAGCCAGCGGATCCTCCATGTAGTCCACCTCATCCTCGTAGGCGCTCATGATCAGCAAGTCAATCCAGAGCCAAGACCTGTTCAAAGAGCAGTGGGTGCCAAGGGCCCGCACTGATAGGCCAGGTAGTAAAAACAAATGGCGCCAGACACCAAGTATGGAAGAAACGCCCCGATAGTTGAGCCCGCCAGTCGAATGGCCAACAGGGTTCATGGGCCACAACCAAGCCCCACACGACAGTAATAATCAAACCCCGATGTAGCGGACGGAAGCAGTAAACCCCAGTCAAACAAGGGTACCTCTCTCAATCCAAGGTACCTCAATGCATGTCTAAACAGAATTAAAGAACTCATATCTTCATTCTCCACCATCATATTCAAACATATTTTTAGAGGAAAAAACATACAGGCAGACAGGCTATCCAAAAAAGGTCTTCAGGGAAATTTTGGGGAGATGCACTACGATCTTTTTGACTCTACGCGCAAGAGGTATGGTTAAGTTCATATTAAAAGAACGAAGAGATATGAAAAATTTTGAAGACATGTATTACTGGCTAGAAATATCACAATCAATTTGCCTTTGAAATACATGAGAACGGAAAAAAAAGGGATGAAATATTAAGTTATAACAAGTTTTTTGATAAAATGTAAAACACAGCAAAATCTAGCTTCTATGCTTTTGAATGAATAGATGGATAGGAATATGATAAGTATTTTCTGATAAGAAGCATTCTGGGAAATCATGTAATACCCATGTAACAGATGAAGTTTTTTCATTGGTACATTAATATAAACTAGACAATTTTTTTCCCCTGAAAAAAAAAAGAAAAAAAAAAGGAAGAATATGTATCCATTCTTAAATTTAGCTGTTAAATGACTAAGTTGAAATGTGTCTCTTGTATCATTAACATAAATTCTCATACACCACTTTGATATCTGAATTGAGTAATAATAATAATAATATATATTTCTTCATTTAACTAAATATGCTTGCACTAATTTGTAATGAAATCGTGAGTATTTTTCATTATATGCAATTGGTAGAACTCAATCCTCCCTGTCAAATTCTTGCAAGATAGATGAAACGATATTAATCTTGTATGATGCTTCACCTACTCTATAGAGTGGCATTTCTCCAGCTTTCCACAGGCCCGCCACAGCAGGAGGAAAACAGGGTTGCGGCAATAGGCCTTTTACTTGTCGAACGACCCTTTAAGGTTACCACAGGTGGAATCAACTTTATATTATATGGATGACAGGTATAAAGCAAGTGGAATATAAGGGTGTTTGTTTCTTGTCATGCCTATGTTTGGCGCAATCTTCAGTTGCTTGCAAAGCATAGGTTACTTGAGCTTGGCGTTGAGAAATAGAGTATAAAATGATGAGCTCATTTTTGTTCCTGTTGTTGATGTGCAGACCCAGAAGGGGTGATCGTCAGTGGCATCTCAGAGGGTGCACTTGGTTGAAACCCAAAGCAAACCTCAAAACGTGAGAAACCAGATGAGGAGTGTGTTTCCTGATTGTAACCATGTTGAATGATGTGAAAATATGTATCCCACTGTTTTTTTTGGAAAAATGGCTGCGAAGTGAGTGAACCAAAGTACGATTGAAAATTTCGGTTTTTCCATCTGTTTTTGGGTGGAAGGAAATGGAGAAACGAAGTTGGAAACCCAATAAAGACCAAAGAGTATGCCAAAATGTACCGAGAAAACGAGAGTCACAATAAAAAATAATGCTACTCGACAAACCAAAGTGTGGCCACACACACTGGAAGAAGCGATCCGTGGTCTGAGCAACAGAGGTAGTCTTATGACAAGGAAGAAATATAGCCATCTTGGAGAAACGACATACCAGTACCCAAATAGCATCATGTTTTCGGAAAGTAGTAGCAAGGACACTTAAAAAGTCCATGGAAATGGATTCCCAAGGACGAGAGGGAATTGGTAATGGCTAATACAAACCATGCTTACGGTTTGAGGGCTTGCCTTGTGAACAAAGAGAACATGCATGAATGAAATTTTCCACTTGCTTGGGTAAGGCGGGCTAATAGAAGTGGTGTTGAAGATTGAGAATGGTCTTGGCTGTGCCAAAATTCCCTCCGCATGAAGAGGCATGTGCTTCACGGATGAGAAGGAGATGATCATCGGATTGTGGCACACAACGTTGGTTATTTTTATACAACCAACCATCACGAATGGTATAATCAAGAAAGGGAGTTTGGTTTATGACTGTAGGCTACTGCAGAGCTTCCCATATCTCACCAAAGATCGGATCTATTGCATACATATCTTTCCAAGCATCAAATGCAGCACAACGCACTTCTATAATGTGTAGGACCTGAGTAGGTGGTCGACTTAACAAATCATCCATTTTATTACTTGTCCCCTTCTTATACTTAATCACCAGATGGAATTTTTGAATGTAAGCAGACCACTTTAAATGGCATTGCTCTTGAATCTTGCGTTGTGAGTTGATGAATATTAGTCGATGATGATTTGTATGGAGGATGGTCTATTTGCCAAGAATGTAATGGTGTCGTTGCTTCAAAGCTTGCACTAAACTGTAGAATTCTTTGTCATAGGTGTTGTACATGAGCTTAGCATCCACAAGTGCCTCAGAATGGTATGACACAGGGTGGCCTCCCTGTTTAAGAACAAATCCAATGGTGAATTGAGAGGCATCAGTTTCCATCTCAAATGGTTTATTCATATATGGAAAATGAAGAACACGGGCACAACATAAGGCTTTCTTGAGTTGAGAAAATTGTCGCTCAGATTCGACATCCCAAATAAACTTTGCTTGATGATACAACTAGTGCAAAGGGCAAGCCAACTGTGAGAAATGAGAGACAAATTTTCTGTAGAAATTAATATCTCCCATGAAGCTCTTGAGGTCATGTGCATTGGAAGGGGCTGACCATTGCGCCAAAGCTTTTACACAAGAGGGATCTGGGTGAACCCCTGTGCTGTCAATAATAAATCCCAAATATTGAATTGATGTTTGTCCAAAATGGGATTTATTTTCTTTTACCTGAAGGTGATGTGCTTGCAATAAATCAAGTATGGTGCCCTGAAAACATCATTAATGAATCTCATAAAGGTGGTCGATGCATTGGTCAGTCCAAATGGCATGGCCAACCATTCAAATAGCCCAAGCTTTTTTTTAAAAGAAGTTTTCCATGTGCCGGTTGCATGCATGCGAACTTGATGATAGCCTGCAGTTAAATCCATCTTTGTGAAGAAACAAGCCTCGTGTAAGTGGTCCAACAAATCCTCAATGCGGGGAAGGGGGTAGCGATTTTTAATAGTGGCTTTATTAAGGGCTCGATAGTCTGTCACAAGGCACCATTCAAAAGTATCCTTTTGGGAATAATAAAAGCTGAAGATGCACATGGAAATGATGAAGTATGAATATGACCAAATGTCAACAATTCTTCAATTTGGCGTTCTATCTTAGCTCCCTCTCGAGGAGCAAGGTGATAAGATGGGGTATTGGGTAAGGGGGTATTTGGTAAGGAAGCACCAAGAATAAGATCGATGTGGTGTTCAACAAAGCGTGCTAGAGGAAGTCCTATGGGTTGGGTGAAGACATCTGCAAATGCTTGGAGTAGAGGAGCCATTGTAGGAGGGACTAGATTGGTGAGGTTGTCTGACTTGACAGGGTGAACCAAGCACAAAGAAACACCTTGGCTTAAATTGAATCTCATAATGGGAGCTTTGACATAGAAGGTTGGGTTGATGTGCTAGCTGAGGATGTGAGCACATAGGTGTGCCCATAGTGCTGCAAGTGTTATTGGTGATCTGTAGCATGATAAACAACATGTCAAGCCTCTTTGTATGGAATGCCTAGCAATAAATCAACATAATTGGAAAGGTCCAATAGCAAAGGTGACAACACAACATTTGGAGATGGTAAGACGAGGATCGTACTTTTGGATCCAACCGAACTGATATGGGTGTAGGTGAGGAGTGGTGGGAAGGCAAAGGCGTTCAACAAAGTCTTGTGCCACAATATTCTCTTGACTCCCATTTTCAAGAATAAGTGTGGCAAACTCACGGTTTGATTTGACAATTATGGGTAAACAAAGGTGTTTGTAACATTAGTAGTCATGAGGATGAGAGAGGGGTCCACTTCTATAGGATTTTCGAGAGAAACATTTGGAAGTGGGGTAATGACATTTGGTTGTTTGACCTTTGTAAAAAGAGTCTTGTGAGGGCGTAGATTTTTCAGTACTCGACAATATACAGAAGCATGTGAGTTGGACTTATGAAATATACACCAGGGGGTATTGTGAGGTGTGGGGGATGAGGCAAAAGTGACATTAGAAGAACCAGAGGGAGATGGACCATTTATGGCTTGAGGTTACACAACCAGGGCCTGGATAAAGGCCTTGTCTAATGAAGCACTATCAAACAACTCAACTTTGCGTCGAAAAAACATTAGAAAAACATATTTAAATTTGATAATTAGTACCTCTTCTGGATCGTATATATGGAGTTGAATGCACAACTTGCAGAAGACATAAATGTAAGCTTGCCATAATTAATTGGGTAGTTGTCGAAGTTGTAACCATTTGGCAAGGAGATTTTGTATATATCCTAGAGGATAGAAGCGTTCTCGTAAGGCTTATCAAAAGAGATTCCAAGATGTGATAGGTGTCGATCTGGTCTTTGCTGGTTCTCCAAGTTCGAAAACTAAGGACATATTCTCAAGATGAGTATCCCACCATGTTTATGCTAGGCCTTCCAATTGTAGACTGGCATTTTGAATTTTTATCTCCTCTTCCATCGTTGGACAGGTTTTGAAATAGTTGGAGAGGCTGGGGAGCCAAGAATCAACAACCTCACCATTCATTTGACCTAAGTATTTGGGTAGTTGAAAGCGTGTATCAAGCTGCATTTTCCCTGGAGGACGTCGTTGTTGCTGCAGCATAATTGGCTCTTGAAGAGCCCTAGCTAAATCATTTACTGGTGAATCTGCAATGGAGGGATTTTGACGGGATGGCATGATTTTCATCCACCGAATGGATTGAAATGTATGACCCTAAAAAAAAAAAAAATCCTTTAAATAGGTGGATGGCTTCCAAGATATTATGCTCTGATACAAATTGATCTACCTGTAGATCTGAAAAACTAATGCAAAGAATCACATAACAGGATAGAGGCACAAAAAAATAATAACACAGTAGCTCTGGAAACAATACCACAATCTTTAATTTTTTTTTCCAAAGAAAAAATTGAACCATCTATTGAGTATAAAGAAAGTTACATAGTATATGCACATAACATTCAATGAACTGAATTTTTCCCCCTTTTTGGAAAGGAAGAAAGATGGAGTTGCAGCTAATTAGGAGGAAGAAAGATCAATCCTCCCAACCCTATTAAAAAAATAAGAGATACGTCTTCTTCCAACCCCCAGGCTTCCCTAGTATTAGGAAATAAACGCCCTAAACAGGGGTGGAAAACATACCTGTTTCTATACGTTCCATAAAAAAGCATAACCTGGCTGGTAAACACCGATCCATATTTTTGAGTCTACAGTCACACAATACAGAAAAAGAGGAAAAAATCGTCTCTCGGATCTCCTCTTAAGAGGAAAACAATCCGAAACAGAGACAAAGAAGTTTTCATAATATGATTTAGTGCTGGAGTGAAACTAGACAAAAAGTATATAGTCACCAACAATTATGGACAGTTCCATGCTGATCTGAAGAAAAATAAGTAAAAGAAAATAGGAAAACTGGAACTAGCGGGAAAATGGAGGTTGTTCGATGATTCATCCCAGTCCTCCATCGACCTCGGATGCTACCCAGTGCCCCAAATCTTGCCGAACACCCTCCTTAGATAGGAGGTTTGCTTCACTGTTTTGTTCCCTATAAATGTGACAAGCAATGATATGATTAAAATAGGATTTTAGAAGCAGCACCTCATCTAGTAAAGGAGACAAAATGAGATTTAGGCATCTTTGGGAACCATTAAACCATTTTATGATGTTCAAATAGTCTCCAAAAATTTGGGCTTCTCTCATCTCAAGAGAGGAGAGCCAGCAAAGTAGGAGATGAAGTGCTTTTAGTTCTGGGAAGTTATTTGTCCCCTGTCCAAGGCCAACAGAAGCTTTGAAAACTTTCCCTAATGGAAAATGAATGGTTAGGCCAACTCCACATCTATTTTGAGGATCATATGCCCCATCAAAATATGCCCACGGGATGTCACCCCTAATAACTTCCTCTTGAATGACTCTCGCTTGTTGGGACTCCGTTGGGATTGGAATATATTCATATATAGATGCCCCTTCCGCAGCTAGTAGATTAATGGAAAAAGTACATCTTGAAAGATGACACGATTCCTCGCAATCGAGGTTCCCCAGGCAACAATGAGTGGGATGTTCCTCACCCTGTCATTTGGAGAATCTTTCCACCATCTCTGCCACGCCTCCAAAACAACTTGACCTTCCCATTTTTGTGTAATCTTGAGGAGCCTCAAAATTTTTTTCCAAAGACTAATATTATATGTGCAAGTAAGAAAAGGGTGGTGAACTGACTCATGGCTAGACTTGCACAGGGAGCACTAACCAGGACCAATATTTCCCCTCCATTGAAGGAAATCCCAGGAGGGAAATTTGCTCTGTAGAATGCACCAAAAGAATAGTTTTGATTTCGTCGGGCCATTTAGCTCCCATAATGATTTGAACCACCACTTCGACTCCCCCCATCCCTTCTGAGACATTAACCATTTGTAGCCGAATTTTGGTGTGTACAGACCCGTTGGGGAGTGAACCCATCTGAGCTCATCCGGCCTCTGTTGGATTCTGAAATTTGATCTTTGAAGCTCACTAATGAAGCCCTACCACTCCTCTGTCCACCTGTCTTCGAGCTGAAGGGCCTCCCCTGTCATCTATGCTTGTCCCCACCTAGTTGTCTGACCTTGTTGGGCAATATTGCTCAGAGTTCTGAAACCCCTTTGTTCAAGTTGCACAATTAAATCTCTAGAGAGGGCATAGCCCCCAGTGCACCCCACCCATGGATCACGACCGAGCCTTACCTGTGTATCGTCCCCAACATGCCAAGCCAGTCCCTATTCTATAATCTTGACCGATGCTAGCATTTCTTTCTAGAAAATCGAAGCATTTTTCAATTTCTTATTGGGCAGGCGCATCCATTCGTTTATTGGCATTGGGTCGATGTATTTCCTTCTTATAACTATCGACCAAAGGTTTTCCATAGTAATGAGTCTCCAACCCAACTTTGCAGCCAAGGAGGTGGTGAAAGAGGGGAGCTCCTTGATTCCCCACCCTCCCCAGGCCTTCGGTCGCACTATTTTCTCCCATGCCACCCATGGCATTACGTGTTCTACCTTTGACCCTAACCATAAAAACCTACTGCAGAGTTTGTTGATAGATGAAAGAATACTTTTTGGCACCCAAGAAAGGGAAGCCCAGTACACCGAAATGGCCATGGCTACAGATTTAATTAGCACTAGCCTCCCCACTCGAGAGAGCCATTTAAAAGTCCAATGCTTCATCCTTGACTCAATTTTTGCCACAAGCCAGTGCCAATCTTGAATGCAATAAGAATTTGACTTTAGTTGGAAGCCCAGGTATTTGAAGATGTCATGGAGGGCCTTATATTCAAATGGCAGCACTTTAGAGATTCTGCCCACTTCTGCTTGGGAAAGGCCTTCCGTGGTAATTGAGGATTTCTGACTGTTTATACTTAAGCCCGTAGCCTTTAAGAAGAGGTCCAACACCTATTTTATCTGTCGAAAGTCTTCTATGCATCCGTTGCTGAAGAGGAGAATATCATCCACAAAAAGCAAATGAGTTATGAAGAGGTTGACAACCACCTCATTGCCTTTCAACTCCCCCCTTCTTTTCGCATCATGAATCATCGGACTAAGCCCTTCCGCAGCCAGTAGGAAGAGGAGGGGAGATTGAGGGCATCCCTGACAAAGGCCTCTTTGAACATGAAAAAAGTTGGTAGCAGCCCCATTGATCAGAATGGCAATACTGGTAGATGTTATGCACCCCATCGCCCAGTTGATGAACTCAATCCTGAAACCAAGATGGGTCAAGAGAAGTCGAAGATACATCCAACTGATTATGTCATACGCCTTGGAAAGGTATATTTTTACAATTGCTCCTTTTTTTCAACTTCTTTTCAGGCTGTGGATGGTCTCCTGAGCTACCCCAACGACCTCATGAATTTGTCTTCCATCTAGGAAGCCAAACTGTTCCAAGGAGATATTGTGAGAGAGAAAAGGTTTTAGGCGAGTAGCTATCACTCTTGCAATGATTTTATATATGCACGAGAAAAGAGAGATAGGTCTGAAATCATCGAATGATTTTGGATCCTTATTCTTGGGGATGAGGGCGAGGAAAATGGAGTTGAAAGGTTAATAGATGGTTCCCGTGCGTCTCGACTCTTGAACTACTGCAAGAAGATCATCTCCCAGTTTTTTGAAAAAATGTTGGAAAAATTCCACTGTCCAACCATCCGGCCCTGGGTTCTTGTCCTTCTACATTGCCTTGAGGATACCCTCCACCTCCTCTTTCGAGACAAGCTCCATAATGTTGTCGTTCCCTTCTTCATCAATATATCTGGGGAAAAACTGAGCAACCCTAATCACTTCAGCTATAGATGCCTCCGTAGGGGCTTTGAACAAAGTTTTGAAGTGTTTCACTCCTAAAGAAGATAAGTCTTCGAAAGATCGTGTTGTACTTCCTTCCTCCGTCTCCATTCCAATACCACAGTCTTTATTATGAGGGAGAGATGAACATTTTATAAAACAATGCAATCTTTCTCCTTATTTTTCATTTTTTAATTACAAAAGATATTTTCATAAAATCAAATGCGTTATTAGATAAATCAAACACATTAAGATGTTTTCTTCTTTCCTAGATTTTTAGATGTTTCCCTCTTTTCTACTCTTAAATGTTTTCAAAGAGAGAGTGTGCTTTTTTTTGGTTCCCAATAAATTAGAAGTTGTTGATTTGTGTGTGTTGCCCATTTGTCCCATTTATACATGATATTGATGACATTGAATTAATTAAATCCAGAAAGAAAAAAAACATATATATATATATATATAACGCTTGCAGCCGTTTGTAATGAAGTTGCGAGTTTTTTCATTATATGCAACTGGTAGACTCACTTGAGATCCTCCCTGTCAAATTCTTGCAAGACATATTAAACGATAATCCTGTATACTGCTTCAGCTACTCTACAGAGTGGCGTTTCTCAAGGAGGATGAAAACAAGGCCGCGGCAACAGGCCTTTAACTTGGCAAGCGGCTCTTCAAAGTTACCGCAGGTAAAATCAACTTTATATTATATGGATGACAGGTGGAAAGCAAGTGGAATATATTTTTCCACAAGGAAAAAAATTTAATTAATACAATATACAAAATATACTTGCTATTTTATTAGAATCAAAATATACAAATAATACAATTTTTATACCAGTAATACCATTTTTTTTTTGGCATTTAATTAATGGGGTTTAATACCTTGAATATAAACATAAAAATATGCAAGGTTGCAATGATTTCAATTTCAAAAAATTTGTTGGTATTCGCCTTACGGATATCAGGTAATCATTAAATGCCTGTATTAAATGTCTTACTGGCGAAAGTACCATTTTTTTTGTTCACATCGATGTTGTGTTGCCCATGAATATGTAATACTTCCATATTCTCAAAAATTTATGTAATTGAAGAAATCTTTATTGCTAAATATTTAGGGCCCAGTTATATAATTTACTAATCTCCAAAAATCAATTAATATACTCAAAAAAATTGTAAACACTTTTCCTTTCTGGACATTCATGCAAAGCAGAGGATGGCAGGTTGGGGCCATTTTTTATTATGAATGGGATGGCCAGAAATCCGGTCAAACTGAATAATTGACTTGGCTTTCTCAGATTTTAGAATTAATTAACCTTTATTTCTGTTAATCAAACTTTAAAATATTTTTGATACCTCATTTTTTCACCAAACTTCAAAATAATTTTGAGGTTTACATTAAATTCAACTGTTTTGAATAACCACAACTACTTGATCACCAAACTTCAAAATAAATGTTTTGAAATAACCACAACTACTTGTTCACCAAACTTCAAAATATTTTTGAGGTTTACACTGAAATTAAATTCAACTATTTTGAAATAACCACAACTACTTGGTCCAGTCAGTCATAGCCATGTAACATTGTTTTTTCTTACACAAACACTTTCATTTTAATTTAACTCTCAACCACAACCACAAGGCAGGGCACATAGAGAATAATTTTCCCAATATTGCTTTTAATTACACACCATTCATAAGAGGCACTCAAACCTTTATTTTTCGATCATTTTCCCCCAAGAGTTTACCAATACAATAATAAGGGATTTATGAGTCATCTGAGTCCACCTCCTTAATAATTCAAATTGCACGCTGAATACCAAGTATATTTTTTGCAAAGTTGTCTGGGTGATTGATGAAAACATCAAACCCGCAAGAGTCATCCAGAGTCGTAGCAGTGGAGGTGGAGGGTAAAGCATCATGAGTAGGAGCAGGGGGTGTAGATATGGATATGGATATGGGTGCCAAATCAATTTCCAAAATTGGGCCAGAATTTCTAGATATGGATATTTTTTGCAATATATATATATATATGTGTGTGTGTGTGTGTGTGTGTGTGTGTTGGGCCAGAATTGTGAATTACGAATAAATCACGCTTCCATAGACAGGTGCTAGTCTAGAACAACAGGTGAAAGACTATACGACTTTTTCTCCTAACTCAGAACAAATAAACAGAGAGGATTGGAAGCTTACTTGTTCATTTGCTTCCAAATGGCTCCTTCTGTCACTTCCGTTGCAGCTTCAAATTCAAGCTGTTTGTGAGCTGAATTCTTCCTGCAAGAAAGAACACTAAAACATCAGAAGATGCAATAATATAGATATCTATTCAAGCTAGTTAGCTAAATCAGTAAAGCATAAACCATATACATCAACTAAGATCTTGCAATATGGAAAATCAAAGCCAATACATATACATATAGGAAAAAATAAGCAGTACTCCTTATTGATGATAGAAGGAGAGGTTACAACCTATTTACTGATTTGAAGTGACCTTCTAGCAACGTTCCCAAGTCTCATCACAGTATAAATCTCTCCAGCATTATCTTCACAAATCTAGCTCTCAATTGAAAATTCTCCAGCATTTCTCTACTCAAATTCTTCCTTCAAGCTCTTAGATCCGTGCTCAATTTATAGATCAACTGTATGTAGTTTTTCAATCAATAACTTTCCAAAAATATGCAAGACATGTTTCCAGTCATGTAGATGTCAAATGGACACTTGGATCCGAAGCTTGACACATGTGAACTCTTCTAGAAGGCACTGGCCAAGTGAAGATTCCGGAACAATGAGAATTTCACTCCCAATATGACCATCGCACCTGTGAGTGTCGGGAAGTGCTTTGCAGAGCAGCCATGCATGGGGCTACCTGCATATGCAACGCACTTAGGCCCCTTAGAGCCTGTGTTGGTGAGCTCTCATATGCTATATAATAAGCTTCAAACCATGGAAACCTTTGCTTGATGAAAGTCTTGCTTGATTTGTCTTGTTTCTTGTCTTAGAGCATGTAGCAACTGAAATGATAGGGAATGACAGACCCTTGATCATTGGTCCTGGAGATGATGCCCAATTAACCAGGTCATTGGGAGTGGAGCCCAAATTGACCTATAACAATTACCCCCTAAAGCATGAGATCCAAATAATAAGAACATTTGATTGAGATGCTTTACACTGTGATGAGTCTGGAAACGAAGTGGAGTGGTCACCTGCATCAATCTTACAATACATTACATAATGATATATCGTCTCTTGATCATAATTGCTGAGGGTAGGCATTCCCATATTCAGCACATAAAACAATCTAATAACATGTACATAATTCAGAAAGTCGTCTTCATTGGAATGTTGCCTAGATGCAGACATGCCTACAGATATAGGCCCATGTTTGGATGAAAATATGTATGTAAGGTCATCGTACAGATGATGTGCACAACAATCCTGAAATCACAGCCTAGATGGTTCAAACTAGATCTGGGGTCTTCTTATCTCGTTCACTCAATCATTCGGGTATAAGTCTAGCCATGCAAATATATGATTTGTAGTTGAACATGGAAATACATCGTTTGATTACCAGCCAATGATGTGAGTTGTTAACAATCACGAGAGAACTATCATTAATGTCAATGGCCCTAAAGGTACTGCAATACATTTTGTAAGGCGTGAATAGATGATTTGATGTCAAACGCCAAACAAAATCTTTCGGTCAAAGGTCCGGAAGCGAGGATCTTGTCGATGCTGTAACAAGCCTCATGGTAATGGAATTTGACGTTTCTAAGTGAACTTCTTGGATATTGATTTGTCGTCGACAGGAAATCACATTATTGCAAAACTGGAGTTACTGATTTTGGAGACAAGGGTATGACTTGATATAGCAATTTTCAAGGATGACGGTCATGAAAATGAAGGTTTACGAGTATTGCAGAAAGATGAGTTTTTAATCACTGGATGACTTCTCTTGAACATATCGGCGACATTATAATGAGTTGGAAGCATTGACCCAAAACCGAAGTGAAGGTATGATGAACCATAGGTGTGAATGAACCGTCAAGATGATTACCCAACCCAAATAGTCATGGACATGGAGTGAAAGAAGTGTCATGTTCAAGAGCGACTTGCTACCAAAAAGAAACTTTGCTCACTTTTCCCAAATTTTCCCCGGTCATTTTTCGACCAGTACCTCTTTATTTTTTAACAAGATTGAGGAGGATAACATTTGCTTGATCTATAATTCAACCCTTTGGGCGAATAATGTATCACTATTGAATAATTAACGAGTCTAGAGATGAATGAAACTCGATTCTTGCCATGATTGACAAGCCCGTCACTATTTTACGTTTTAACGAGCTTAAAGATAGTGATAGCCGGTCCTTTTTCATATTTAGAGAGTCTGAAAAAGAGGACAAAAGAGAACTCCATAAGTAATTTTTCGTAAATTTGTCACTCAGATCCGAAAAAAGTGTAAAATAATATCTGAGAGAATCTCTTTGGTCATGTTTAACCAAGGTATTCCTTTTTCGTAAATACTCTATCTCAGTTAGGAAAAGGGTTAAACTTATACTGAGTAGATATCAATTCATTTACTTTAACAAGCTTGAAAAGACAAGTGCTCGGCAATCTTTTCATATTATCGGAGTCTGAAAAGAGCTGAAAGAAGACTCCAGGGGTTCCTTTTTCGATGTTATCGAAGCTCGAAAAAGAGATAAAAGTGCGCTTCAAATCCTTTTTCGTTTTTAACAAAGCTCGAAAAATAAGGAGAAAAAGTATGCTTTGTGGTCAAGTCATTCTTAAATGAATCTGCATGACTAATCTGTTCATCGGTTGTATCTCCTGTTCAAAACAACATCAAATGGATTAAAAATACTTGTTTCATGATAAAAACATAATAAAACTATAGTCATAACAATAAATTTAACTTGCAAACAATTAAATGCCTATAAAAATTAGTTTCACTATTCATTTTTACCATTCCAAAGTTACCATTTTCATTTTGGAACTCTGAACCTGATTTTTCCCCCGAACTTCAGCGGTCGATTGCGTGAAATTAGTAAGAATGTTTTGAATGCCCCCTGCAAGAGAAGATGCCCCCCAAGCTTCATTTAATTCACCTAAGTATATTACTAATAGTTGGATGCAATGAAGGTTCATTTACGAGATCAAATGGAATACTTGTCTTGATTAGGAGAGGATTTGTTTCATTTTTTAATGAGCTTGTCACAGGAAAAGAACTATGCTCATGACCTGTTTCATTTTTTAACGAGGTTGACACAGTAAAAGGACTTTCCTCAAAGGCACTTGTTTCATTTTTTAATGAGGTTGGCATAAGAAAAAATAACTATCCTCATAGGTACTTGTTTCATTTTTTAACGAGGTTGACACAAGAAAAAAAAATAACTATCCTCATAACTCTATTTCATTTTTTAACAAGGTTGACACAGAAAAAGAACCATCCTCATTGTGCAATTGGACTAGTGAGTGTGTGCTGGAAAAGACGTAGTCTAGCGGAGTCATCATTTAAGGAGTTTGATGAATACCACAAATGATAAGTTATAACGTGCGTTGAAGGGTCTTCTCCATGGTTTTCATTGAATTTAGGAAAGTCTGAGGGTAACATATGTGGTATCACCAGCCACCAAGGAGAGGAACCAGATAGGATTCCAGATGATGACATGGGTGAAGTCAATGGACAAAACATCGAAAATGAAGCAACAACAGATGTTGTCGCAGCTAAAATAGATGGCTCAGTCTAGGATGTTATCTCAGCCATGGTCAAATGAACCAATGTATACCCTATAGAATTTACGGGAACTCAAAGTGAAACAGGATCAACAAAAGCAGAGGAAGGTGATTGAGGAAAAGACTCGTACAGGTATATATCCTACCAAAAATGAGTTGGAGTTAAAGGTGTCTCGTCTTGTGATATTTCTTCAATCGAAATCTAACCAGGTGGAAGAACTTCATCGTCAGGCCCAAAGTATATTTCATGTGGTTGACTGCGCGATATGGGAGACTCAATGTCTACAATAGATTGTGGAGTGACCAATACAGAAACAAATTTCGGTTGTTCAACTTCGGGATCAAGATTTTCTCCACTTAGGGAATATAACAATAGAAATATAAGGAGATGATAGACCCTGTTTCATTGGTCCTGGGGATGATGTCCAATTTGACCAATAACAATTGCCCCCTAAAGCACAATGGGATCCAGATCAAATTCCAGTTGAACAACGTTGGGTTAGGGAGGTATGGTCTCGCAGATTGGATGGATCGTGACCACGAGTAGTTGTGAGGACTCTATCTCGACAATAGTAGACAAACCAGGATTTGTAGAAACAACTTGTGCCAACTCTGGTATATGGGAAGATGATGCTTCACCAGAGGTACTAATTGTACTTGATTCGGCAAATCGTGATTGCCTTCGCCTACCAGAAGTAACTTCCGGTGGTAAAGGTGGTTTTAAAGCTAATATATGCGAACGATTGGGGATAGGATTTTTTTCTTCCACGATTACTGATTTATTTTATCCAAAAAACAAATAAACAAAAAGAGGGTAATGCTAGGCAAAAGGGTTTACCAAGAAACTGTGAACTGCAGAATACCTCCTGGCGAACCAAGAAGTACGAGCAAGTAATCTCCCCAAATGTTGTGTTCGGTGTATCACAATTTCAAGGCGGCCGACTCAGTTCACTATGGATGGATAGCACCTAAAAGTTGTCCTCCCAAATATACCCGAAGGTACGTGGAGGCCCAAGTCCATATTAGCAGTGTCTGATGCGAAACCACACAGTGAGAGCACCCCTTTATACTTATTGTACTGTAACACCGCCCGATATACCCAAAAGTACGTGGACGAGCTACGATATACTTACGTACGTGGAGTGAGGTATCACACTCGGGATGTATCGCAGAAAAATTAATGACAGCTGTTATGTTTTATGATGCCAGAACACGTCTCTAGCCTAAACCTTCTAAATGTTATCTGTATGGTTCCAAAGCATTGTTAAGTAAATTGAGATTAATTTTATGTTGATCTTGTTTAACAATTTGCCTTTCAAAGGTTCACCGCGACAATGTGTATGAAATTCCTAAAATGCAAGCTAAGGATGATAAATAATCTTTCACTTTCAGATTTTTCAATGATGAACCTAGCTACTAAGGGAAGAGAGCAAATAATTTGTGAGAAAACAAATCAATGAACCACAAACTAAATGCAAATTTCCTAATGTTCCTTTTGCAAAACACACACAATCCTACATGCAAATGCAAGTTTTTCTTTTCAGTTTCCTTAATGTTATGAATGTAGAAAAGAAACTAGGTACACTAGATCAATAATTCAAATGCATTTTACTTTCGAGAAACGAAGAATACAAACAACAATTTCTCTTTTGAAGGAAAAATGAGGATTTCAACAACAATTTCTCCTATCAAGGAAATGAAGATTTTACGACAAATTCCTATTTCGAAAGCAAATGATTCTTAATGCGACCATAAAAAATACTTTGAAACCAACTTGTTAATGATAAAGAAAAACTTTTTTAAAACAACATTGAACAAATTTTCAATCAAAGAAGGAAGAAGTATATAGATTCACTGGTCAATTGAGCATCAAACTTTTCAGAACACAACAACAAACAAAACTGAAGCAAGTTGCAAAGTCAAATTCAAGGGAATTTGAGTACTTTCAGGAGTCAAAGCAGTCTCCAAGGGGAGACAGTGCTCTGCAACACACACTAGGAAGGGAGACAGTGCTCTGCAAAGCACTGTGTCCAGTCTAAGGGTGCATCAGGCACAGTATACAAAGGAAAATGCTACTATTTAACTCACTGTCTTTGAAAATTAAGCTCTGAAAAAGTTTAATCTTTATGTGTAACAACTACTTGGTGGATAAACAAATCAAATCAGATGCTAAAACACCTAGAACTAAGAGAAATTCTCCCCAGTATGGTCGCCAATTTGTTGGGCCAGAATTGTGAATTACGGATAAATCACGCTTCCCTTGACAGGTGCTAGTCTAGAACAATAGGAGAAAGACTATACGACTTTTTCTCCTAACTCAGAACAGATACACAAAGAGGATTGGAAGCTTACTTGTTCAGTCGCTTCCAAATGGCTCCTTCTTTCGCTTCCGTTGCAACTTCAAATTCAAGAGGTTTGTGAGCTGAATGCTTCATGTGAGAAAGAACACTAAAACAACAGAAGATCCAATAATATAGATATCTATTAAAGCTAGTTAGCTAAATCAGTAAATCATAAACCGTATACATCAACTAAGATCTTGCAATATGGAAAATCAAAGCTAATACATATGCATATAGGGAAAAATAAGCAGTACTCTTTATTGATGATAGAAGGAGAGGTTACAACCTAGTGACTAATTTGAAGTGACCTTCCAGCAACGTTCCCAAGCCTCATCACAGTATAAATCTCTCCAGCAGTAGCTTCACAAATCTAGCTCTCAATTGAAAATTCTCTAGCATTTCTCTACTCAAATTCTTCCTTCAACCACTTAGATCTGTGCTCAATTTATAGATGAACTGAAGGTAGTTTTGCAATCAATAACTTTCCAAAAATATGCAAGACATGTTTCCAGTCATGTGGATGTCAAATGGACACTTGGATCTGAAGCTTGACACATGTGAACTCTTCTAGAAGGCACTGGCCAAGTGGAGATTCTGGAACAATGAGAATTTAACTCCCAATGTGACCAAAGCACCTGTGAGTGTCGGGAAGTGCTTTGCAAAGTAGCCTTGCATGGGGCTACCTGCATATGCAACGCACTTAGGCCCCTTAGATCCTGCGTTGGTGAGCTCTCATATGCTATATAATAAGCTTCAAAGCATGGAAACCTTTGCTTGATGAAAGTCTTGCTTGATTTGTCTTGTTTCTTGTCTTAGAGCATGTAGCAACTGAAATGATAGGGAATGATGGACCCTTGATCATTGGTCCTGGAGATGATGCCCAGTTAACCAAGTCATTGGGAATGGTGCCCAAATTGACCTATAACAATTGTCCCCTAAAGCATGAGATCCAAATAATAAGAACATTTGATTGACATGCTTTACACTGTGATGAGTCTGGAAACGAAGCGGAGTGGTCACCTGCGTCAATATTACAATACATTACATCATGATATATCCTCTTTTGATCATAATTGTTGAGGGTAGGCCTTCCCATATTCAGCACATAAAACAATCTAATAACATGTACATAATTCAGAAATTCGTCTTCATTGGAATGTTGCCCAGATGCATACATGCCTACAGATATAGGCCCATGTTTGGATGACAATATGTATGTAAGGTCACCGTATAGATGATGTGTTCAACAATCCTGAAACTGCAACCCGGATGGTTGAAACTAGGTTCGAGGTCTTCTTATCTCATTCACTCGATCATTCGGGTACAAGTCTAGCCATGAAAATATATGATTTGTAGTCGAACATGGAAAGACATCGTTTGATTACCAACCAATGGTGTGAGTTGTTAACAAACGCAAGAGAACTATCATTAATGTCAATGGCCCTCAAGGTATTGCAGTACATTTCGTAAGCGTGAATAGATGATTTGAAGTCGAACGCCAAACAAAATATTTCGGTCAAACGTCTGGAAGCAAGGATCTTGTCGATGCTGTAACAAGCCTCATGGTACTCGAATCTGATGTTTCTAAGTGAACTTCCTAGATATTGATTTGTCGTCGACAGGAAGTCACCTTATTGCAAAACTGGAGTTACTGATTTCGGAGACAAGGGTATGACTTGATATAGAAATTTTCAAGGATGACGGTCATGAAAATGAAGGTTTACGAGTATTGCAGAAGGATGAGTTTTTAATCACTAGATGACTTCTCTTGAACATATCGGCGACACTGTAATGGGTTGGAAGCATTAACCCAAAACCAAAGTGAAGGTATGATGAACCATAGGTGTGAATGAACTGTCAAGATGATTACCCTGTTAGCCACCTATAAAATTTTGTCATATCAAGTGGTGGCTAAATCATTTAGGACAGCCTTCAAGAAACAATTTTATTGCCAAAATTGTTGGTGCTTGAAGTATTCTGAAGATATTCTATCCTTTGGTTAATCGTCACTGTTGTTTCCCTTTTAATTTTAAAAATATGCCATTTTCATAGGGAAAGGACTGTTGCAAAATCTCATTTTTTCCCCTCCTACACTCAAAAACTAACCTTCATTTTATCCCCTTTTCCCCTCGTGAAATTCCTCTATTTTTCATATTTTCCCTTCTTCCCTTCATGAAAATCCCTTTTCCAAAGTCTAAAACTCATTTTTAGACTTTACCGAAACCCCCAAATCCATCAAAAACTGTGGAAAATTTCATAAAAAATAAGTTTGTTAAGCTGCAGGCTTAAGCCCCCTTGGGCTAAATCCCAAACCACTTCCCCACATATGCCCCAATGTTGGAACCGAGCACTAGACCCTTTTGGTGCTTATCGCATCGGAAAAATTGAAGCGCACAAGTCTATTTTCTTATAGTGAGACCTCCGATTGTGATTAGCCTCTGGTTATAAGCCCCCAGCCTCTTTGCTGCTTCATATAACCTTCAGAGCCTGCATCCGACGCTTAAACACTGTAATAAACCATCTCCGATGCATATTTCCCTATGTTAATTCAAAAACCCACTATTCCTAAGTTTTGGTCTAACCCACCGGAACAATGTTTTTTAAATGATAAATGGGTAGATTGAAAAGCCCTGCATCAAAGTTCCGATGCGATTAAGCCCCATTTGTATAAAACTCCCGCCCCCCGCTTTACTCCATATAAACTTACGCCTGGGACGAAGAGTTTAAGTCCTGAAGCGTTAATCGCATCGGAGAAATCAAAATGGTTAGATTGAAAGACCCGCACCGAAGTTTCGATGCAATTGGCCCTTATACATAAAGCCCTAGGCCTTTGCTCTCCATACATCAAAGGCCCCGCAGACGGGCGCCAGCCTCATATATATATATAACCCACCCGACAGCCAAAACCTTTGTATTTCATTAATTTTTGGGTTTTCATATGTATTAAAGGGTTTCCGCCGGTGCGTGATTTGAAACAATATCCATCGTTGATCCTAGACCAAATCAATGGACTGCGCCAAATCGCATCGGCATTTTTTCATCGGGCGCATTTTATTTCCTCCTCCGATTTGCATTCCCCAATCCATTCTCCGTCGTCGATTTGAACTGCAGATCGACGACTCACAATCAATCGCTTCAGCGCCTCCATGTTCTTTGCCCCGTCGATGCCGGTAGCTCCGATTACATCTGGACCGTCCATGTGTCCAGATCGGACGGTCTAGATCACATTTTCCGACTTTGGTTTAAAAACATGCAGCCCCACTCATAATGTTTCTTGGCCAATCACAGTCGTTGATCTTTGCAGATCAACGGTCCTTATTAACCCTTCTTCGCCCTTGTATTATTTTCGTTCATACTCCAAATCACATCTCAGCCGTCGATTTGTTCCATCCAGCGGCTCATATTTAACCCGATAGGCCCAACCCCTGTGGGTCATGCCTCCCTCTAGATATAATCTTAGCTGTCCAATCTTTGATCAACGACTCAAAACAAAACCGCCCTTCCAGCTTCTGATCGCGCATCTATCCAATGTCGCACTCGCTCCCTCACCATTGGATCTAAGGCCCTAGACCTAACGGCCGGTATCCCATATCACGTAACTTTAAGTGCGAAAGTTAATCTCTAGAAATTACGCGATATAAGTTGTTTTGGAAAGACACGTGTCGGGCGGGGATACATATTGCGTTCCAAAAGGCAAAACCGCCTCCCCGCCTTTTCACTACGCGAAACCCGTGGTTTTCTCCACCAAAACCACTTTCCCTCTTTTTCATTGTGTTTCATCGCACGCGCCTCCCACCGTTGATCTCTGCAGATCAACGACTCTGATCTAATTTCTCATTACACTATCCCCCTCCACTTCTTCTAAAGGGTTTTAGCGCGCAATCTGCGCAGTTGATCTCATGGCCTGGTCTCATCCGACGGCCCATGATCATCCCGAAACTCCATTTTCAATTATTGTGCATTTCACCTCTGCCAAAGGAAATTTCACCTATTTTCTTTGTTTTTCTTCCGAATTTCCATAATGTGACTGTTTGCATTATGTTTTCTCCCGATTAATCCCGACCGTCGATCTCTGCAGATCGATGGATCTGATTTATTTCTTCCCACCGCTCTCCTTTTGACCACTGTGCGCAGATCTCCACCGTTGGATGCTGCGAACCAACGGCCATGCTCCCACCCGAAACCTCCTAAGCAGTTTTTACCAAATGTGCAGGATTTCTTAATTATTTTTGTATTGTGCAGGATTTAAAGGGCTTTCAAGTGTTTTAAAAATAAAATGAAAGTCGAGGATGACGATCCTCCAGAATTTCATCCATCATTAAAGAAATCTATATATAGGGTTCAAATTCACGTTTCATCGATGACTCATGGGTATTGATGCCATATGGACCTTGTACACACTTTCACATCAACAAGACATAGTAAGATTAAATCAAATCAAAGAGTATCAATGTCGAAGACCCAGACATAGCAGAAATGAAGGATTAAACATTAATTTTACAGTTTGATGGATTATGGCTAAAAGTCGATTATCAAAGGCCTATCCATTGAATTAAACATAGTTAAAGTCAAATCAAGGATATTTATCGAACAGAGGATGCCTCCACTGCCACATTAGAGGCAAATTAATTCCTCTCAGCTACCAGATTGCCACCTGTGACTTCACCGCATTCAAACAAAGGCTGAATAATGACCATAACATAGCATATCTTCCCCTTACAGCTGAATAGTTATTTCAAAACAAAGTAGCTAATATAAACTATCAGCAGAGTTATTGCAAAAGATGACACAGAGCTTTAAAGTCAACATAAGCTTCCAGCAAGCCGAAAGAGTTAATGTAAACCAATTAATACAGGAAATATTTGTAAACTTCTCCCTTGAGCCCCTCAAAGGCCGAGAAGCATTAACTGTATTAATTGAAATCAGAATATATTTTCTCTCTTTCGACCTCCTCATTCCTCTATAAAAACTTGTTGAGGAATCCATTGTAAATGTTGGTTGTTTGATTACTAGTTGTAATACTGAAACTCTTTGAAATAATACATAGTCCGTTGAAGTTGAAGAAGAAATTGAAGTCTTGGAAGCCCTGATGATGTTGTTGCATGCTTGTTCTTGAGAAGGCTCTATCATTGGATCCATGAGCTTGGCTGTTGGTGAAGTATTTTGAACTGTTTAATGTTTTCCCCTGTTCTCATTTTGTTCCATAAATTCTTACTATAGTAGGATGAAATTTTTAGGCCAAGAAATGACTCTTGGAAGCACCTTAGACCTGTTTATCCTTCACTGTTTTATGTTTTCTTCTGCTGAGGTATTTTAGAGTCTTTAATCTCTCTCTTTAGTCCTCATGCTTGTTTATTTCCTTAATAGTTTGAAAACTTGGTTTCAACATGATTTACGGTTCTCCCTGCTTGTCCGCTGCCACTTAAAGACTGTTATTGAAGTCTCCCTTTGAAGTTTCTTTGTTTACAGTGAGCCAAGGAGGTCTATTCTGATCTTGCCCCTTGTCCTTGCTTGAACAGTTGGCTCAAAGGTCTTTATAGTTATGATCATAGATGTATTTAGGTTTTCCCTCTTCTATGATCGTAATTATCAGTGAATCTTTTATGTTTTCTAAGTCATTTGAAATAAAAACATTGAGGAAATAGAGTGTTCCCCGAATCTTAGATTTCATTTTAAAAGTTGTTTTGAAGTCATTATTTTCTTGAAGTATGATTTTTAGAATTCATGGTTAGCCCTGTCTATCAAATAGCTCTTTATTGTTCAAGTTGTGCTTTCGAATTCCCTTTTTTGAGAATTAAACTTCTCTTTCCAAATCATTGATGTCCATCTCATTCCAAAACCAAAGGATCTTGCGGCCAAGTTAGATTTGCCCTTTGATATCCCATATCCATTGATAAGTTTGTCATGACCTCTTTTTGACTCCATTGCCCAATGAAGCTGACATTTCCCCTTTCTATCTATCTTTCCTAGACCTTTTATGTTCTGCAGTGTCAACTCAACCAAACAAATAAACAAACACTTGCACTTAATAACTAGTCTAAAACCAATACTCAAAGCACACAAGATAAACCTTTGAAAAAACAAATAATTTGAGAGATCCCTCTCTGAGAGCAGGAGGACTAGATCCTGTAACTCTAAAGATTGGTTCTGATGTTGCCTTGTCTTTTGATTTGCCAAACTATCAAAACACGGGACACCAACATAATGGCGATCACGGTGGGACACTGAGTAAAATCCTTAAAACAAAACACTCCCTATCCAGTATAACATAAGTATCCTTCTTCAAGCACTACCTAACAAAAATGGTAATCATGATAGGACTTAATTAAATCAGTGACAAACTAAGTGACCCTTAGGATTCTCGTAGGACCTTATCAAACCTTGAAGCAACCAGTTACCAAGCCATAAGAGTAAACTCTATTTGTTTGAACACCTTAGCTAAGTGCAAAATCAGACTTAGGACACTCTCTTAACCTATAAGACCGAAATAACTCAGAAAAAACCCAAAAATATCTCAATTTGGCTTCACAATAAACATGGTTTTGGAACCATCCAATATTTTACCTTCATAAAAGCTAAATAGTTTCCACCTGGCGACTCCACTAGCCCCAGTAGGCCTATTACTCACCTAGGTCCCTAGATCGCTTTACGACTGTGTTAACCAGCCTTGAAGAAGTTGAGAAACCTAGTCCCATATTAGATAAGACATCATGAGAGGTAAAACTCCCAAAAACGATCCCTAAAACTTTAAACCTCTCTCATTTTTGAAAAACAGTCTGGCTTCACATTGGATCAACACTACATCCCATCCAGACCCAAATCCTCCTTTAATCGTTGACGATCCAGAGAGAATTCTGTGGCAGACTTCTAACTCTGGAAAATCAGCTGCTAATAGGAGCCTCTTAAGAACAAAATCTGTCCTTGAAAACCTTGTTGTCTTAGAGGATTTACACTTTGATTTACATCATATAAAGAACATCTTTAGAACTAGATCTCAAGGTGATTTAAACCAAGCTGATCTTGACATTGCAGATTTGCAACAAAGCTTCAGTAGAGAAGCCTCACCTTCCACTCCTCCTAATTCCCAGCTTCTTCATCACTTTAGCCTTTTCCATAACAAGTCTGCTCAAAATCAGTTTGCTGGCCCAAGTGTTTCTTCCACTCCAATCCGTACTACCATTGTGCAAAACACTCCTGTTCAGCCCACTTTCACTCCTATAAATCCACCTCTTGTAAATCCACCCTTATTTCCAGCCATGGCAACATGGTATGCCCCATTAGTGTTACCACAAACTCTACTTGCCTTACCAAATGATTACCAATCCAAAATTCCTCATTTCACTGGAAAAGATTCTACAACAGCTCAGCATCATGTTGATAGGATGGAAGATGCATTCGATTACATGGAGATAGAAGAAGAAATTGTGAAGATGAGGATCTTCTCCCAAATTTTAGGAGGAGATGTAAAGAAATGGTTTAAGAACCTACCTCCTAACAGCATAAATGATCTCCCTGCCTTGCATCAAACATTCATCAACAAATGGGAACTCAAAAAGAACCCTCTCCAAATACTAGTAGAGTATAGCAGCCTCAAGAGAAATCAAGGAGAGAGTGTTCATGACTACTCCACTAGGTTCAATAGCGTTTACAATGCTCTTCCACCTCACATGAAACCTCCCCAATGCATGGCCTTAGTAAGGTATCCCGAAGGCTTTGATGCTGAAATGGCTTATCAGTTAAGGGAGAGAGATTACTTGACCTTAGAAGACATGCAGAAAGGAGCTGTGAGCGTAGAAGCGAACATAATTGAGAAAAGAAATAGGTTGAGACTAGAGAAGAGGGTAACTTATAAAGATGACATTACACCCTCAACCTCAACTTTTGACACTAAAATAGACAACCTAGTGAAGGTGATGGAGAGGATGCTTGAACAGATCAATTTGAATGATAGAGTGCCACCAAGAGAACCTCAAAATAACCAAAACAGAAATAGAAATCAGAATTATAGAAGAGAAAACAATCAAGATAAGAAAAAAGAAAGTGACCAACAGATTAGACCTCCCTTCCAATAGAACTATGTGGATCAATATAAGGAAGATAGGGAGATGGAAAGGTTGGGAGAAGCTCATGTAAACTTGATTGGATCAGACAGTGGGGATGATATTTTCCTCACTGAGGAAGAACAAGGTTTTTTCTCTGATCAAAATACAAACACTCATGAAGATTCTGATGATTATAGATTGGGGTTTGAAAATGCAATCATGGAGGTACACAAACAATACGATCTTAGAAGCAAAGGGAATGTAGACAATTCAAAAGATAAGAACACTAGCACTGCTGTCAAGAAAAACATAGAAATTCAGCCTAAGAAGATAGCAGACAAACCCATCACTTTGGCTAAAAAACCAGATTTAAACAAAGAGAAAAATAGCCAGCCAAATGTTGAACAGAGTACTCCTAGCACCTCAGCTAGCAGTCCTAACAAAACCATCCCAATTACCAGTGCAAACAAAGTTTAGAAAATCAAAGCTACTGAAAAGAATTCAATTGAAAAAATAGATGTAAATATAAACAAATCAATTGTTCCTTTCAGCCTTGAGGGAGAGATTGCCAAGATAAAAATTACCATCCCCCTAGCTGAACTAGTGACCCAAGAAGTGTACAAAAACCAAGTTTTAAAAGCTCTGAACCTAGGAAGTGATACTGACACCTTAAACTTGACAGATGATAAACCCGAGTTGTTGTTTGGTCCAGAAGTTGAAGGAAAATACCAAGAAGGGGTTGTCCCTCCCTTCTATGTTAGTTTGAACATACATGAGAAAATCTTACACAATGCCATGATAGATTCTAGAGCTTCACACAATCGAATGCCCCAGGTAGTAATGGAAAGCTTAGGCTTATAAATTACTAAACCATACAAAGATTTTTATTCCTTTGACTCAAGCAGAGTCAAATGTTTGGGTTTAATCAAAGATTTATGTGTTAACTTAGCTCAAATCCCTGCTAAGAGTCTAGTAATGGACATAGTTGTAGCTGACATTCCCCCTAAGTATGGCATGCTCTTATCAAGATCATGGGGAGCCAAACTTCAGGGAAGCCTTCAAATGGACATGTCTTATGCCACCATCCCTGTTTTTAACCAAAACATAAGACTATACAGGGAATCTCACATGAAGTACATGGTGAGCAACATAGACAAACCAAACAATTCTCCAATCTATTCTATTCAATCAAGTTTAGATTCCTTTATCTTGTGCAACGAAGATGAACTTACTCAACAAGAAAAGGAAAACATAGACCCAACCAATTCACCAGAACAATTATAACTTCCCTCAAAACAGATACAAAACATTAGCAATCAACAACAACAAGAAAATGAAAATGAGGCAAATATACTTTGGACAATAAACTTTGATGGGTTCTGCAATAAAACAAGTGCAGGGGCAGGTGTTTGGATTCAAAATACGAATCAGAGTTTTTCATCTAAATTAGATTTCCCATGCACTAACAATATTGCTGAGTATGAAGCACTTCTCCTAGGCCTACAATTGCTTAAACAATTAGAAGCCCAAAAGATATCAATCTTAGGAGATTCTGAACTTATCATAAGACAAATCAAAGGAGAATACTCAGCTAGAAATCCAAGGCTTAGGGAATATCGGAATGTAGCCCTTGATTTATTGAAAACCTTTGAAAAGTACAAACTTATTTTCATTCCTAGAGCACTAAATCATCTAGCAAATGAACTCGCTTTCAATGCCAGCAATTGCCATATACCTGAGATAAATGAACAGCTTAGCGTTAAGGTAAAACGCAGACCTGCCGTGCATGATAACGAAGATCACTGGCAAGTGTTTGATTCTGACAAACACATAGATGATTTCTTAAAATCAAAAAACGATTTCGACATACCAATATTGGAAACCAGCCATAAAGAAAATTGTTTGTATATTGAACAAATCCCATAAGTTGAAATGACATATTCTGCTAATATAAATCATTATGAGAATCCTTTTGAAGCAGAGATAATTGACAACGTAGACCAAGAAGACTTGGAAGTTTTACAATGCAAGAATGATAAAATTCCAAGAGGTCTCACACCTTTAGAACACCTTTTTGATTTTAACGATGTAGCCAAAGAACCGAGAATGGAGCCTATGGAAAAAAATGTAGAAGAGAATAACATAGGCAGTCTAGCAGAACCCAAAATGATTAAACTATCCAGCATTCTCCCAGATCACATAAAATTGCAATACATAGGACTGTTCACAAAGTTTAAAGATGTTTTTGCTTGGGGATACAAAGACCTGAAATCGTATGATACCAGCATCATTCAGCACAAAATCCCTCTTAAAGAAAATCAGAAGCCTTTCAAACAAAAGCTAAGGAGAATAAACCCTGTTTTACTACCTTTAGTCAAAGCTGAAATTGAAAAAATGCATGATGCTGGGATCATAGTACCCATTAGATATTCAGAATGGGTATCAAACTTAGTTTTTGTTAGAAATAAAACAGGGAAATCAGGCTCTGTATTGACTTCAGAAATTTAAATAGAGCCTCTTTAAAAGACAACTACCCCTTACCCAAAATGGACCATATACTTCAAAGGGTAGTTGGGTTAAAAAGGATATCCCTCTTAGATGGGTTCTCGGGTTACAACCAGGTGTTAGTGCTCCCAAGTGATCAAATCAAAACCGCTTTTACCACACCTTGGGGCACCTTTATGTATGTCAAAATGCCTTTCGGATTGATGAATGTAGGGGACACCTTCCAAAGGGCCATGGACATAGCCTTTTCTGAAGATATTAGCTATTTCATAATTATTTACCTTGATGACATAATCATTTTCTCAAAAACTCATGAAGAACATTTGATTCACTTGAGAAAAGTTTTTGAGAAGTGCAGGAAATTTGGCTTGTCATTGAATCCCAAGAAGAAACTCTTTGGTCTCCAAGAAGGTAAACTTCTTGGCCATATAATTTTAGAAGAGGGAATCAAAATAGACCCCACAAGGATAGATGGCATATTACAAATCAGCCATCCAAGAAGCCTCAAAGAGTTGCAATCTTTCATTGGAAAGATAAGTTTCTTGAGGATATTTATCCCCAACCTTGCTGAGCTATTAAAAAACATTACAAACATGCTCAAGAAAGTTGTAGGTGTAAAATGGACTTTACCAGCAAAACAATCATTCAAACTGGTCAAACAAGCTCTTACTCAAACACCAGTCCTAATTAGTCCAGATTTTACCAAAGACTTTTATATCTTTTCTTTTGCATCTAAGCATACAATAGCTGCAGTATTACTTCAAAAGAATGACTTGGGGCAAGAACAACCAATATCCTTCTTTAGTAGGGCCTTAAGAAATTCTCCTCTCAAATATAACATCATGGAGAAGCAAGCCTTAGCATTAGTGAAAGATTTAAAAGACTTTAGAGTCTATATTTTACACTCTCACATAATTGCTTTTGTTCCACATACTGTTGTCAAGGAAATTCTAAGTCAAGAACCTAATGGTAAAAGGGGAAAATGGATTGCAACTATTCTTGAGTATGACTTAGAAATCAGACCCACCAAGTTGGTTAAAGGGCAAGGATTAGCAAAACCTATGGTTGAGTCTAACTTCCAAGCACTAGACATGAATATGGTAGATGTGTTGGAATAAATAGAAGAATCCACTGCTCCTTTCATTGAAGAGACATTTCTGAATTCTCCTTGGTATGCTGACATTATTTATGTGCTTTTATATTTGAATGCCCTTCCTTCTTTGTCTAAAACTAAAGCTATATTTTTGAAACAAAAAGCTTTGAGTTATTGCATCTTAGATGGGGTATTATATTGGAAAAATATTGTTGGAATTTTGCTTAAATGTTTACTTGAAGATGATGCAGAGAAAATCATGCATGAATTGCATGACGGAGAATGTGGAGGACACCTCTACTGGAAGGCCACAGCAAACAAAATTGTTAGATCTGGTCACTATTGGCCTACCCTTTTCCCAGATACTCAGAAGTTAGTCATTTCTTGCCATAAGTGTCAAATTTTTTATGGCAAAAGAAAACTCCTTCCCTTACTATTACATCCTATCAGAGTTGAGGCACCTTTTCAACAATGGGGTTTAGACTTCATTGGGGAAATTCACCCATCTTCCTCCACTCAACATAAGTGGATCCTCATGGCCACTGACTTCTTTACCAAGTGGATAAAAGCTATACCCTCCAGAAATGCTAATGACTCTGTCATTATCAATTTCCTTGAAACAAATATCCTATCCAGATTTGGTTGTCCAAGAAAAATCATAACAGATAATGCTGCTGCTTTTAAATCTAAGAAGATGGTTGACTTCTATTACAAATACCACATTACCTTGGGCCATTCCATTACCTACTATCCCCAAGGAAATGTATTAGATGAATCTTCCAACAAGAACCTCATCAATATCATCAAAAAATTGTTGGAACAGAATCAGAAATCATGGCATAGTAAGCTGGTTCATGCCTTGTGGGCTGATAGGTTAACTACAAATAAGTCAATAAATATGTCCCCCTATCAGCTGGTCTATGGTATAGATGCAGTTTTTCCCACTTCATTAGGAGTTCCAGTCATGAAGCTCCTTCAAGAAGTGCAGGTCGAAGGGAATGTTATGCAGAGGAGAATCAACCAAACCATCCATTTACAGTAGACCAAAGAAGAAGTCTATGAAAGGACGTAGTTAGTCCAAGAAAGTGTAAAGAAACTATTTGATAAGAGGACTAAGGCAAACAATTTCCAAGTTGGAAATGTTGTTCTGAAATGGGATTCAAGGAGAGAAGAGAAGGGAAAACATGGAAAGTTTGAGAACTTGTGGAAAGGTCCCTATATTGTTCATGCTGAGAGGGGTCACAATGCATTTTTCTTGAAAGAATTGAATGGAGAAGATCTATATGGAGGTCCTATCAATGGAAGGATGCTAAAACATTACTTCTGCTAGGAATCATGAGTTTCAAATCATTTTATTTTTCATTGTAAATAGTCTGAACGTTGCATTCAAAGTTATAAAAATAAAAATACAAAAACAGTAAAAAAAGAGAAAAGAGGGCAGATTGTAAAAGCAATAAAGGTACAATCCCATACCAAAAAAGAGAAGAAAAATCTGAAAGTGTGCAAGCTCAGATGCCACTACTGAAACATACTTCTAGTTAGCCATATAGCCTAATCATGGCTAATTAGTTTTAAATTGATTGTTGATAGGTTAGTGAATTCTATTTGCCAGACAACTTAATCTTGGCTTATCAGTAGGTAGATTAGGTTAGAAATTAAAGGTTCAAACATGTTCAAAATCCGAACCTTAGTTCTCAAAAATAAGAATGACTCCAATCTGTTTCAAATTCCGAGTCAAAAACAGAGGTAAAAACTGGTTCTAATCAGCTCAAAATCTGAACCAAAGAACAAGAAAAGAACAGCTCAAACAGAAATAGAAACAAAGCTGAAAAAATCTGAAGGAAGTGCTTGAACTTTCTGATCTTAAGCCTTCCATTTTGATTTAATTTTCTGCAAAAAATGTCTATGTGTAGCTTGTTATTTTATGCCATAGATCAGCAACAAGTTAGACTGTCCAATCCTGACTTGTATGCTTCTAAATTTCTGTTTTAGAAGTTAGTGAATAAAAATCTGTTAGACTGTTTAATCCTAACAGATTAGTAGATTAGGTAGAGAAATATATGAACTCAACTGTTTAATCTGAGTTCATGGAGAAATAAGAGGTAGAAATAGATTAGATTTTATGCTTTCAAAAGAATAAAATTTTGTAAGAGAGTTTTCCAATCCAAGTGCACTCTAAAGAAGAAAAAATGTTAGATTAGTAGGATTGGGTAGGTAGAAAGCTTGTGTTGATGAAAATCCATTATTTTTCATGGCTGCTAATATTTTTCAGAGCAAAAGAAGACCATTCAAATGAAGAAAGGCAGCCCAATGGATAAGGCACTGATCAGCCCCCAAAGAATGCAAGTCTGAAATTCTTGATGCCTTCAAGAAGGCACCATCCCCAAGTGGAGCCACTGTTAGCCACCTATAAAAAAATTTCATATCAAGTGGTGGCTAAATCATTTAGGACAGCCTTCAAGAAACAATTTTATTGCCAAAATTGTTGGTGCTTGAAGTCTTCTGAAGATATTCTATCCTTTGGTTAATCGTTATTGTTGTTTCCCTTTTACTTTTAAAAATCTGCCATTTTCATATGGAAAGGACTGTTGCAAAATCCCATTTTTTCCCCTCCTACACTCAAAAACTAACCTTCATTTTATCCCCTTTTCCGCCCGTGAAATTCCTCTATTTTTCATATTTTCCCTTCTTCCCTTCATGAAAATCCCTTTTATAAAGTCTAAAAATCGTTTTTAGACTTTATCGAAACCCCCAAATCCATCAAAAACTGTGAAAAATTTCATAAAAAATAAGTTTGTTAAGCTGCAGGCTTAAGCCCCCTTGGGCTAAATCCCAAACCACTTCCCCACATATGCCCTAGTGCTGGAACCGAGCGCTAGACCCTTTTGGTGCTTATCGCATTAGAAAAATTGAAGCGCACAAGTATATTTTCTTATAGTGAGACCTATGATTGCGATTAGCCTCTGGTTATAAGCCCTGAGCCTCTTTTCCACTTCATATAACCTTCAGAGCCTACATCCGACGCTTAAACACTGTAATAAACCATCTCCGATGCATATTTCCGTTTGTTAATTCAAAAACCCACTATTCCTAAGTTTTGGTCTAACCCACCGGAACAATGTTTTTTAAATGATAAATGGGTAGATTGAAAATCCCCGCATCAAAGTTCCGATGCGATTAAGCCCCATTTGTATAAAACTCCCGCCCCCGCTTTACTCCATATAAACTTACGCCCAGGACCAAGAGTTTAAGTCCGGAAGTGTTAATCGCATCGGAGAAATCAAAATGGTTAGATTGAAAGACCCACACCGAAGTTCCGATGCGATTGGCCCTTATACATAAAGCCCCGGGCCTTTGCTCTCCATACATCCAAAGGCCCCGCAGACGGGCGCCAACATCATATATATAACCTGCCCGACAGCCAAAACCTTTGTATTTCATTAATTTTTGGGTTTTCATATGTATTAAAGGGTTTCTGCCAGTGCGTGATTTGAAACAATATCCACTGTTGATCCCAGACCAAATCAATGGACTACGCCAAATCGCATCGACATTTTTTCATCGGGCGCATTTTATTTCCTCCTTCGATTGGCATTCCCTGATCCATTCTCCGTCGTCGATCTGATCTGCAGATCGACGGCTCACAATCAATCGCTTTGGCGCCTCCATGTTCTTTACCCCGTCGATGCCGATAGCTCCGATTACATCTGGACCATCCACGTGTCCAGATCGGACGGTCCAGATCACATTTTCCGACTTTGGTTTAAAAACATGCAGCCCCGCTCATAATGTTTCTCAGCCAATCACAGCCATTGATCTCTGCAGATCAACGGTCCTTATTAACCCTTCTCCGCCCTTGTATTATTTTCGTTCATACTCCAGATCACATCTCAGCCGTCGATTTGTTCCATCCAACGGCTCGTATTTAACCCGATAGGCCCGACCCCTGTGGGTCCTTCCTCCCTCCAGATCTAATCTTAGCCGTCCAATCTTTGATCAACGACTCAGAACAAAACCACCCTTCCCGCTTATGATCGCGCATCTATCCAATGTCGCGCTCGCTCCCTCACCGTTGGATCTGAGGCCCCAGATCTAACGGTCGGTATCCCATATAGCGTAACATTAAGCGCAAAAGTTAATCTCCAGAGATTACGCGATATAAGTTGTTTTGGAAAGACACGTGTTGGGCGGGGACGCATATCGCATTCCAAAAGGCAAAACCGCCTCCCTGCCTTTTCGCTGCGCGAAACTCGTGGTTTTCTCCACCAAAACCACTTTCCCTCTTTTTCATTGTATTTCATCACGCGCGCCTCCCACCATTGATCTCTACAGATCAACGGCTCTGATCTAATTTCTCATTACACTATCCCCCTCCATTTCTTCTAAAGGGTTTTAACGCGCAATCTTCGTCGTTGATCTCGTGGCCTGGTCTCATCCGACAGCCGACGATCATCCTGAAACCCCATTTTCAATTATTGTGCATTTCACCTCTGCCAAAGGAAATTTCGCCTATTTTCTTTGTTTTTCTTCCGAATTTCCATAATGTGACTGTTTGCATTATGTTTTCTCCCGATTAATCCTGACCGTCGATCTCTGCAGATCGACGAATCTGATTTATTTCTTCCCACCGCTCTCCTTTTGACCACTGTGCGCAGATCTCCACCGTTGGATGCTGCCATCCAACGGCCATGCTCCCACCCAAAACCTCCTAGGCAGTTTTTACCAAATGTGCAGGGTTTCTTAATTATTTTTGTATTGTGCAGGATTTAAACGGATTTCAAGTGCTTTAAAAAGAAAATGAAAGCCGAGGATGACGATCCTCCAGACTTTCGTCCATCATTAAAGAAATCCATACACAGGGTTCAAATTCACATTTCATCGATGACTCATGGGCATTGATGCCATATGGACCTTGTACACATCTGCACATCAACAAGACACAGTAAGATTAAATCAAATCAAAGAGTATCAGTGTCGAAGACCCAGACACAACAGAAATAAAGGATTAAACATTAATTATACAGTTTAATGGATTATACAGTTTAATATTATTAAAGGAGTTATTATCATTATTATTATTACTATTTGTAATATTATTTTTATTTAAAACATTCAAACAAAAATTATTAGAACCAAAACCAAAAGAAATAGAGGGGAATGAGCCATGGATAATGGAACGGGGGGGCGAAACCATAGGAAGGGACAAAGAGGAATAGGGGTTAGAAGAGGGGGAGCCCAAGAAGCCCCAGGGTGAACAAGAAAAGTCATTTCGGTTTTTTTTAAATGTTTTTTTAGGTTTTTGGTTTATTTTATTTTAATGTTTATTTATTTTTTGTTATTTTTGTTTTTAATTTAATTTTAATGTTTTTTATGGTGTTTGTTTGTTTTCTATTTTTTTTTAATTATCTATTTTTTTGTTAATATTTTAATTTCTTTTTTAATTACGTTGGTTTGGAAATATTTTTTTGCAAATTTTTATTTTTTATTTTTTTCACAAATTAATTATGTTTTTTTTTACAATTTTTTATGTTTGATTTATTTTGTCATATATATATATGATGATGATGATGATGATGATGATTAACGTCCACTAAGACTAATGCGGCCAATCAAACCTCAAGAAAGGAAAAAAATCTAATTTTGATTCTTCAAAATCTTGTTTCTATGATCAAAGAGAAGGGAAATAAGCATTCCAAGATCACTATAGGTGGGTTGGCTTAAAATACGAAGAAGATTGGAATTGTGGCAAATTATAGGGAATTGAGAGAGGATGTGAGTAAGAGCTGAGAAGTCTAAAAGGAAGTGTTTTTCATCTGCCATCTGCTTAGTATCACAAATCTGACAGATTCTATCGTTCTAGGGAGCCTTGGGAATAGACCATCACTCGATCTCACTCCGAAGCTCATGAGAATTAGTTCTTATCCTAGCGATGTTCGTTTTTTTCATAGTCCTGATCAACACTGAGAGATAACTCTTATTATCAAGGGTGGGCTTTATCACCTCGTTATATTATCTTAGCTTCCTTTTACCCGCCAACTCCTGATCCTCCCACTGTTTGTCCTTAAACTTGGAGGTAATAGTTTTTTTGACACTATCTATCCTCCCCATACTGAGCTCCTCCTTGATTCCCCAATGGTTTAGCCAAGACTAGGCATCATTATGCCAATCACGCTTGAGGTGAATGTGGGGGTTTTGACTATAGTTAGAAGCAATTTTTGGGAGCCTTTTGGATTCCATGTTGTAAAACTTCTTCTTATACATCAGATATCTAAACAGAGACGTACTTTCAATGGGGGGCAAAATAGCTTCGATCAAGAGGATAAGAGAGGGAGTATTTTCCTTGATATTTAGGTTGTAGGTTATGAATTACTTTTGAATCATCTAAATCTTCCTCCATGACTCTCTGGAAATACTGCAACCCCAAACTTCATATTCATATAAGACAACATGGGTGACGAGAGTCTTGAAGAAGAACCTCTTTTTACTCCAAATGTAAAGATCGATTGACTTAAAATTGTTTTCAAGCTCATAATAAGCTTTCCAACCTCCAATAATCATTTTCTCAATGCTATAATTCCAGTTGAGTTGATGAGGGAAGTCAATGCCCAAATATTTATAAGAAGAAACCTACTCTAAGCACTACTTATTATACACGAAACTACCATGGGTGATCTTTTTGGATTTAATGATCATGACTTTAGTCTTGTTGGTATTAATTGTTATACCAATCTTCGAAAAATAGACATGAAGAGTCTGAAGCTGCTTGTCAAGGTCATCGTGGCTTTTTGCAAGAAGAACGATATCATCAACATAAAGGATAAGAGTAATGAGAACACCAGCAAGCTCAGTTCCCTCGCATCCCGTAGTTTCCAGACACTCTTCTAGCTTATCGATGTATATGCCAAAAAGGCTAGGGGATAGGGGACACCCTTTCTTAACTCTGATATTGCATTTAATGTCTTTAGACCACCCCTCGTTGGTCTTAAGCTTGGCAGTGACGGTCTCGTAGAGATGGATCACAACGATCCTCAACTCAGGAGCGAACATGATCTCTTTAAGTCTCTCACAAAGTTTATCTCGGGGAATAATGTTGAAAGCTTTTGTAAAGCCCAGAAAACAATAGAATAGTTCAACTTTACTATTGCGACATTCATTCGTAATGATTATAAGGGTGAAAATATGGTGAATAAAAGAGTGATGTCTCCTAAAACCAGCTTGTCCTTTAGCTCTTTTGCCCTTACTTTCAAGCCAGAGGCTTCTTTTCCAAAATGAGCCCATAAAGCTTGGATAGGATGTGGCTAATCATAATGGTCATGTAGTTAGATGGAACGCTTTTGTCCCAATTTTTAAAGATAGACACAGTAAGACTTTGTTTCCTTTTTTGCCATTTTTAAAAAAAAAATTATGTTCTAATATATATTTTTATTTGCTTGTTATTATTTTTTTAATTTTTTGTGTTTTTGTATTTTTATTTTTCTCTATTTTTTATTTTTTTTGGGTCATGTTTTTTAAATTTTTTTATGCTTTAATATATATTTTTATTTAATTGTTAACAATAAGCCCAAAAAAAATAAAACATAAAACAAGTACAAGCATTATATTATCCATATAATCTAATGGATAATATAATATTAAACTAATAAGTATTATATTATCCATTATACTATAATAATACTTATAATATTATTATAATGGATAATATTAATATCCATTATAAAACTTAGAAATTAATGTTTAAAAAAAAAAATTATGTTCTAATATATATTTTTATTTACTTCTTATTATTTGTCAATCCTCGACTAGCAATCTATTCTCATTATGTGTCAATTTGATTGTTGATTTTAAAATTTTCATCATAGAGGATCGAGTTCACCATTACAATGTGTCAATTTCATGGTTTATCTTTAAGTTTTCATTATGGGTTGATTTTGCCTACAGTGCATGTCAATTAGATGGTTGACTTTTAAATTTTTGTTGCAATGTGTCAAGTTGTCTTAGGCTAAGATTTTAAAGTCGTCATATTTTTAGCATTTAAAAAAGAAATTACTCTTGGTATAATAACCCTTTCATTCATGTGTTCATTTTTAAAGTTTTTTTAGTCATAAAATTTTTCCATAATGTCATGGTTGAAAATTTGTCAAAATTTTAAGGTTTTTTTTAGTCATGATATGGTTGAAAATAGTCATGTTATGGTTGAAAATAGTTATAAGTATTTTATTTTTAACACCATGGCTAAAAAATGTTGAATTTTAAGGCTTTTAAGCAACATGGTATTTTATCTTTATTGCCATCCCTAAAAATCATTGGAATTTTAAGGTTTTTTAGAGTCGTGATATTTTATCCTTAACGCCATTGCTAAAAAATGTTGAAAATTTACTGTGAAAAAAAGAAATTAGCACAATATCAACATCTTTTGTTTTCAAAGTGTTTTTTTGCACAAAAAAAATTGGATTTTATTGGATTTTACTGTCATTTTTTTTTTAAATTGAAAATTTACGAACAAAACAAACAATATTCCAGCATCAACATTTTTTGTTTTTAGGTTGTTTTCATATTTTTTTTGGGTTTTTTTGCCAAAGTTCTCATTTCAAAGTTTACATTGTTATCCTCTAGTGAAATGACATGGATATGATTTGTGATCTCTCTAACATGAAACAAACTGGTGTGAATCAGAACAGTGCCCTTCCAACCTTCACAACGAAAGATTCAACTTTCCCCTGTAGATAAATCAAAGAAACCAATTCCCTCAATCGAAGATGAGCCTGGACGGTGTTACTGTTCTAGTCAACCCACACTCCTTAAGCACATGTAAACAAAACTAGGCATAAACGTCATGGTACCCAACAACCAATGAGAAAATGATAAAGTGGTCAACCAATGAACTGACTGTGTGGCATTTACAAACATCAGTTAATGATGACTCTTTGACTTTAAGGAAAGGCTCTCCTACGATTGACTCAACTTCAACTACACATCACTTTGTTGCTTAGTGCACCTGTGGATCGGCCCTGTATGCCACACTCTCAACCCTATATGATAACTCTCAGCGCTCTCTCAAATCATAGTGTTGAGGCAATGATAACCCTAAACAATTAATGGTGTAGACAGTTGTCCCTGTTGTGGCCTACAAATCCTACAAAATTATGAGTCACCACATATGATCCAGGTCGCTCCATACACGCTCAGAATTCAGAAATAGCTCAAAAATACAAGTGGTCATATGGAAACGAAACCAGACCTAGATCGTAGTACTCGTCGCCCTGTTTCAAACGGTGTGAACGACACTCGAATCCGAGTTTGTATGGTCAAGTTATGCACGAACAAAGTTTGGGTCAAACTTGACCAAGTGGCAGGGTTAAGGAGGCTACAAATTAACCAGGGATGAGGCATGGAATATAGCTCCCGAGAGTAGCAAAAATTGTAGAACAAATAATTTGTCTATAAACCCAAAAAAAAAATATATATATATATATATATATATTAAAAAGGGGGTTGGGTTGTCACCCCTGCCACCCATGCACTATAAAAAAAGGGGCGGGGCTGACCCCGCACTATGGTTATGTACTAATAGTGTTCAATTCCAAAAGGGTCGGGTCGGGGCCGCGTGAAGCGGACCCCACCCACCAAACTGTAGTCAACATATATATATATATATATATATATATATATATATATATTTGTGACGATGGAATATAGCAATAGACCATCGATTATACACTATACCAACCATGCCCATATTTAACACGCAATCAAAACTATATGCAAAGGTAGGGGGGTTGGCGAGGTTGGAACCCCTAACCTCGCTAGCACAAATCATCCGCCGAACCGCTCCGCTACGGGTGGCGGCTTTATAAAGTGAACCCCTTCTCGTAGATGCTTGAGGGGACGAACCAACAAACGAGCAGCGAAATTGAGAGGAAGTACTTGGAAGCGCGAAACTGTGAGCCAAGGGAACCATGACCAAGGTAGAACCGTGAGCTAAGGGAACCATGACTAGGGCGAAACCTTGCCCAAGGAAAGATGTGGAACCATGAACTTGAGAAGCTCAAGATGATAGAAAGATTCCCCTGGGGTGCCAGAAATGCCAGTGAAAAAATTGGTTAAGTGGATAGTCCTTTTTGCACGTTTTCTTGCGAGGAATCCAATCGTGTAGTTAGAATCTCCATCTGAGCAGCGGAAATGTAGGTGTCCAAGAGCTAAGAATCTTTGGAGAATCTTGAAGAATGTTTAGATTACCTTGGAGGCTTTTTTTTGTAAGTGTTAGAATCAAGCCAACTTTATACTCATTTTTCTCAGAATTTTGCAAGGAGCATAGTGGCGTGCTCAGAATCTTCATCCGAGCAACAAATTTTCCAACCATATTCAGGAAGGAATCTTTAGGGGAATCTTCAAGATTCCCGAGGGTCCAAAATTTGATGGTGTCATTATTGGAAAAGTTTATAGTCGATTTTACACCAGTCATCACCAGGAATTCAATGGTGCAATCAATTTCAGTAGCTGAGATTTTCATTTTTCAACCATCTTCAAAAGTGGAGGTATATGATGCAGTTATGTCATGTTTTTCTTTTGTTTTACTGAGATGATGTTTGTATTATTGAGATCCTTGATTACCGTTATGTTGAGGGATACTTGTTGCCACATTATCTAAGATTTCATTAGCTTGTCATGCTGACAGAAATACCATTTGAGTGAGAGTTCCCGTGGGGAAAACGTCTCGTGGAGATACACGCCACTCAGGTTGAGAGTATTCATCCTTGTAATGACAAAGAACATGCCATGTACATCATCATCATTAGCAACAATTAATGAAGTGACCTCCAGTCTCTTGACACCGGGATCGAAGACATAACCCACGCTGGGTGAAATATGTTATCAGTGTGTTTTGTGTACTTTTATTTGATAATTTTCGTCATGTTTCATCTTCTTTATAGTATGCACATGTGGCTTTTCATGCTCTTTTAAATGAAATTCTGCTAACATCACAGAAGTTAAAGGTATTGGTTAATTCCGGTAGCTGAAGAGATCTGGATCAACATATCTGGCGGTATGGAAGTCCCAAATGTCTACGCCCTACGCTTGATCACCCTAGTCCCTTTCTGATCCTCTGGACAAGATGCCACAACTTGGCCTGTTATGGAAGGATTCGATTTGTAAGGAGAAACCAGATATTCTCTCCCCTTGGTAATATTGGATGTAGTTATCTCTGCCATAAACATAGGTGCCTCAAATCGACTTATCTACCATTCGTATAACCCTTTTTAGCTCGTATTCAATTAATAAAGTGGCCTCGATAAGAATAATTGCAGAAATAATGATCAAAATGACGTCTCAAACATCAAAATAAAATTTAACAGTGATAATCCAATTAGGGCAACTGCAAAAAGCCACTGAAATTGTTGAGATTCTAGATAGGGTGACTATGGAGGATCACCGAATACTAGTTTCTCTTAGACCCCCATGTTGGCAGGAAAATGAGCTCTAATACCACTGTAAGATCCCAAATGATGAAATAATCAATAGATCTGGCACATTAACGTGTTCTAATAAAAATATTTTCAATAAAACACTGAACATAGAAGGGATATAGAAGAATGCAAAGCTTATTTCAATTAATACTTAGAAAATAAGGGAGTCCTTGCCTCGACATACACGATTGCTTGATGACCAAGAAAATAAAAATACTAAAGTACAAATGTGAACCTTGATGGATCCACCAATAAATTCTACCACAAGGTTTTTTTCTCTGGATCAAGCAAGAGTTGGCCACGCCAAGTTCCCAATAAAACACAAATAGATAGACAGGATGCCCCCACTGTCAGGCTCCTATCCCCTTTTATACGCTTGATGGACTCTCTAGAAACTTTATTTTATTATTTTTCCTTGCGAAAAGAGGCAATTACCATGGGTAAATACCACTGTAAATACCATGGGTAGATTCCGTCCACTTTGACCATATAAATAAAATGGAATATTACATGTTATTTCACCACGACAATTATTTCATACTAAAAATCTCTTTTAAAGAGCTTAGTGTTTTCACTTGAACGAATCCTTGCGGGGCAACCTGAGACAGAGTGGATTTCTGTAAGAGGCTTCCTTGAGTCGAGGGAGCGGTAGCATTGACTTCAAAAGATCAGAGTGGTAGCTTTGACTGCCCAAGGTCATTCTGGGAAGCTCAGGTTACCTGAACATTATATTTTCAAGTCCTGAATTTTAATGTGCAACACTAGTAAATGTGTTAAGCTTTTGTTTATCTAAGGTATTATATCTTAGTGACAGTAAATAAATGTGCTATAATTTAGAATCATAGAAAAATTGTAAACCCTATTTAGTGGATGTGTTCTTTATCTTTTTTCCTCGGCACCAACACCTCCTTATGCTCTTCAATCTACCCTTCATATTCACATACTCCAATAGAGTTGAATTTCCCTCCTATAAAAATAGAATAAAACACAAAATACAGTAACCTTATGCATGTTATGAAAACACAAGGGCTAACCAAACAAAACAGTAACGTGATTGGTGCACGCTGAATGAAACCTAATTAGGTTATCTATCAAAACAAAGCCAAGAGATTATGTTAAAAAAAATCAAGGGATGTTTTTAGACCTCATACCATTTTATAATGAGAAATACCCCAGTAATATCTCTTATGTCTGAAGTGTTGCCTCGTCGTCCTTCTGTACGATATGCATCGATGAGGTGTAGAGGAGAAATGCAATTTAATGGACAATGTGCATTACAGATAGGCGTTGTAATACTGGAAGTGGGAGCCACTGTCGTGGTCTCTTCCACTTCCAATTGCCGACTCACTTATCAATTAAAAAATATGTACTTTGCATCGTAACACCCTATGGCTCTTCACATCCAATTTCTGATCATCGTGTAAATAAATTAAAAATTAATATATACAAGAAAGGTTGATCTATACATTCCCCTTGGGGTTTTTCTCAAAACATGAAGCACCGGAAGTAGATCTGAGATCTAAGAATGAAGATCTGCAGAATGATTAAGAAAATTACTGAATCATGTACATGTAAAATATCAGTTCTGAATAGAACATAGATTGGTTGGCCAATCTATGGATCACCACAGTGAAAGGAAGAATCCCAACACCGGAGATCTCTCCTCCAAAATGCAAGCAAAACACCCTGCAGCTGTAGATCTGCAAATAACACTGTCCAGGGAAGGAAATAGCGTTGTAGCCTTTGAGAATGAAATGGCCTGATGCCAAGGTGTAGATCTAAAGCACAATCAACAAATGAACTCTTCCAGGAGGTTAAAAGACACACTCACTGAGAAGATCCACTGCTATCATCTAGAACTGAGCAGATCTAGATCTCCACTTGCTGCAGCTCACATGGAAAGCTCAACCCACAACAGGGGCAACACTGTAAATGTAAGGTGAAGCTTGGCCCAAGCCTGATAGTGGACAAGTTAGAACAATTCTCCTCCAAGAGCTACTCAAGGAAGGAGGTGGGATTCCTAAACAGGAAGTCCTAACAAGGGATGTCTAAGCATACAGACCTTCAGAAATAATGATCTTCAACAACCCTCTCCTTGCTGCCCTCCTCTTCCTTTTATAAGACAGGAGTCTTGCCAAACCCTAAACCACCTTGAATCACTTAACCCTTTTCACATTGGATCCTTCTTCTAGAACTGCGTTGTCCCTCAAGGAGGTTCAATGCATCTAGACTGCGTTGTTGACTTGGTCAAAGATTACCACTTCTTGTGATTTAAACCCATTCACACCTACAATATGTAATTTAAATAGCCCAGATATGTCTCTGTTCACATAGGCATTGATTTATTCTTATATTTTAGGAGTTTTCAAATGTCCTCCTGCACAATTTATTCATCAATCATGAAATGTAAAATAAACAAGGCAAAATTAAAGTTCCTATTAGCTGAAGCTAATTTAGGAACATTACAGTCTCCCCCTCCCAAATGTTGCTTGTCCTCAAGAAACTGCTAGGGTGCTGCAAAACTTCCCCTTCTTCTCTTGTGGCCTCCTCATCTATTAGTCTCCACCATTGCTCTGAATCTTCTGCAATAGCCCTTTCTTCCAATGGTCCCCCCTCAATATGCAAGTTAGCCTTTGGTGAATAAACCCAAGGGCTCTCATCATGAAGAAATGGAAGGTTGTTGTGGAAACCTTCTTGCTGTTCCATGGCCTCCTCAATATAGAAGTGATGACAATCATGGAGATTTTCATGATCCATGAAAGACTCCCATCTCCATGCTATCATCCAAATGACGTGGATCACCTCCCAGCTTGGCAATCCATAGAAAAACTCCCCCCCAATACATGTGAGAGGCATGTTCTCAACAAACATATGGCTCACTCTACAAAGAGACAAGTGATCTGTCATAGTGGCCATACAAAATCTCATGCTCCCGTGGAAGCATGCAATGCAAAAAGAATGGGGAACACCTTTCCCCAAGGACACATCCAAAAAGTGTGCCTCTCCTCCAACCATGCCCCCAACAAAGGTAAGGACATCTTCAGCTTGTGGGATCACAATTAGAATCATGCTAGCTGCCATGTATGATAAATAAGAAGGAAGATGTTCCCTCATGTGCAACCAATGCAGTTTTATCCTTAACTGCCATAGGATAAGATATGACAAGTGCCTTCCCCAACACTTGTTTGTTGCCTCATGCCTTTGGAATGCTTGGAGAATGTACATCATAGTTGGTGTAAAGGAATCACACCATGAAGAATATAATAGCTTCCCAATAGATTCCAAGGAATGACCTGTATCAACATAGTTCATGGCCTTGAGTGGCCCATGAAACCCATCATACTTAGTGCCCCATCTTGGCACAATATCCTGCAAATGAATGTTAGAAAAATATAAGCATATAGGAGATACATTATAATGCTCAGAAATAGAAGCCTCTCTATATACTTGTTTTACATCAGTGGGGTAACTCATGGATGAGTTCCCTCTCACACTCAATGAATAAGGAGGTGTGAATGGTGGCTCTTCCCAAAAGCTATGTTCCTCCTCCTCTACCAAGTAGTCCATGCACATCTTCATATGAGAGTGCACCTCTTCTTTGAAACCTTCCCATATGAATCCACCCAAGAGTGTATGATATGCTCTAATGAAACCAGTGGGTTTGGAAAGCAAGATATCATAGGTGGCATCTAGTAATTCCTCCTTGAGCTTGGAGTCACTAACCAACATAATGAGATTATAGAAATAGATGACCCCATAAACCACCTTGAACCTTTCATCCTTTACTTCCCCATCAAGAATCCCCCATGTGAAAAGGTCCTTGGAGTACTCCATCATGAGTTGGGAATCCCAATAAGGATCCAAGCTCTCCAAGAATGACAGCGCTGTAGTGGTATGAAATGCTGCCCCTATCATATCATGGCTCCTTCATTTGACATCCTTGATATCAAAGTCACATGTTGGAGCATCATAATATTCCTTTTGCTGCCCCATTTGTAGCTAATCTTGCTGAGGAAAAGATTGAAGCATTAGGAAATCAACTTCCCCTCGAAAAGTCCTTGTCTTCCAAAACTTCCTCATTTTGGCCCAAGTATACAAGAGGGTTAGCATCCCCTTGCCATGTTCAGAAATATTCTTTGTGAATGAAGAAATCATGGGCTACCCCAAAGATGTGGAGTTACCATGTGTCCTCATGCTCATGCCATCATAGATCTCTGATTTCTCCTCTCTCAGTGCAGATATCTGAGTGGGAGTTAGCAATGCCCCTTTCAGGAAATTGCTCATCTCTCTTTTGAATTCATGAGAGATTCTCTGCGCTGTGCTAGCCAAGTATGAATATGTTGCCCATAGTTGAGAGAACACTTTAGATTTCCTCCTATCAAGAGGTGCCCCTGGTAAAGTACCTCCTTGCAAAGAGGTGTCAAGGCATAGAGTAGAATGTGAATGTAGGTAGAAAAATTTGCCCCTACCTTTAGTGCATAAGTCCTCTTGCCTTCTTTGTGCTTCTAAGATTTGAAGTAGAGAAGGGTTCATGTTCTTCTCCTTGTGATGCCCTTCCTCCTCTTCTCCTTCTTCTATCTCCAAGATCTCATCATTTGACAATGATGGTACATGTTGCTCATGTGTTATGTCAAGAGCTCTGTGTGTGAGACCTTGTGTAACTCCTTGCAACAGTGCAAGAGTTTCTTCTCTTCGAGCAAGTCCTCCAACTTCATTTTCATGCGGTGCTTGAGGTGCTTTTGTTGTGACTGCGTTATGATCTCTTGTCTTCTCCTCCTTTTCAATAACTGAAATTGTCTCATCATTAATAAGAGACCTTAGATCTTGGTCATCTATTGAAGGAGAAACATTCATGCTTTCCTCTTGAGAAAATGACCCTTCACTCAATGGAGATCTTGCCCTTGGAAAGGCATCAAACAAATTCACACCCTCTTCCATCACTAGAGAATTTGGCGGAAATTCCGACGGCCAAATCGTCGCTATTCCGACACATTGTCGTCGCAGGAGCGACAGTTAGAGGGCGGGAAAACCGTGGTTTACCATACCGTCGCAGTTCCGACACAACTAAAAAGTGTCGCAGTATCGACACTTTTCCGTCGCTTCCAAACAAGCGTCACTCTTCCGACGTCTCCTAATCCGTCGCAGTTCCGACCTCTATAAACTGTCGCACTTCCGACGAAATGTGGTCCGACGTTTTGAATGTCGCTCTTCCGACGTCTGTAAACTGTCACAATTACGCCGAAATGTGGTCCGATGTTTTGATCGTCGCTCTTCCGACGTCTGCAAACTGTCACAATTACGACGAAATGTGGTCCGACGTTTTGAACGTCGCTCTTCCGACGTCTGTAAACTGTCACAATTACGACGAAATGTGGTCCGACGTTTTGGACGTCGCGCTTCCGACGTCTGTAAACTGTCACAATTCTGACGCTTACAAGACGTCGGAATGGCGACGGAAGGTTCAATTTAAAAAAAAAAAAATGAAACTTTAAAAGAGGAAAAACGTTGTTTTGAATATATTATATGTAGTAAAACAGTGCATGAAGTCATTACATTTTCACATCTGAAGATTTGAAGCCAAATATCCATCCAGAAAAGTGGAAGTCCCACCCCAGACAATGATAGAAAAATACCCCATGTCACATACAGGGACTTGATATTAAACCCAGTAACGATCCACATGGAGATTATCGACAATCTGAGAAAGCATCCAAATATGCCCCAAGGCATCTATAAGAAAGTGAAATAGCAGTATGTAGAATAGTAAAACAACAGATAGAGTACCGACGTCCATTGTTCCAAATACAAATTAAAGTACCCAAAATCCTTGAACAGAGAAAAATGTTAATCATGTGAGGAGTGTGATATGTCCCAAATATAAAAAGACCATGAGACCATATCAATAAACCAGCAACATAGACCAGCATCGCTAGTTTTGAAGGTAGAGTGATAAACATTAATCATTTTTTTTTCACGAGAAAAAACGTTGTTTTGAATATATTATATGAAGTAAAACAGTCCATGAAGTCATTACATTTTCACATCTGAAGATTGGAACCCAAATATCCATCCAGAAATGTGGAAGTCCCACCCCATACAGTGATAGAAAAATACCCCATGTCACATACAGGGACTTGATATTAAACCCAGTAACGGTCCACATGGAGATTATCGACAATCCGAGAAAGCATCCAAATATGCCCGAGGCATCTATAAGAAATTGAAATAGCAGTATGTAGAATAGTAAAGCAACAGATAGAATACCGACGTCCATTGTTCCAAATACAAATTAAAGTACCCAAAATCCATGAACAGAGAAAAACGCTAATCATGTGAGGAAGACCATCAGACCATATCTATAAACCAACAACATAGACCAACATCGCTAGTTTTGAAGGCAGAGTGATAAACATTAATCATTTTTTTTTCACAAGAGAAAAAACGTTGTTTTTAATATATTATATGAAGTAAAATAGTCCATGAAGTCATTACAACAATATAGAGACAGATTGTCTGGTAGATAAGAAAAATGATAATTGATGTTGCGCTGTTTCCTTATTTTAAGAATGTGCTGGAGGCAGGCCCTATATCTTGGCTTGCTGCTGTCCTCTTTAGTAATTCTATGTTGATTATTTCATTTCACTAATACTCTTTAACTGCTCTGATACTCTTTGACCTTTTTTCATCCTTTTATCCTTTTTATCATGATATACTGTGGTAAATAGGCAAAAATTTATGTAAGGATAATTTTTTACAAAAGTTCCATCATTTCTTCCCACCATTGAACTTCTGGCACTCTGGTCCTTTGCAACTTTCTTAGTGTTTCATCAGCCTCAGTATATCTGAAGAAATTAGGCTGATTTGGGAACAAATGATTTAATTCATGCTCAAGATAAAATAAATTCTCCAATCTGTCATGAAGGTTTTTCCCTGTAGGCAATGCTGCTGTTGATGAACTGGTTGAAGAACTAGCTTGATTATCAGCATATTTGTCCAATTTTTCAACATAACTATAAAGGTCCATTAGCTTATCTTCTGCAACTATAGGACTGGGCAATCCTCTATTTAACAAAATATTCAATCTTTCTCTGAAGGCAATGATTTCTTCTTGCATATCTGAGCACCTTCGTTCTAAATTCTGTACCAGAGTTCTTTTAGTAAAAACTCTCTTTATTTCCAGAATTGTTCCGGTCCTGTCATGAATACCAATTTCTGCAAGTTGATTCTTAGTCCGAGTATTCAAAAAATGTATAAGTCTATTGGCCTCTTCTGGCATATTTCCCAACTCTTGTCTTGATCTCTCAATCTCATCCAAAGCCAATTTAACTAAGTTATTATGTTCATCCATTATTTGAATTGAGGACCAAACATCCTTTATTGATTGAATGATATTATCCCAAAGAATATCATTTATTTCTTTTAAAGGTTTCTCCAATGTGAGATCATTTTCCAATGCTTTGACTGTTTTTTCTAATTTGTTCACTTCTCTTGTTTTATCAGCAACACTCATTTTTGAAAGATCATATTTATGTTCTAGAGTGGCCAATTGTTCCTTTGTTTTGTGCAGCTCTATGGCCTGAATGTTCATATCTTCCATTGAATTTGTTAATTCATCAGTGTTCAAATTTGCAGTGTTGCTCTGTGACAATTCTGCTGGCTGACCTGTTGTTGTTGTACCCGTCACTACTCCTGCTGTAGATACTAGAATATTTTCTTTCTTATCTTTTAATGCATTCTCAAGCTATTTTTCAGTTGCAGTAAGTTGCTCATTCAATTTTAAGAGCAAATCCATTAGTTCTTCCTCAGAATTTTGTTTGATGATTTCTGCAGTCTGTGGATGTCTTGAGGCCGGTAACTTTACTTGTTTTCTCAGAGCTGCAATATCATCATCTTTTCTCTTGATCAAAGCTTCAATACCTTTCACATCTTTAGGATTATGACCCAAACCAATGATTATTTCATCTAAAGTTTTGATTCTATTATCCTTAGCCTGGGAGGAGGCTTTTTCAAGCTGCAACTGTGTATTAGTATTATCCAAAGAATCCTGCAACTTATGGGTCATCATTGATTTATCCGTCAGAGTAGAATAAATCATCTCACCCGTTTGCTTGTGTAGCTCAATTTGATCTAAAGGATGGATATCCTTTACTAAGACTTCAAAATTAGTCCTAACGTAATCTGCAGCTGTCTGAGGCTGCCGCACCTTGGGCTTCAAATGGCTCATTAACATCTTACCCTGTTGGATGTCATAAGATGACATCAATCTTTCTTGATTTTTCGGAGCCATCTTCAAATATTGGTTGTACACTTGAAGTCTAAGTGGATCGTTCCTAGCCTTTATATTGGTGAATTTTCTTTTGATGTCCCAGACAGTTTTTACTGGAGGTTTGAAAGAAGATATTTTTGCACTTTGTTGCCTCTGTATTCCCTGTTTTTGAAAATTAGTGGATGTCCCACTACCTGTATCTGTTTGCTGACTGTCTTCTCTTCCCTGGCTGTCAGGGATTTCCTGAAATGATTCATCTTCTGGAAGGGGAGTTAATTTCTTCCTTTTAACATCTTGCTATTCAGAAGAGCCACCAATAGGAGTATTTGTTTCAACCTCTCTCTTTTTTCCCTTTTCTATATTCAGAGGAGTTTGTAAAATAGAAATTTCTGGCTCACTGATCTGAGTAGGAGGAATTTGTCCTTGACCTTGTTCTTTAGAAGTCTCTGGTTGCTCTGTCATTATGAATTTTTCAATTATTTGTATATCGGGCTCCTTTTCTTTTCCTTTAGATTCTACTGCTACTGTACTAATCTCCTGCAAATTTTGTTGTAAAGTCCTGGCTGAAGAAGATCCCTACACCTGTCCAAAAGATTCTAGGTCAAGTATCTTTTTCAAGATCTTTCATTACATTTTCAACATTGACCTGCTCACTATCATTTTCAACCAATGTCCCTTCTGTCCATTCATCCATATTAGCATATTGTTCTATTTCTGGGATTCTTTGATGGATGTATGGTGACCGTTTATTTTTCATTCTTCTATCACAGATAAAGTTGTTTGGATCATAAGGCACCCAGTAGAAACTCTTTTGTAGTCTGAGATAGTCTTCTAAAATCCTTTCAGCTTCCTTTCCAGCTTCCCTAGAGTTACAAATGAAGGGACCTAATTGGCTCTTGATCCCGAGTTGAGCCTTTTTCTTTGCATTGCAAAAATGAATTATATCTGAATTATTCATCTGCCTGAAATATTCTAATGCAAAGAGTCTCATTGGGACATACTTGGGCAGTTTGAATGGGCATAATTCACATCCATATATCCTGATCTCTGTGTAGTTTTAATATAGGTACCAGTCACCTATCTTGTAATGCTTTGAGAGCTGAAGGATTTTCTTGATTTCATTGTTAATTCTAGGAGGAGAGACTCCTGTCAACAAGGTAGTTGCAGGATGAACAAAAAGGTCGACAAACTCATTATAGGAATAAGGAGAATCGGAGGATTTGTGAGTAATGGAAGACCAAAAGATGACTGACCTAGGATTCCCTTTGGCATCAAATTTCTTAACATAAAAAGGGAAATTTTCTGACTGAAAGTAAATCATGAGATGATATATGACAGAAGAATACTTAAATATTCTCTCATTCTCAAATCTCATGAACTGATCATGGATTTTGTCAGCAATATAAGATGCAAAATCGTACTTGACAGCAGGAGGCTGTCCAGGGGTAAAAATGGATAACAATACTAGGGTTAAGTGATCAAAATACTCACTAGTATTGAAGCCCATTATGGAAGATATCATGTCTAAAATAACTCTACCCTCATCAGTAAAGAAAGCATAACCATAAGGGGAGGGTTTTTAGGCTGATGCTCTGGTAACATGAAGGTTTGGCATAGGCAGTTTAACTCTTCATGGGATAACTTAGTAGATTTCTCAAGTAATTCAACCATGGACAGGGGAGTGAGAGCTTGACCAGGTTGGAATTGTAGCATTTCATTTATGGACTGAGCAGTTATTGGGAAAAGGACATTTTGACTTGGGGATAAAACTGCTCGTTGGTTGGGATCATACTTTGCATAGCAATAATGGATTAACTCAGGAAAAATATGGACTGAGGGGAGAAGGTACATAGGAAGATTTGATTCCCAAAGTCCAAAGATGTCAGACCCATTCAAATAATTGTCTCTGCAGCGGCAAAATCTTCGAAGAGGATTCTCACTGAGACGCAAGTCCTTAATTTGAAAATCCATATCAGCTAAAGGCAAATAATCCAAGTCCTTGTGAGGGGCATTGATGGGCACGACATTCAGAGCTACAGGAACTTCCATTTCTGGTTCTTGTGGATTCAGAAATGGAATTTCGGGGTTTTTGTGGAAAAGGGGCACAATTACCAGCTTTGGGAATATAATTGCAGTTCTGGGAACGAAAAAGACCAAACTGAACTTCTTTTCAGACCTTAGTGCAGAATTAAAACTAAAACCAGGATTTTTTTAGAGAGTTTAGCGGGGAATTGGAATAAATACCTGTTTACGGGAAATGAAATGTGTTTAAACAGGCGCTGGTTATGACAGAAGAACCCTGAAATACTTGGCTTCAATTATCTTCAGCAAGGTAACAGTCAGCAAGCGTTAACAGTTGGTTTTTGAATTTTGTTGCATGGAAGACTGGCTAGCGCATGGAACAATGAAAATGACGCAGACGCAATTTGTTTTATTTACAAAGTCAAAAGGGTGGCGGGGAACAATGAAAATGACCCGAAAAATATTAGGGCGAATTTGATAAGAAATTCGCGTCACAACTCTCCCTCCGTACGCCAGCCAACTTCGGACCCGAAAAAGATTAGGGCGGAATTCATTTGGTTTTCGGGTCACAAAATTGGCCGACGTCAGTAGGCTATTTTGGAACGTGAATTTGGTTTGAATTATGGTTTATCGTCGTTTGAAGTCCGGCGGGCTCGACTCAAGAGAACCGGGGTCGTGAACACTGTTCAAATATAAAAATCCCGCTTAATAAAGAGACAAGATTGTTGTGCTTTCGGAACCTGACCCGAGGATTGGACATGAGTTAACAAAAAAAAGGATAGCGGAACCAGACTTGCACCTGTGGTCAAGCCCTGTACCAAAACCACGAGCGGAATCACAAAAGCGGGTTGCCCATATCGCACCGCTTTTGCGGAGTAGGCGGTATTTCCTATTCGTGAGCGATTCCATAGGGAAAGCGACACGTGGCGAAGTGACCCCCGGAAAACCACCGTTTAACCCGCGCCATCGCACGTTAAAGCCCGACGTTGGAAGCCGAGCGAAATTGCCAAGAGTCGTTGATTTGGAGAAGGGCCATCGGACGGTGGTCGCACGTTGAACTTGCCCGTAGGTTAACTAAGGTGTGCGGAGGATAGCCAGGTACGATACGAGTGTTTGATTGGTTATTGATATATATAGGTGGGGCCGGAGTATAATGAAATTGTTTAATTAAACAATTTGCGGATAATTAGCATAAGTCCGGAGCGTGATTGTTGTAAGGCTGGGTGGTGAAATATAGAGCCGAAAGTTCATTACAAGTTATTTATTTAAAAAGAAACGTGGAGTATAAATACAAAGTGTTGAAAGTTAACCATTGGTTATAAGGCTTGGAGATAATATAAAGTCAGGAATATAAATTAAAGTCCAACCATTGTGGATGGTATTTATTTATCAAATTCTACGAATTTGATAAATAAACCCGAAGAAAGAAGAAGTCAATGAAGACCCAAGTTGGAGGAAAAGAACAGGGTAAACCAGGGGAAAATGCTGACAGAGCGATTGTAGACACACCAGCTCTCTTTAGGGGTCCAATTTCAGTTTTGTTGCGTCACACGATGATCTCTCTTCTCTGGCATTTACTTGTATTGAAGATCACTATTCTAGGAATAAGGAGTTATTTTCTCCAAAATAACCCTAGCCAAACATTGACAATGCATCAAGGATATCTTTCTATGCTTCATAAGTACATATGTTCTACTTCTAAATCATGTCTTGGAAGTGGTTGTTTTGCTGGAAATTATTCACCAGTTGGTTTCATACCAAAGTCTTTTTCACATTTTCAGCATCAAATACATGAAAAAGATAATGGTTTAAAACAACATAAATATTTGAAATTTTGCAAGAATTGTCTGGCACACTTTGAATATGAATTTTGAAGTCAAGTGCATGATGCTCTATAGGATCAAGTGTCATTTTCAATACCAAATGTTTCACAAGAAACTTCTCAACATGCTACCCTGTAGTAAGGATTAAATCACAATATTGCATCAACTATTTCCATAATAAAAGTGCACCTCGGCCATAAGACTAAACAACTACAAATGTTGTAGATCTAACAAGACCACACAATCAAATGCATTCGACAAGGCCAATACTGTATGAAAAATGAAAAAGAGTTTGCAACCAAAAATACCTTAGGCAACTAATTCAATTAGATACACCAAACCATCAGCAAAAAGGAAAACCAGCCTACTTGGCCTCAATATTTTCAACTGGGTCCTCTAATTCAACCAATAAAAATGCCAAAACCATAACATTGAGATACATTTCATTACACTGTCAATAACAATAAAATTTGACTCAGCCATAACCCTTTCCTTTTAGACCACTGGGTAACAAATATGTTTCCTTTCACCTTTGAGTTTTCAAATTATGCCTACCAAATTTAAGAAATTTAAGAGAGGGAACTAATACAACGTTAAAAATAAAACCAGAGCACACATCTAAAATAACAACCCTCCATGAAAAATTAAAATAACACATTAAAATCGAATATAAGTGGACAAGGAAAGATCCACCGCAGTGAAGTTTCACGTGCAGGGGACCTTCCTTTAAACATATTTTTTTCTCTGACCTGCAATTTTTTTGTCACTGAGCCATCCTTGTTGAAGTACAACTCCTTTTCCATAGCTCTTGTATTAACTACCTTCTCTCTGTTGCGTAATCTCAGAGTCCCTCTTTTGCTTGAGCGATTAAAGGAAATGGGTGAAAAAACTGAAAGAGAAGACAATTGTCTGCCATAATTATCAAACATTGCACCCAACTTCTTCCCCTTTCCATTGTTACCTAATGAGGTAGATGTGGCAATTGTTGTCATATTTCCCAAAGCAGAGGCCATCTTCTCTTATGCTGAATATAGAATTACAAGATCTTCATATTAGTATGAACATTAAAAAACATGACTCCCATTGCTAAAAACCACTTTTAAGTTGTAACAGGCAAACTAAACAAATATCGCAACTTTTGGCAACTTCTGGAGCATTAAGAGAGAAACAACCAAAGAGAAATAAAACCACAATCCTCATTTTAATGAGACCGGACTATATATTTGCATTAAGATAATAGAAAGAAATCATGACTATATTAAGGCCACCACAAAATAATCTTTAACCAGTGTCTCTCGCAGCCTTCAGGTTGCCATGCTAGAGGTTGCATATTTTTAATTTAAATTCTAGACCTCTCGTGCCCATCTATGAATGCATCCAATGGGATATCTACATCAAATGCTCCTTTATATCCCCAAAAACAAATTCCCTACTACAAGAGCACCAGTATTGATGGATCACCTCACACCATCCCACCCACTAGAAACGGTGAAAAAGGAAACCCAAGAAAACTTCTGAAATATCTCAAGATGACTATATGGGTGGTTCTTATGAATCAACCAACCATTTAGAACATGCTCATCAATCCAAACCATGAGTATTATGTGACAATATTCAAGCAGGCACTGAATTGGATTTCTGAAGCTATGTTAGAGAAACCCTAAACTCTCACTGAAAATAGGTGAAATGTGGCACCACTCAGGGATTGACATGTGCCAATTGGTACAAGTGGCAGACAATTGGCATGCTCAAACAACGAGGTGATGCAGGAATGACATGAGGGAGAAAATATCAGAAAAGCCCCAAATCTGGAGAACTAAAGCTCATCACCAACCTGAGATTGACAACTTTACATGATGTAACCTATGAAATCGTAAATGGAGAAATCATAGCAACAATAAAGTAACCTATGTAACAATAAATTCGGATTCATCCTGGGAGTGGTAATGGGAGAAATCATAGTGAACAACAGGAAACATGCAAAGTTGCTTACAATCAAATAGATGAAAAAACACATACAAAAAACCTAGATAATAATCATGAACAAGCTTAATATTGAATTATGAATTGTAAAGGAACTTACAAAATGTGACATTACGAACTTGGTCAAGCGCACAAGCAAAAATATCCTGGACATGACCCTAGTTGACAAGTTGTATTGCTCATGATGCAAGAGGATTTGTACCTGCACTGCCAAGTCAATTAAAATCCATCATTATCTATACAATAAATACAAGTAATTGATGTAGTATTTTTTACTCTAAGATGCATTCTTATGATAATGTTAGAACATATGTTGAAAATGTCAAAACATACCCGAATAAGCTCCTCTTCGTTTCAAGAACAATTTATTGGAGTCGCATGAACTTAGAACAAGCCTCCCACGATCTGAAAGAGTAGCAACTAAGTCAACAGTGACTTTTTTGTTGCTACACTGGATCGAGGGAGGTTTGCTCCAAGATTAAATCGCTCCAATAAATTATTCTTTACTAAACAGGGCCAACCACGTGAAGGTGGAAGCTCTTATGGCCCCTCCCCGCCCCCCTCACATCACTCTCAATTCCCCAATACCCAATCTATATTTCATTTTTTACTTTCATGAGCATAAAAAAAAATATTCAATAACTAATAAAAAACAATTCAACAAAAAGTACGCAAGGAAACATTGCAATTAATGCTTGAAATAAAAATAGTATGATAAATGAGTTTTTTATATAACGCAAAAAACGTTCCAAGTATGGTCATTGGTAACGTTTGTCTTATAATAATACAATATTTTACATTATCGAATTTTCTTTTTCTTCTTCCTATTTTTAAAGATCCTAATTACATCATCAATATCATCATGCTCTGCTCCTGTTTCGTGCCTTTCGACCCGCACTGCTAACCTAGTTGCGTAGTCACGATGTCTGGTCTCATCCAGTGACGGGGCATCGCCTACAAAAACAGATAATATTAAATTTTAATTGTCAGTTTTTAAATATCATTGAACTAGTTCGGTAATATTAATTAAAAAAATTGCAATGAGATTATTTACCTGGTGCACCAGTTGTCGCCGCTGACCTAGTTGCGTAGTCACGATGTCTGGTCTCATCCAGTGACGGGGCATCGCCTACAAAAATAGATAATATTAAATTTTAATCGTCAGTTTTTAAATATCATTGAACTAGTTCGGTAATATTAATAAAAAAAAATTGCAATGAGATTATTTACCTGGTGCACCAGTTGTCGCCGCTGACCTAGTTGCGTAGTCACGATGTCTGGTCTCATCCAGTGACGGGGCATCGCCTACAAAAAAAGATAATATTAAATTTTAATTGTCAGTTTTTAAATATCATTGAACTAGTTCGGTAATATTAATAAAAAAAATTGCAATGAGATTATTTACCTGGTGCACCAGTTGTCGCCGCTGACCTAGTTGTGTAGTCACGATGTCCGGTCTCATCCAGTGACGGGGCATCGCCTACAAAAACAGATAATATTAAATTTTAATTGTCAGTTTTTAAATATCATTGAACTAGTTCGGTAATATTAATAAAAAAAAAATTGCAATGAGATTATTTACCTGGTGCACCAGTTGTCGCCGCTGACCTAGTTGCGTAGTCACGATGTCTGGTCTCATCCAGTGACGGGGCATCGCCTACAAAAATAGATAATATTAAATTTTAATTGTCATTTTTTAAATACCATTGAACTAGTTCGGTAATATTAATAAAAAAAATTGCAATGAGATTATTTACCTGGTGCACCAGTTGTCGCCGTTGGGACTGTTGCCCTGTCTTCCTCTCTGGTGGTAAGATCCTCAAGGGAAACATTCTCTGTCATTTAAACAAAAAACGTTATAAGGACAACCATCAAGGTATAATTAGAAAAAATTATAAGTGAAATTAATTACCGTCACGGCCCTCACTGATAGTAGCATTGTCGGCCTGGTCCCTACTACAATGATCAGGTTGCACGTGAGGATCATCTACATTTGGCTCTAAAACTGGGTTATTTGCGTCGTCGGTAGTGTTGCTCCCCTAATTTAAACAAAGTTGTTAGACATTAAATTTATGGATGAAAACAAACATATTGAAAGGTTAATGTTTTACCTTATCAGGCATTCTGGATCTTGGGACCTGCCCCAAGCTTATGCGACGTTCAACTATGGCTTGATAGCCGAAATGGAAAGCGATATTTTTATCTTCCTCTGTTGTTTATGTTCCGAAGTCATCACCCTACATTACATATGTCTGTGTATTTTTAATCATATTTGATAGGATTACAAAAACGTTGGAAGGCGATACAATTAATTATAAGATGTTTAGCTACTTAATTACAATTTTTGCAGCTAATTTCAAGTAGCCGCCCTGGCCTAGCTTGTGATGGCCCTTTTTTTCAATCCTAGCTTTGGTTTCCTTTGAGGTGTCAGGCAACCTAGCATCAAAAGATTAAATTCAGATATGACGTAGCACACTTTTATTTTAGACATAGAGAAAATTAAAGCTATTGAATTAAAGTTGTAATTTACCTTGCGGGTCCAGTTGGCATTTTTCCTTCTTTCTTTGCTCTTTTCTCTTTTCCGTCATGGATGAGTGCTCTCCACTCACTCTCTGGAACTGTGAGAGGACGCTCATATCTAGGGTTAAATTTCAATTGCGTCCTATAGGTGTCCCTGGTATATTTCAAATATTTTCCGGCAACCCGAGCCACCGCTGTTCTGTCAAATATGCTGACCCCAAAAAGGGTTTCTAGATAATCTAGAAGTTCTTTTTTCAGGTTGGAACTCTGGGAATTCCACCCTGTGCGTATGGTTGGGCCAAAAATTACCAACGCATGGCTCTCCAGATACTTGTAGAACTCATTGTTTCCTACACAGAAAAAATAAGAAGATATTATCATTAATTTAAAAATAAAAATCGCGATAAATATGTTTTAGATAAAGTACATGAAATAGTTAAAATATTAAAATTTACCTGGGAGTTGTACATGCTTTATAGGGACACCTTCATCGTTCACCAACAACGTGCCATTAATGGTCCCCGTGGAGCTGACACGTGTAGCTCCAGGAAACACAATAATGTAGTTGGCCATATCAGCCTCATCATTGCCAACACGTTCAGCGGTTGGCTGGGTGTCTGCTTGGGCAGGGTGTGTTTCTTGGCTGGCACCTAAAGGAGTAGAAGGTGTACAAGAGGGTTGTTGGGCAATCTCTTGCCCTTGTGTCCCACTACCACCAACACCGGGTTCAGCAAGTGCCAGAAAACGCTACATACAAAAGAAATTTTTGTTAGTTTAGTCAATGTAAAAATTAAAATCAAACTATCACAATTCATCTCATGCAGAACAAAAAAAATATCCTTTTGACTTTTTATTATTACCTGATATCTTTCTAGCTAGCTCATAAGATGTTGTATCCTCTCTTATGTTTCAGGTGTTTTAGGCATGTCTATGAAAGTATTGAATTTCGACCTTGCATCTCGTGCCTTTTTCTGCAACAAGAACACTAGAGATAGGGATGAAGAAAGCTCTTCCTCAAAGAGGGAATCATCAGGCGTACCATGGCTAGGTGTCTGCATATTTGAACAAAATTAATATTATTTCAATTATGTAAATAACTAAAATACCTGAAGATAGAGCAATGCTGGCACTTTACATGTTCTTCCGCCGGCCTCTTTCCGCGATCATCCCATCTCGGGGTTGTTCCTGCACTGCTCTAATCAGTCTGCCACATTGCAATAAAATTATAAATGTAAAAACTTGAAAACAATATCTAACTTGAAAACAAAAAATGAAAACTGAAATAATTTCTAATAAGACATCGGAAGACAGAGTTAGAGTTTCAAATATGCCTTGCATTGAATTCAGTCCTGGAAACATGTCATTGCACATTAAGGCACCCAAACAAGAGACGAGTTGACAATGAAGACCTTATTGAATATAATGTTATCAATTCCTTCCCATTTTTTGTTTTATGTTATATTCCTTATAAAAGTGTCAAATTTCTCTCAAAGTAAGCAACCACTGAATAAAATAAAAAATAGTTGAGATATGATTGAGAAATGGTCATTTATTTCATGAAAGGATCTTCACAATTTCTTTGGTTGTTTTTCATCTCAAGAAACAGAAATGACCTAAGAAACTATCGTGATGTAATATAAGAAACAACACGGTGCAATGGCCATTTTCAAAGCCAAATGATGTCCATTGAGGACATGGCCTTTATTTGGTTCTTGTTTCATAGGAGTTTCAGGTAGAAATGGAACTTTGTTGTACCATTTCCAGTAGTAAAAAAGGAAAACCTTCTTTTTCCATGGGAAATAATTTACCTTTCCTTTTTCAAGATAATCTAAATCACAAAAAATATGAACTATATTGCACACATTCTTGGATAATGTGAAAGTGGAAAAGGAATACCCTACACAAGTGATGCACACATGTACACTTGAACACTAATAGATTTTTGTAGTTGAAATTCAATGCTTGTTTTCATTTAAATGTAGGGTTTTTAAAGCAGGGAGAAATAATGGCTGCCAATTTAATAAGCGTTTCTTTGGGAAAAATTTAAATCTTATATTGGGTGATGAAGATAATAGAGGGTATTGAATCTTGATTCTTGACATTGTGTTTAACTTGAATAACTCAAATGATTATAAATATCAGTCGATGAGTTCTTTTTTCAAGTATGTCACTCAAAACTCTTATGTCAAAGCATTGTATGATGGCTAGCATTTGCTTGTTTCCCTATCTTCAGTTCAATGTAAAAAGTATATTAATATATTGGAGCACGAATGATAACTACAATTGTTTGCTCTGCAGTATATCCAGCCCCAAGATTATGAAAATTTTTCTCAAGTGGAGCTATTTGGTTAGGCTGTAGGGTCAACCCTCTATAGGAGGAAGGGCTTGCAGTAAGAACTTACCATTTTGCAAGAGCTGAGGGCCAATGCTGTTCTGCAAGAGCTGAGGGCGAATGTTGTTCTGCAAGAGCTGAGGGCGAATGCTATTCTGCAAGAGCTGAGGGCGAATGCTAAGGGCGAATTTTGTTCTGTAGGAGCTCAGGGCGAATGCTGAGCGCGAATGCTGTTCTGCAAGAGCGGAGGGCGAATACGCGCGTGATATCAGACGTTAATGTAGCACACATGTACATTTGAACACTAATAGATTTTTGTAGTTGAAATGCAATGCTTGTTTTCATTTAAATGTAGGATTTTTAAAGCAGGGAGAAATAATGGCTGCCAAATTAATAAGCATTTCTTTGGGAAAATTTTAAATCTTGTATTGGGTGATGAAGATAATAGAGGTTATTGAATCTTGATTCTTGACATCTAGAAACCCTGACCCCTAACTAATCCAATGGAATTAAATAGAAAAAGCAATAGATAAACCAACTATAGGAGGAAGAGACTGCGATGAGAACTTACCATTTTTGCAAGAGTGAGGGTGAATGTTTAATTTGCACTGGGCGAGGGCAAGCATTTGGCGAATGCGAGGGAAAATTCTGTTTGCAAGAGCTGAGGGCAAATCTTTGATGGAAGCAGAGAAGCGGGATCATGACGATATCAGATGTTAATGTAGCTATTGCGACGGATACGAAACAATAAAATCATTTTTATGTAGCGTGCATATAAGTTTCATATTTGTATTTAGCGCGCATATAAGTGTCGTTATACCAACGGAAGAAAAGGCGTCATTATTGCAACGAAGGCCTCCAAACGTCGCAATTACGACACTTAGATATTGTGTCGCACTTGCAGTCGTCGCAATAGCGACGCGTTGGGCCATAGTGTCGCCAGTGCGACGTCTTCCTCCAAACGTCGCAATGGCGACACTTTTCTAAGTGTCGGTATTGCGACACTTTTCTATAAACATCGGTATAGCGACGGTTTCGGGCGGGATGGAAAAAAATTGGGGAAATTTCCGACATTTGGTCAAAAGCGTCGGAACCAAGTGTCGGAATTTCCGCCAAATGTAGTAGTGTATAGTTGTATTTTGTGTTTTGAGTTGTTATATGCGCGTTGTGTAATTAAACACCATGTAAACTTATCCTAAGGTGTATGAAGTTCATTATACCGAGAGATCAATGATCATTAATGTAAAACCAAATTACCATTCTTGGCCCAAGAGGTTCGACCCGAACCTAACCTGCACCTATAAAACCACCTTTGCATATGATGAAGAGAGATAGAGTATTTTTGAAGGCTTGCATTCAGATTCTGGAAGAGAGAGGCAGTTTTTTTTTCAACGTTTCTTGGTCGTCCGGAGGCGGAATTGAGCACAGAGATAGGCGTTGGAAAGCTAGGAGAGAGATATTTTTTTTGGCAGAGACCGGAAGTGCCTACAAGCAAGTTCAGTCTGGTGAAATTTCTGTGTAAATACTTCCTGGGATAAATCCTTAATAAAACGGACGACCATCTTGAAAGCGGGCATGGAGACGTAGTCCACTAGGGATGAACTTCGTAATCAATGTTTTCTATCTCTTATATCTATTCTTTGCTGCAATTTCATGTTTAATATGCTTCTTAAGTTTTGCTTTAAGTCGTTAAATCATTTTCTTTCCTTCAGTCTTCCACACTAAGCGATCAAGTTAACAATCAATTCATTTTTAGAAAATTATCAGTTCTACTTCAGTATTAGATCATATCTATTTCAGATCATATATTTTGGTATCAGAGAAAGTTGTGTTGTAGGATTTTTTCCAGTGAATGTTAACCAGGTCCAGATTGCGACATAGTGAAGGAACGCTTGAGGATATAGAATCAGAAGTTGGAAAGCAGAAAGTCGCTCATCAATCAACAATGGGAGGAACCGATACAGGTGAAACTCCTGAAGTGAAGGTCACGAACGAAGAATATATTCAGAAAATTTTTTTGAACATGCAACAGATGTTGGGAGAACCCTATGAAGATAATAAGGTGATAGATGTAGCTTCTTCTTCAAAGGCATCGAAGAAGGACAAGGAAAAAGGAAAATTTGATAAACCTCCTTCTCCTCCATCGTCTTCATCATCATCTTCCTCTTCTTCTATTTCAGATTCTAAGACATAAAATAAACCTCATACATCTCTTTTGAAACTTAATGTAAAATTTGAACTACATATTTATGATGGTGAAATGAATCTTGAGAAACTAGATAAATGGATTAAACAATTAGAAGTGTATTGTAGAATTCAGAACATTTCTGATGAAAGAAAAAAAAATCAATTAGCTAGACTTAGAATCGGGGGAACATCTTTTATCTGGTGGGAAATTAAAACTCAAGTAGATTTAAAGTGGAAAGGTAAAGTCATTTCTTCATGGTCTAAGTTTTTAAAAGCTCTCATAAAACAATTATATTCTTTGGGATACATGCAACAAGTTGTTATTGATTGGAAGCATTTGAGGCAAGGTAAAGGGAAGAATGTTTAGGAGTTTACTCAGGAGCTCCGTAAGAAAGCTTTGGCGCTTGGTATTCCATTGGATACACGGGAAAATTTATTGAAGTACATTGACAGTTTACATTCATATTTACAACATACGTTATTGATGTTTAATCCTGATGACTTTGATGAAGTGTGTGTTCAAGCCATACATATTGAATCAGGTGGCAAACCATTCAAGTTTTCGCCGAAGGCATCCAAACAGTTGGAAATCAAGGATTCCAAAGACAGCAAGAGGAAGAGCAGTTCGAAGGGAAAGAAAACTGCAACAACTCAGAAGGAAAGTGAAAGACCTACTTGTACTCACTACCATAGAATCGGACATGATGAAGCTAGATGTTGGAAACTTCACCCAAAACTCAGAACAAAAAAGTTCCAAAATAAGAAAGGTGAAAATAAGGCTAATACAAAAATCGAACAAGATTTGGACTCCGGTTCAGGTGATGAAAGGAAAATAACCGCGATGGTTTTGACAGGTAAAATTTTTTAAACTAGTTCTAGTTCTAGTACTTTTGCATCTTCTTCAAACATAAATCATCTCGATGAGGATAAAAGAGTTGAATTATTTCACATAAGGGTAACTTCTAAGCACACAAAAATAGATACATTGTTTGACAGTGGATCACCGACAAATTTAATCTCCGAAGAATTAGTTAATAAATTGGTTTTGGAGACAAAATCATCCAAGACCATACCCATTAAGTTGGCTAAAAGAAAAGACTCATATTAATGTCACAAAGTAGTGTCGTTTAAAATTTTCCATCACAGTTATACATTGATGAAGTGGATTTAGATGTGATACCATTAGAGATATGTGGAATAGTGCTAGGAAGTCCTCATCTCTATGATCATGATGTTGTGTTTCATAGGAAAGAGCATAAATATCATCTTAAGAATGATGGGGTTGAATACATTACCAAGGCACATAAAATCAAAACATACTTGGATTTAGTTACTGCTAATCGGATGAAAAGTCTAACAAGTTCAAGTAAGAGATATGTACTCATGGTTGTAAAAGAAAAACATAAGGATCAACATGATGCTTTTTCAAGTTGTGAATCTCAGTTTAACGATAGTTTGGTTAAAGTGGTAGATTATTTTAAAGTCTATTTAAAGAACCAAAACATCTACCTCCTAAACGGGAAATACAACATGAGTTACAATTGATGTATGATTCCCCTCTTCATAATTTCAGAATGTATCGCATTTCAATTATAGATAATGAATAAATAAAGAAACAAATCCAAGAGTTGGTTGAAAAACGTTTCATTCGACCCAGTTCATCTCCATGTGGTTCACTCATAATTTTAGTTCCTAAGAAACACAGGACATGGAGAATGTGTGTTGAGTTTAGGGCCTTAAATAAAATAACAATCAAGAACATGTATCCTCTTCCCAGGATAGATGATTTACTTGAGCAGTTGAAAAATGTTGTCTATTTCACTAAGTTGGATTTGCATAGTGGGTATCATCAAATTCGCATTGCAGAAAATGACATCTGGAAAATTGCATTTAAAACTAGGCAGTGACTATTTGAATGGTTAGTGGTTCCTTTTGATTTTTGTAATGCTCCAGAAAATTTCATGCGGATTATGAATGATGTATTCCATCCATACATTGATAAATTTGTCATAATCTACTTAGATGATATCCCGATTTTCAGTTCCAGTATGGAAGAGCATGTTAGTCATGTTAAATAGGTCTTCAAAGTGTTGCAAAGGGAAAATTTCTATCTTAAACTGTCCAAATGTGAGTTTGGGAAAACTTCATTGATTTATCTTGGTTACATAGATGGAGGTGGTCATTTGAAGATATATCTAGCTAAAATTGATGTGATTGTTAAGTGGCCAAGACCACATAATGTGACTGAAGTTAGGATTTTTATAGGTGCAGATCAATATTGGAGAAAATTCATTTCTCATTTTTCTTTGATTGCATATTCGTTACATGCTTTAACAGGTTCTAAAGTTTCCTTTCAGTGCGGAGGAAAACAACAAAAATATTTTGATACACTTAAGAAGAAAATTGTCACGGCACCAATCTTATCTTTACCAGATCTTCAACAACCATTTGAAATTGAAACAGATGTTAGTGCTTATGCAATGGGTGCAGTTTTACTTTAAAAGGGAAAACCTATTTGTTTTCATTCTGAATTTTTTTTTAAGGAAGTTATAAATTATCCGACATATGATAAGGAATTGTTTGCTTTGGTGGAAAGTTTAAAGAAATGGAAACACTACTTAATGGGTAAGGAAACAGTGATTCACGCAGATCATTCGTCGCTTTAGTAGCTTCAGTCTCATACTAAGTTGCAACAATCTCGCCATTACAGATGGATGGGATTTCTTTACCAATTTCACTTAGTAATTAAGTACAAGAAATTTTTAACAAACAAAGTATTTGATATGATGTATAAACCATATTTGAATGCTTCAGTAGTGCTAATAAATAGTTCTTTAAAACTTGAAAGTTATTTAGAACAATATAGTATAGATGTGATTTCAAATATATTTATGAATCACTAACTCGTGGTACTCAGGTGGAAGAAGTCAATTTCATGTTCATGATAGGTTGTTATATCATCTGGGTAAGTTGTGCATACCACTGACAGAAAGGGCACATGTTATTCGGGAAGCATATTCTTCTCGCATTTCAGGACATTTTGGCTTAAGAAAGACTATGGTGCAAATTAAAAGGTATTGTTACTGGCCTTGCATATATGAAACAATTGTTAATTACATTAAAGGATGTGTTTCATGTTCGAAAAGCAAGCCAAGAAATCGAAACATTGGTTTGTATATACCACTTCCATTTCCTTTGCGACCATGGGACAAAATTTCCATGGATTTTTTTGGAGGAATTCCTATGTTCAAGAGAGGGCATGATTACATGTATGTCGTGGTTGATCGTTTCAGCAAGATGTGCATTCTTATTCCATGCAAAAAGCAAGCAACTACTGAAAAAATTACATAGATGGTCTTTCAACAGGTATGGGTTCATTTTGGGTTACCTACTTCCATAATTTCTGATCGAGACACTCGCTTTGTAGGAGAGTTTTGGTCCACTTTGTGGGGACTCGTGGACACAAAGCTGAAGAATAGCACAAATTTTCATCCATAGACCAGCAGACAGACAAAAGTGGTGAATAGGACAGTGATACATATTCTCTGAGGTTACTGCAGAAAACATCTGTGGGTTGAATCTTTACCTTACGTGCAACATGTTTACAATCGAGCCTTACATTATTCGACTAATCGATTGCATTTTGAAACATGTTTTTGGTATCTACCAAAGTCACCGATGGACTTCATGTTCAATGAAGAAGATAAAGTGGATGGACATGATGATTGAAATAAATAAGTTAAGTTCATTCAACGGATACAGTAGATACATGAATCAGCACAGGGTCAGTTAGAAAAGAGTCAGGTCAAGTACAAAATGCACCATGACAAGCATTGAGTTGATCATCATTTTCAGGTCGGTGATTAGGTATGGTTGTATATCAGTAAAGACAGGTTGAAAGGTGAAGGTAAGAAACTGAAACCCATCAGGTATTGTCCTTTCAAGGTTGTGGAAAATATTGGAAATAATGCATTCTGGTTATATTTACTACCTTACATGTGTATTTATTCAGTTGTAAATGTAGAAAATCTGAAGTTGTATGAACCTCTGATGATCATTAATCCATAGGAAGATACACAGATTCCTATTGTTGATGATTTGGCACCTGATTATATGAATGAGTTGCAGGAAGATACTATCTTGGATAGGAAAGTTCGCACTTCCAGGCAAGGAGAGGTTGAATATCTTTGAGTGGGACTCGAGGGCATGAATCCAAGCAAGGCGAGGTGGATGGAGATCAGAAAAGTGAGGGAGTTGTACCCTCACCTGATATCTACTTAAATCAAACTTTTTTTGGTCCAAAAGCTTCCAAGTGGAGAGGATTGATCCAGGAGGATCTTACATCAGTACAACTCGACAAGGAGGTCCAGTTCATCTCCAGTTTTTCTGATGCAAGTTACTTCGTCATGGTTATGATGTGGTTTGAATTTGGTGCATGGTGTTTGTAAATGTCATGTGGCAGAAAATGTATGTACATGGTGATTATATGATGTATTTAATCCTAATCCTAAACCCATGTAATGATGGTGGATAAATTATGAACTAAGTACTAATACCTAACACTAAGTCTTAAAACCTAACTCCTAGCACATAAAATATGTTGGAACCTATGGTGATACAACTATATTTTATAGTGCTAATACAATGTGCAATGGTTTCATACTTTATAACAAAACCCAAAAAGTATAATATATAACACAGTTAATCGCGCGGGGAGCTTGACCGAAGTGAAGACCATCAGGCAGCATGTGAGTAGTCGATTTTATTGTTAACGCAACGAACCCCCAAGAAAACCATAGGGTTAGCCGCCGTCAGATGATGGCTTGTCACATGTCGTTTGGGCCGACTGCCAGACAACCGTAACCGCCGGACTTAACCACCAGGTGGAAGTCAGTGATTAGACTGCAACGCAGTCACATGTATACAGTCAGTTTAGCGCCACTATTAGTAGACTGTCGGGGTCTAATTATAAGCTATAGTTGTATTTTGGGTTTTGAGTTGTTATATATGCATTGTGTAATTAAAACACCATGTAACCTTATCCTAAGGTGTATGAATTTCATTAGACCAAGATCTCAATGCTCATTAATGTAAAACCAACTTACCATTCTTAGCCCAAGGGGTTAGACCTGAACCTGGCCTGCACCTATAAAAACACCTTTTCATATGATGAAGGGAGATAGAGTGTTTTGAAGGCTTGCATTCAGATTCTGGAAGAGAGAGGCAGTTTTGTTTTCAGTGTTTCTTGGTCATCCAAAGGCGGAATTGAGCACGGAGACAGTCGTTGGAAAGCTAGGAGAGATATATTTTTGTTGGAAGAGACCAAAAGTGCTTGTGAGCACGTTCAATCTGGTGAATTATCTGTGTAAATACTTCCTTGGATCAATCCTTAATAAAACGAATGCTAGTCTTGAAAGCAAACCTGGAGACATAGTCCACCAGGGTCAAAATCCGTCATCAATGTTTGTTGTCTCTTATCTCTATTCTTTGCTGAAATTTCATGTTTAATATGATTCTTAAGTTCTGGTTTAATTTGTTAAATCATTTTCTTTCCTTTATTATTCCACACTAACCGATCAAGCTAACAATTAATTCACTATTGGCAAATAATCAGTTCTACTTCAGTATTAGATCAGATCAAGGAGAGGCTACAAGGTCTTGGTAAGAAAATCAAGGCTTTGTGATCTGGTTCCTTTGATATACTGGAAAAGGTTGGATATAAATCCTATAGACTTTTTCTACCCCCATACATGAACATTTAATCAATGGTGAATGTGGAGAATCTTAATTTTTATGTGCCTTCCATGATAGACCAGGAAGAGGAAAAATCCCTCCCTTCTCTAGAGGATTTGGGGCCAAATGCTTTGGTAGATTTGAAAAAAAATACAATTTTCTAGAAGAGGTCTATAACTACAATAAATGGGCATCATGAACTTTGGCATATTAGGTTTGAAGGACAAATTATAGGAAAGGATAAATGGTACACACAAGATAAAGCAGAGGAAAAATTTCCTCGCCTCATTTAATAGAATTTTTTGGGGATTAAAATCCTCCAAAAATGAGGAGGTGTGATTAATATTGAATTTTAATATTAATTTTAATCCATATTGATGCTTTCATAGTGGAAAATATGCAGGAACCAACTCATAGGACCATTTTTATGGGCAGGTCCGACCTTCGCGAATTGGGGTATGAAACCTTCTGAAAGCAGTTTGAGGCATTAAATGAATTTTTTTTGGGTAAAAGCTTTATCACCTTAGTCTTGCACCTTTTAGATATATTATACACATAGATACCATTCCAACTGTGCAAACATCCCCTCAATTAGAATATGTATGCAAAAATTATGCCACTCGAAATTTGACCTTCATGTTTTGAAAATCACAATTTTAGAGGATGACGTGTAATCCCCCATTATTCATGGAAAATTTACTATAATATTATCATGATGAATAAGACTCTAGAAGAATCAATATTGTAACTATAGTTAATATTTTAAGGAACCACTAGTAGGCTATCGGGATGTGTTATAATCGAGACACCAAGAGGAAAAGGGGTTGCATTCTATTTGAGTGCTTTTTGTTCCAAAGATGAGTAAAGGCTTAGAGTGTATGGAGAGAGAGAGGGATTAAACAAAGAGGATGTGTGCATTTTATAATCCCACATGCCGTAGGTCTTACTTATTTTCACTTACATCCATTTCCATTAAGAGAAAGAGAGAGTAGAGTAGTCTCACCTTCCAGATGGGTTTTCTAGGGTATATCTTGTGTTCTTATGGTTGTGAGTGATCGTATGTTTTTTTGTTATCTATTTCATGCATTTAACGAAGTACATGCCAAATACAATAACTTAGTAAATCCATGTGTCTAAAGAAAAATAACCCACATAGCATAAATTTTGTTATCTTAAATGTCCATAATGCTGACCAAAAAAGGCACGAAACCTATTTTGAACTTTTCAACAAGAACTAAGGTACACTAAATGGAAAAAGCTATTTTATATCCAAAGGCAAATATCATTTATAGCTATATGGCCTTAGAGGAGTCACTAGAAGGGAAACAGTTGATGAAAACATCTTATGCAAATTATAAATGGAGAGAAACTTGAATAATTTAGGTCCAAAATTATTATTAATGAAATTGAAAGTGGTGAGATGAAGGTATAAAGTTTAGAAAAGTGGGAAAATAAAGATTTTATGGTCCTGAATCAACCACAACAAATATTAATTAGTAGGTTTGGGGTCGAGGTATAGTTTATGAAATTAATATCTTCCATTATCATATTCAAGGACTACTTCAGAGAATTAGTACCATGTGTAGGTACTAATAATATAGTGATTTTTTTTTTTTCCTCAGATAATTAAAAAAAAAAAACCATAATTTTATTTCATCAAACGAGAACAAAATTTCATTCAGAAGGGAACACATAACTATGTTCAACAATAAATACTAAGTTCGTTTGTAGAGGCATGAAAATCTACAGGCACGATTGTAGATCTACACCCATTACATTCAGACAAGTGCACATAACTGTGTGATGATTTCCATACTAGGATCTCGATTGCATGAACAAAAAATAGACAATGTGGATAAGATATATAGATCATCTCACCAAACAAGCAGTGACTGATCACCCAGGATCACAAAATAAGTAATGACAGATTGGGAAGAAAAATTACAGCTCAAATCAGAGGAACTTATAGTCCATTTGTAAAGTTTAATGGGATGGCAGAACAAAACGCCAATTCGAACACATAAGAACCCATCGCATTGGAAATAAAACAGAGACAACATGTGAATTAACGTTGAGCAGTGGATTGACTGACCTGACAGCGGTTTTTTAACTTCTACAGCATAAAATGCCAGAAGCAATGTGAAATCTGCCTGATAGAGCCCATGACACATCTAATTCTCCATTTCCGTAAGGATTCCACCTGCTCATGCATAGAGAGACTTGTGAAAAAAATCCTAAGCGCGTCCATCCCTTACCTCCTTCACCTTCCATATCCCTACTGCCAATTGCAACCCCTCCTTAGAAGCTCGATCCGCCTTCTCATTTTTTTCCTTGTAGATGTGCTAACATGAGAAAGATTCAAGGCTGCGGATGATATCCCTAATTGAGATTAACAGATTGGTGAGAGAAATATTCCTGCAATGATGAATACCCCTTGTCCAATTGATAACATTCATGGATTCCCCATAGATATTAATACTCTGACAGCCTTTTTCTACAACAAAGATGAGAAGAAGCTTGAGACTCAGCAGTTCAGCATACTTGCTAGAGCCCTCCCCAAGACTGATAGATATCTCAAAGAAATGTGTGACAGATAGAAAAAGGAGATCCCCACCCAAACAAGCATTATTCCTTGCTGCCCCATCAAAAAAACCCCAAGGAATCTCCCTATCTAGCTCCAAATCCAATACCTTCCTTTGATTAGCAGCAGGAATATGATGAGGAAAGGCAGAAAAATAACCAACAGTCAGAGCACCAGTGATATTTGGAGTACAGGATTTCTAATTGAAAATCATATTATTGCGAGCCAGTCGGCAACCCCAAATAACAAGAAGAGGTAGAGATTTGTGAGAAGCATCATCAGAAGAGGCCCACCAAGCCTCCCAAACCTGAGTCAATGAAATACCCTCCCATCTGCAAGGAAATCCCAACAGCCTCGAGCATTCCTTCCACACCTCTTTGATATAAGGGAAAGTGAGAAAAATATGAGTACCAGATTCCACCGCAGATTTTCATAGGACACGCCACCTTGGCCCCGAAAGCTCCTTTTTTGCAGATTTTCCCATGTAGGGGCCTTATTTTCCAAAACACACCACATAAAGAGGTGAGTCTTGGAAGGGCACTTGAGCTTCCACACCTTCCTCCACCACCAAATTTGTACCCTTTGAGCCCCAAAAACGCTTAGCTTTAAGTAAGCAGCCTTGGGAGAATAGGTTCTAGAAGGATCGAAGTCCCACACAATTTCATCATCCCTCTCCCGAAGTTGAATATGCATAAGGTGTAATTCTCTAATATACATATCCAGATCCCTCTCATCCTGATTATCTAATCCAAGAGAGGCAACCACTCTCCAAGACTGAAGCCAAGGCTGTCTTTGAACCAGATCAACAAGATGGAAGAGAAATATAATCCCCCTTAGCCTCAAAGCCTCAATCGTACGCCCTGGAAGAATGTGTTGTTGATCACTGCCCATCCACGGGTCCTCTCCCACTTTTATCCTCCTACCACTGCCCACATTCCAGACCAGATTGGAATCCAGAATATGAAAAGACTTTACCACTGCCTTCCAATTTACCGACCCTCCTGCATGTGACTTCCTTGGATTTCTAATCTAGTCTTCAATGGAATCAGGTTCAAGATATTTATGTGCAATGACCTTGGTCCAAAGACTAACCGAAGTGATTAATCTCCACCCACCCTTTGCAGCAAGGTCCTGAGCAAAAAGAAATATATTCTTAAGGCCCCATCCCCCCAGCCCTTTGGGCACCACAATTATTTCCCATCTAACCCAAGGGGTCACTTGGGAATCCTTCTTCCCACTCCAAATAAATCTGAAACAGATTTTTTGAGTAGCTTCGAGAATGCCTTTAGGAATCCATGAAAGAGACATCCAATAAACAGGAATTGCCTCCAACATTGACTTAACCAAAACCAACCTCCCAGCACGTGAAAGCCATTTGTGGCTCCACACTTTCAACCTCTTTTCTAGCTTTTCTAAGAGCCACTTCCAAAAAAAAAAAAATTGTAGTCATTAGGTTTTAAATGAAAACCCAAGTATTTCAGGCCATCATCTAGTCCAAAGGGATTAAAAGGAAAAACCAAATGAGTGAAATCCTCTCCTCAACTCTTAATATATGGGTGGTAAGGGAAGACTTACCAACGTTCACCTCCATACCAGTAGCCTTGGAAAGCAAGTCCAAAACCCCCCTTAATGTTTGAGCATCCCTCACAGATCCAAAATAGAAAATTAGCACATAATCCACTAAAAGAAGGTGTGTAATAAATAGATTTGGGGATATCTAAATGTCCTTCAGGGTCCCCTGTCTCTTGGCCTCCATGATAGCCCTACTCAACCCCTCCGCTACCAGCAAGAACAACAAAGGAGACAAGGGGCAGCCTTGGCGAAGCACCCTTTCGGCAGGAAAAAAAAAGGTGAGGCCACCCCATTGATGAAAGAAGAAAAAGAAAAAGTGGTAATAAAACTCATAATCCACCAAATAAATCCAATACCAAAGCCAAGATGGGTCAATATCGTTCGAATATACAGCCAACTTACTTTATCATAGGCTTTGGAAAGGTCAATTTTCAAGACCATCCCTTTGATATTCTTTGTTTTCATGTTGTGAATGCCTTCCTGAGCTACCCCAGTGGCCTCGTGAATTTTTCGTCCTTCCAAGAAGCCAAATTGTTCACCGGAGATATGAGCTGAAAGGATGTTCTTGAGTCTTCTGGTGATAACCTTAGCTACTACCTTATAAATGTAGTTGCAGAGAGAAATAGGCCTGAAATCATTCAAAGAAAGAGGATTGTCGACTTTCAGAATGAGAGCAATGAAGGTAGAGTTAAAACTCGCTGGAAGCCACCCATAGGCTCTAGTATCTCCGACCACTTTCAGCAAATCCTCACCAAGCAAATAAAAAAGATCAAAAATAATTCGATAGTCCAGCCATCTGGCCTAGGGATCTTATCTTTTTGAAAGCTTTGGAGCACAACCTTCAGTTCACCCTTTGACACCTCTTCCATCAAAGCCATGTTCTCATCCTCCTCCACAAACTGTGGAAATAGTTATGCAACTCTAATGACTTCCAAAATGGAGGCTTGTGTAGGAGCTTTAAAAAGAGCCTTGAAGTGGTCAACCCCCATCTTCACCTTCGCTTCAAAAGAAGTATGTTCGGTACCCTAATCATCAATCAAGCTCCAAATATTATTATTTGCCTTCCTTCCTCTAGCATAAGCATGAAAAAAAAATGTATTATCATCCCCACATTCCGACAAGGTAGCTCTGCTCTTCAATCTCCAAGTCTCCTCCTTCTCCAAAAGGAGAATGTTCCTACTCCCTTCCAACCGAACCATGGAGTCCTTTGCCTCTTGAGTTATAAGACACCCTCCATCTCCTTCATAAATCTGGAGGAGGTATTCTTCCACTTTCTTCAAATCTCTATCCTCCCTCTGCCTCTTAGCCACAACCCACTCTGAAATGGCACTCTTGAACCTCTTGAAATTATCATCAAACTGAAATGTCACAAAACGTGGATTAGCCGGGTTGAAAGGAGTCCACCGAGAATGAACTACAAGCTTGAAAGACTCATCCTTGAGCCAGATCTTATTGAAATTTAAAGGGCTCGAGGGCTTAAGAGGCCCTTTTTTAATCTCCAGAAATATGGGAAAGTGATCCAAGGCACCTCCACTACCAACCCACTTCCTGATTTGAAAAAGCCTATCCACAACCTGATCAGCCACCAGAAAATGATCAAGCTCCTTCACAACTCTGTCTTCACTGCTTATGTTATTCTTCCAGGTATGTTTGGGCTTGGTGGGCTCAATTTCAAGAAAAGTATCCTCCTCTAGCTTATATGAGAAGTAACCAATCAAATATTCAACTTGAGCATGAGGCGCCCAGACTTCAGACTAGCCCAAAGAGAAATTGAGATCCCCACCCAGGATCATTGAGTCCCCGCTGATCAAAGATTTACTGAGAAGAGTATCCTGGAACTAGACCTTATTAAGATATGGTCCATAGATATTAAAAATGGTGAACATTTCACCTAGCTCCAACGCCAAAAATTTTAGAAAAATAACCGATTCCATGCCACACGAATTCAAGGACTTAACCAGTCTTCCGTTCCACCCCACTGCCAGCCCACCTAAATGCCCTTTGACATCCAGAGTTTCAAAAATCCACCTCGGAAGCCAAATTTCCAGTTGAGGTTTGACAACATCACCTACTCCTAAGGTATCTTGTAAAAAAATGATATCCGGATGATCAATAGCAATCACCCTCATGAATGTTGATCTTTTATGGGGACCAGCCAAACCCCGATAGTTACATGACATAATATTCATCTACCACCCTTACGATGAGCTCGATCTTCTCTAAGCGCTCGTTCAATAGAAATTTGTTTCCCATCTTGAAGATCTAGTTTAGCCCAACACTGAGCCATTTCCAAATATGATTTCCTACCCCTTCCTTTTGAGGCTTATACCTTCCCCTTTCCCAACTTACCAGAATCTTTTTTCGCACTAGACCACATAAAATATCCAGAATCTGAGGAATCCGAAGTTGAAGGATTTGAGTCCAGCTCTTCTACAAAGGGATTGTGATGTAAAATGAGTGGGAGGTCCTCCATAGAGGCCATGGGAGAGACAAGAAGGGAAGAGGAGGATTGAGGGAGCTGGGAGGAAAGGAATAAGTGCTTTAGACCCTCGATCTAGTCCAGCCCCGAAAGATAAACATTATTGAGATAAAATTGAATGGACGAAGAGAGGGGGGTAGAGGAAGAGCCCAGGAAAGGGGACCCCAAAAAATTCTGACCTACCATCAACATTCCATTATCCACCTCTAGCATATTAATAAAGTTGGATATGGTTACAAGGTGAGATGATGTGCTTACGATCTTTGACGATGTTGTAAGTGGTTATATTAATTATTTTATGCTTTGAGATTAAAACCATAGTGTCGACATGGAGTTGCATTTCTCCAATCATGTGAACGTCATTATGGTTTTAATCCGAGTTGTACATCTGTCCAACCTACGTGTTCACTGGTTCAATTTTTTATCGTATGAGTCACCTGTTGTGGGTATTTTTAAGCATTTGACATAGCTAGTGGTAAATATTATAACATGTATGTTATCACAAATTAGACTAGCCATTAGAATTACATGAATCTAGAAATTCATATATACCTTGTAGTAACATACCTTTGATTTGATAGCTCCAATACTTACTTCGTTCCTTGAACTTAAAATCTTTATTTAGATAGACTTTGGATTCTTTCCAAACTCATTATAGGTGACTATTCCAAGATTCTTATTTTACTATACATACATATTACTTCTTTGACCTTATTGTTTCACTATATGAGTCTCTGAATTCTATTGACCATGGCATTGTGGAAGCATTGAATTGTGATACCCTTGCAGTTGGTTTTTGAACATTTTGATGCGAGGAAACCTTTCCAATGAATGGATTTCCTGGGAAAGGCGATGTCGAGGAACTTGGAATGTGAGTGACTGCATAGAAGGGGTGACCAGATTGCCTCAAGGACTATGTAGCAAAGAAGGGAAGGTGGGGGATGGATATGTTTTGGTCATTAGCATCGTCAGATGGAATTAGATGCACATTGGGATTGTTCCCTCAAACAATTCTGGCTCATAGCGTTATCTCAACCTCCACTCCTATCGTAGGTCATAATTTTAGCAAGCAACATTAAGAACTATGAATTGAAATTAAAAATTGGGCCTTTATTGCAACTTACCCTTCTAGCACATGTCACATTTAGAAATGCAATGGGTGTAGTCGCAATTATAAATGTGACTCAGACCAAGTCGCATTCGTAGATGCGAACTAGAACTTCCATTTTGTGATTGAAAGGTCACAAAAACATTTAAATACAAACATTTTCTCGACTTTTAACGATAGACACCCATAAGGCCATTGGATGGCTCGAAATATCCTTTCACTAGGTTAGCCATACAAGCCCAAAAGCCACTGCAGACGTCCCACCAAAGGGACACTAGGAGAAATTGGGAGAATTAATGTCCTAAAGTTTAAGGGTGGGCCCAGAGCATAAGTGTGCTTCAAATATTTTTGTGTGGATGGAAAAAATCATAATGTGCCTGGTGTCTTTGACTGGTTTCTTAGAACCACAAGATTTATTGTCAGAGGCCCAATGTATTTTGTGTGGAAAGTAAAATCATGGAAATCTTGTGAGGCGTATGGGAAGATATGTGATAGGTACCACTCAAAGCCAAAAGGGAACGCGAAATCCTAAGGAAACTATATTCTGAGATACATGATACCAGTGCCCATCCTGAAAAGGTACACATGCATCATAAATAATAATGGCGTGTTAGATAAGCAAGGCATAATTTTCTCAAATTTGTTCTGATGAATTGTCTAGTGGAAATCGACATGGCAGTTTAAATATCACATTTTATATTTCTTGTTGATGGGTCACCTCAGCTTGGAGAATATCTAGGAGGTTACAAACCCTATATCTATGGGTATGTTTCATATTTTTAAGGTGACATGACTTTAGGAAGAATGATATTTTTGAGAGAGTGCTTAAATTTATATTAGATTAATGCCATTAAGTGCAAACTGGTTGTAATATTTCCAAGATGTGGTCATAATATAATTTTGAGTAAAAATTAACATAATCATGGTGCTTAAAAGTTTTGTTACAAGAATTTCTTGATGCAATTTTTACCACTCGTTAGAGGAATTCCCCACTTCTTTTACTTGAGTGTTTTATTTCTTTTGGGAGTTCATTATTGATGAATGACTAAGATGAGTAGCACTCTAGCTTTTGAGCTCACATGGTACATATTTTCATGCATTTATTTAATGAATTCCCCCCTTGGAAGGCTTATTGTACATGCCGCACATATTTTTTGTAGTATGACTTAGTCTCCTTTACTTTGTGGATGCCAAATCACCTAATTCTCCTAGACTAGGCTCAAGGAGATTATAAAATAATCAATAATGAGAAGGATGTATAATATTTCTCTATAAATAGAGGCTCTCCTCTCATTCCAAATTAATGTTGTTGCTAACTAGTTTTTTTTTCTTTTTGAGAATGCAACTTGTTCAATAACTAGTTATTAGAGGTTTGGGTGTTAATTCTTGGAGATATATCTTTATTGGTTTAATTCTTGGTACATCAAATATTTTTTGATGATAGCTTAAGAATTTTACAAGCTTCAATATTATTTTATTTGAGGGGTAAGTCTTATTGATTTTTTAGTGCAGTTAGGGTTAACACAATATTTCTAAAATTATGATAATTCCTTTTCATGTAGATATTATTTTTACTTGTTCCAATATATCATTTAGCAATCGGACTTCGTAAATTCAACAATAAATAATAGTAGAACAATATAGATCATAATGCACTAAAGAGAGACAAGATTTACCCTGGGAAAACCCACTGTGGGGAAAAACCCAGCAACCCTTTTCAATAGAGAAATTATTTTTGTTCAATGAAAGACACACCTAGGATTATGGTCAAACCTTGTCTTCTCCTCCAAGTCAATTCACCCAAATTTCTCTTGTAATTCGAGGATTTCGGCCCTCCTGAAATAACGAGTTACTTAGAATTTTGGCCCTACAATAGTTTCCCTAGTAACACATAAAATTTAAGCCCCTGCAACAGTTTCCCCAAAAGTTGTGAATCACAGAGAAAGAGAGAGAGAGAGATTCCTTCACACGTGCGAGTTTCTAGAGAGAGATAGGAGAGAATAAATATGGCCTTCTTCCTCATCCTTCTTCGAGCTTCTTTGTCCTTTTCCTTCGCTCACTTGCCCAGAAACTTTCTTTAGAGAGGAAAGTGAATTACCCAAATGAGGAGTTCGAGTGGCCTTTATATAGTATTTTGTCTAAGGTGAATGGACGTGTCTCTTAGCCAAGGCCAACTTGACTTGGAGGGAAGCTAAATTGTCACTTTTGGAGCCAAAATTTTGATTTCAAAAATTCAAATTTATATCTTTTAAAAGTCGTAATGGAAATTTGACTTAAAACAAATTTTCCTTTGACTCAAGCATTTGTAAATATGCTTTACAATGAGAAATTTCATTACATCAAGTGACCACAAGAACATTATGAATACCTACCATAGTTACAAATTCGACGCTCCCTCTTAAATAGGGAGGTATTCATAATCACTATCATAGATGTTCTCAAATTGAACAAATTTCTCTAAACAAAAGGTTATCTATTATTGCAAGCATCAACATATATCATCAACATCTTCTAGTGGCCATATCTGTGGTGGTACCAAGCCCATGTCAATGTCGTCAACATAGGAGGACTCACTCCTTAAGAGTTATTAGTCCTTGAATCCCATGGCCACTACCTGGCCAAAATGATGAGACCCTCATCTAGCAAGCACTCACTCACCCTTCCTGGTAAGCACTCTGCGCCAAGGCCTCACTCAAACTCTATATGGTTGGTGATTGGGTCTAGATGATGAAAAATACCTCACTCCACCCTATCTGGTGTGTTATCATGGTCCAGGACCTCACTCCACCCTATTTGGTGTGTTATCATGGTCCAATACCTCACACCACCCTTCTAGTGTGTGATCGAGGTCTAGATGTTGAAGGACCTCACCCCACTATGTATGGTGTGTGATAAGGGTCCAGGACCTCACTCCACCATTTTTGACGTGTGATAAGGGTCATCCCCCTAGATACACTTAATCAACCCTTCCTATTGAGCTCTGTGGGTCTCTTAAACCCATTCTCCCCTTAGGGATAATGTCCATCCGTGCCACAGATAAATCAACACCCCCTCTCAATGAGAGGGCTGATCTCCACAAGCCCCAATTTTCCTCTAAATTAACGAACTTGTACTTTGGCAAAAACTTCATCAAAACATCAACTATCTCCTCATTAGTGGAGATGTACTTTATCCTTATTAATCTCCTTTGAACCATTGCACATATATAGTGGTACTTGATCTCAATATGCTTCGACCTGTTATGGAACACATGATTCTCTGAAGGCTTCACAAAGCATTGAATATCGTAGTGTATCACTATCAGCTCCAACTCTTGGCTGAATAATCTTGCAAACAACTTTTGGAGCCACATTTCTTCAGTACAAGCCTCATTGGCTACGATGTACTCTACTTCAGCAATGTTGAGTGCAATCAAATTCTACTTCCTGCTCATCCATTATATCATACTGGATCCAAAATTGAAGCATACTCCTGAGGTACTCTTCCTGCCTTAGACACTTCCTACCCAATAAACGTATGTATATCCTTGAAGATATACATCCTTGTTTGAAACATACCTCAAGCCATAGTTCACTACACCACATAAACATCTCAAGATGTGATTTGTTGCAAGGCAATGTTTATGTCTTGGTTCTACCTCAAACTAGCTAAAGGTGTTTACAAAAAAGAAGAATTTTTACTTAATGTTAACCAAATAAATCAACATACCAATAAACCATCAATACATAAATGGATCTACCAATATATAGTTGGGGCCTCTTAACTTCTTCAAGTTAATCACCTTAGGAGTCGCCATGGATTTGCAATCCATCATACCAAATCTCTAAAGGATATTTATCACATACTTTCCTTGATCGAGGAAGACTTCACCATATTTCCTCCATAATTCTAATCCCAAGTATTAATGCATCAACCCAAGATCCTTCATATCGAACTCAGAAGCCAATTACTTCTTGCTTTGAATGATAAGAGGCTTAGCACATGTCAGAAACAAATCATCAACATATAATAATTTTATCACAGGTGCATTATTCACAAACTTAAAGTAAAGGTTTGGATCGACTTTTCTTTTGGTAAATCCCAGTCTCGTCAGATATTTGTTGATATGAGAATACCAAGCTATTAGAGCTTGCTTTATTCCACACGAGGCTTTCTTCAATTTGCAAACATGAGACTCCTTTCCATGTACCTCATATCCTTGAGGCTTATCTATGTACACCTCTTCCTCAATTACTGCATTTATGAAAGAAGTCTTTACATCCATTTGGTGTAGTTCCCATCCCATGGAAGTAGCAAGTGAAATGATGGATCTAATAGAGGTGTACCTGGAAACTGGAGCAAAAGTCTCATCATAGTCTTCTCCCTCTTTCAAGGAAAATCCTCTAACCATGATCTGTGCCTTGTTTTTATCAATACCCCCATCTGTGGTGTGTTTAATCTTGTATATCCACTTGGAAGTCACTACTGACTTACCTACTTACCTTCAAACCTTGGCACAATTTCCTAAACAACATTCTTCATGATTGATTAGCACTACTCATTCATTTCTTCCTTCCACACATGTTGACTAGGTGCTTCTTCATAAGTGGAAGGTTCTTCGTTAATGTTTTTATCATGAGAGTTGCATAGATGGAGAACCTATTATGTTTCTCCACCTCTCTAGATGTGCCATTAGGAGGTGCATGTGCTTTTGCCTCTTCCAATCTGGATCTAAGCCATGTTGGTCTCTTCTTGAACTCTGGAACTATAGCTAGTTTCACTGGATCTTGAGGCCCTTCTGGCCTTCTAGTACATTCTATAGAACTTAAATTATCCTCTCTCGATGCTTCCTACTTTACTTCATACAAGGAATCTACGAATACTTCCTTATACCTCCAATACGCCACATTCTCATCAAAGGTGACATCTTAGATGACCTCAATTCGTCATTATTCTGGAATATAAATTATGTAGGCTTTTGAAGATTCATTATATCCAAAAAATATTCCTTTATTTTCTGAAGGCTCAAGCTTGTTCCTCCTATCCTTGGGAACATGAATATATACAGGACAACCAAATATTCTCATGTTCTCGACCTCTGTCTTCCATTTGGAGAAGGCTTCTTCAGGAGTCATACCTTCCAAAACTCTATGAGGACTTTTATTTTAAATGTACACAATTGTCTCTGATGCTTCGCCCCATAAGAACAACAGTAAGTCAAAATCATTCATCATGGCCTTGACATATTCTTCAATGGATCTGTTCTTTCATTTTTCTACACCATTTTATTGTGGATTATAGGAAAAAATTAACTCGCTCTTGATCCCAGACTGCTTGCATAAGAAAACAAGCTCCTTTTTGTTGTATTCTCCTCCATTATCAGATCTCAGTATATTGATCTTTTTACCTATCAAGTTTTCTACTTCGGCTTTTAATTCCTGGAACTTGTTGAATGCTTCGTCTTTTGTCTTCAAGATATATATCCATGTCTTATGGGAGAATTAATCAATGAATTTCACGTAGTGCGATGAACCACCAAAGTATTTTATGGGCATCTGACCACATACATCAAAATGAATCAGGTCCAAATATTCCTTAGATATGTTTTCACTATTTGGAAATGGTTTCTTAATTTTCTTCCCAAGAGCACAACCTTTGCATACTCCATCGTTATTTATTAGTATTTCATGAACCCTTGGCACTATTTCACTTAATTCAGACAATGCTCTAAAATGAATATGCCCATACCTTAAGTGCCATAACTCACATGGATCTATTTCGTCATGTACTAATGCTTGATTGGGTTGACTCACAAGTATATACAATTTTCCACCACGAATCCCAATAACCCTAGCATCATCTATACTAGAGCCCTTTGACCACACAATTACTTTTCCATCCATAAAAGCAACCCTATCTCCTTTATATTCTAAACAAGGAATAGAGATAAGATTCTCTTTCAAACCTGGTACATAAAAGACATTGATGAGATGCACGTCGTTACCAGATTCCAACTCTATGGATGCCTTTCCAACTCCTTTGACAACATAATTTTTATTGTCTCCTAATTCAACCCTTTGAGATAAATTCTTCTCTCTCATGCCTAAAAGATTCCACACTCTCTAGTAATGTGTCTTGATGCTCCACTATCTACCAAGCACATGTCATCATCATCTGCAAAGGAACCTGTCAAAGCATAATAGTAGAAGAAATGTTTTTCACCTTTGTACTTCTTTGGTTTTTCATCTTCTTCAACTTATGTTAGTTATGAATATAATTTATACAAAAATCATATAAAAATAAATAACCGTAACGATCATAATAATAATTAGTACTGAAGAGGCATGTCTAAGGGACATTATCGTTTATGAATAGGCACCTGCCTAGGTATATAAGTGGGTTCATATGTAACATTGTCATCATATCTCATATAAACTATTTTATACACTATTCAATATATATATACACAAAAATGGTTATAGTTTTATATTAAAACCTTGGCTTGAATGCCTTAAATCGGATTACAAAATTTGGAAGCAAAGTCCAACTTTCCTCGACTATCAAGAATTTTATTACCTGGATACTTATATGCTGGTGCTTCTTACATTTGGTAATCGAATCAATCTCCGATATTTTCCCTAACTTGTGAATACAAACGAACTGCTACAATAAAATGCAATAAAACATATAGACCAAAAATTAAGGGATCAGATCCCACTCTTCATCCCTGTCTCTTAAAAGAGTGTCAGCGGAAAGAAGAGCAGCTTTATTGGCTTCCAAATTTGCTTCCTTATTATTTTCACGTAAAACATGGAATAATTTCACACTTTGGAGAGATTTAACCAGTATTTTTATTTTTGTTACCAATCTTGCTAGCCTGAGATCCTTAGGAATATATTTGTCCACAATAATTTTTATTATGGATTGGGAGTCGCCAATTATATTCACCTCTTTTATGTTGAATTCCTTGACTTTCTTAAGGCCTTGTAGCAGTGCCAGCACTTCTGCTTGGGTGTTGGTGTTGTGTCCCAAGCCCTAGGAATAACTATGCACAATGTTTCCCTCAAGATTCTTAATGACACCTCCCGCCCCTGCTTTCCCAGGATTTCCTTTGGCAGCCCCATTGAATAATAAAGAATATCTGGACTGATTATTGATCCAAGTGACGAATTCTTTCTCATTAAGTCTAATTTTCCATTCTTTGTCTATCCTACTCTACCTTACTGCTATAGAGAATTGAAGACCCATCATGTTGCCCCACTCCAAATCCTGATGGCTTAAGTTTATTCCCTCAAGCTATTCGCCCAAGCTTTCTTTCAGCTGGCTCTTGATCTTGGCCATGATTATCTTAGCATTCTGCACTTTTCCTTTAAAAATTCTCTTATTTATTTCAAGCCAAACCAACAAATAATCTTTGGCAAGGAAAGCTAGGCGGCCTTAAAATTGTCATTGTTTGGGAAGACTCCCGGATAGATGTGCAACCAATTATCAAGCAAATCAGCAATGGAGGTGGGGGTCGCAACATTATTTCCCCAAGGTCTCAGTAACTCTCCCCAAATTTCTGTAGTGAATTTACAGTCCAGCATTAGATGATGGGCATTCTCCTCATTTTCGTAGCACATTGAAAATCTAGACGACCCATGGAATCCTCTTTTCTTCAGCCTGTCCTCTCTAAAAATTATGTTGTGGCACATGAGCTAGATGAAGAAATCAATTTTCGGGATGATCTTCTATCTCCACGGTCCTTTCCAAATGACTGGATTGAGCGGGACGTGCGGCAGTTCCTTCAGTTTAGCGTATCCCTGCGCCACTGTATAACTCCCAAAATGAGAGCCCCATCCTCGCTTGTCCAACCTCCTTGAATGGATCAGGGCCTTGCCTTTTAGATGTGAGAATAATGTGCTCCAATCATGCTTCAAATCCAGCGGAACCTCTAGCTGATTCCAACTTGCCCATTTGCTGCCAACCTAGCATGAAATGTCCCACAGTGTGATCAGACCTGTGTTGGACATCCAGATTTGCAGCGCATTCAGATCATGGGTGTCTGCAAGAGGGGGCTCGTTCATAATACTCTCTTATCAAATTCGATTTTTTTTTCCATTTCCTGGTATCCAGTAAGCATTATGTTGAATCAACAGGATAGCTTGCACACATAGCTTATGCAAATGCAATCCAATTTTTGTGAGGAGAACTCTTTCCAGACTTCGTTTCCTTTTCCCACTGAGGTATTTCTTCCACAGAGCTTTTTGAGCCCATCCTGGCTTTGTAGCGATCTTCCTCCATATGATTTTTTCCCCCATAGCGATGTTTTGAGTGACTTTGTCCCAGCTAATAAGAGGCATTCTCTTTTCGTATTTTTACCTCCTTTCCAGAAGATTCTTCTGATGAGCTCTTCCATTTTTCTAAGGATGCATATAGGAGCTAACAAAACAGAGAATTGAAATATCGGCAAAATGTTAAGGACAACCTTGATCAGTATTTTCTTACCTGCTAGACTGAGCCATGTGAATACCCAAGCCTGAATCTTGATTTTAAACTCGTTTAACAAAGGAAGCCAATCTTTGCTAGTGGACTTTTTTTGGAATATTGGACGGCTCAAATACTTGAATGAGGTTTAAATGGTGGAGCCAGCAAAGCCCAAACACTTGGAGATAGCACTGAGATCGCTGCTAGAAATATTCCAACTACAAATATGGAATTTCCCCTTATTTAACTTGTTTCCCATCGCATCACAGTATTCATCTAAAAATTATTTAAACCTTGTGGCAGAATGCACTAAGGCTGCGCCCAACAGCAGAGAATCGTCGGAAAACAATGCATGGTTAATGTTCTTAACTCCTCTGGAAATGTTAAGGCCCAGGATCTCTTGGTCCAATTGCTTATTTTCCAAATAGAAACTTAGAACAGAGGCTTGTAGAACAAAGAGGAGAGGGGAGAGAGGACACCCCTACTGAAGCCCTCTTGAAGGTTTAAAGAAGTACATAGCTCGCCCATTCACCAGAGGGGCGATCCAAGGCTTGGAGAAGCAAGCTTGAATCCAATTGATGAACTCAGGCCCAAACCCAAACTTGTGCAACACATCAAAAAGGAAGCTGTGTCAAACACGATCGAAAACGTTAGCTAGGTCTAGTTTAACCACCATTCCCTTTTCTTTTCATTGCAAGCTTGAGTAAATCACCTCTTGCATGAGGATAATATTATATACAATCTTCCTCCTAGAACAAAACCTCCTTGGTTCTCTGGGATAATATTAGGAAGAATACCTTTCAATCTGTTGGCTATCACCTTGGTTATCTGCTTGTAGCCTATATTGCATAGAGAGATAGGTCGAAATCTGTTAAAAGCACTGGCTCCCTTTTCCTTCGGAATAAGGGCAAGAAAGGCTAAGTTCGTGTTGCCCCCAATTTTCTGACAGGCTTGGGACTTCAAGACCATCTTTTGTAGATCCTTTTTTACTATCTGCCAACAAACTTGGAGAAATCTAGCCATGAAGCCATCCGAACCGAGGGCTTTGTCCAGCTCCATAGCAAAGAGAGAAAACTTTATTTCCTTTCTAGTAACCTTTTCTTCCAGCTACAGATTCATCTTGGAGGTTATCATGGAAGGAACCACATCCAGAAACTTAGAATTATGGTCCAGAACATCTTCTTCACTGTAGAGCATTTTAAAATGAGTGAAAGCTTCCCTTTTAATACTCTTGAAATCATTGTGAGTTATGGAGTCTTCCTTGATTTCTGAGATGGATTTGAAGCTTCTTCTCGCTTGGGATTGTTTATGGAAGAAGGAAGTGTTTTTGTCTCTTGATTTTAGCCAAATACTGCGAGACTTTTGTCTCCAAAATTCTTCCTCTTTCATATAGGCCTTATGAAACTTCTGTTGCAAATCTTCCTCCCTATCTAGAGATTCTTTTGTGATTTTTGCATCTTCAATTTGCCAGTGGTGGAGCTTAAGACTGTTTTGGGCTTGATTTCTTTCTACCGTTGGATTAGGCACAGTTTTGGCCCAAATTTTCAAGGCAAATTTCACTCTTCTAAGATTTTCCTCCCAAATGAAGAATCACGTTATTTTCATCTTACTGCTTGTTACATACGATCACATGCTTTTCATCCTTTTCATCGAAAGGTGACCCATTGACAGGCATCCTCCAACTTTCCTTTACCTTGTCCATGAAGTCTGGGTCCTTGACCCACAAAGGGATAAATCTGAATGGAATAGGGCCTAAATATCTTCGGGCCAATAGTTATAGTTTAATAGGCTTATGAAATGAAGCGCTGTAGGGAAGGATATTCATTCTAGCCTCTAATGAGAAAAGAGCTTTGAACAAGAAATCTATCTAATCTTGTTGCAATATTCCCAGGACTTACTCTTTTATTTGACCAAGTATACTTACCATTTGAGGGCTTGATGTCGAGCAGGTCCCAATCCTGCATGAGGTCCTCCACCCATTCCCTTGCCAGATCCCAGACGATGCTTCCTCCTCTCTTCTCAGATAGAAGCAAGGTAAGGTTGAGATCACAAGGTAAGGTGCAATAGTTAAGGACAGCTATTTGAAATTTTGTACAATGTTCTTTAAGTCAGGAGGAATCTAATCCTGATCTCCTTTTTCACTCTCATTCATCAAAATCCTTTAAAATCTGATTAATAAAATGCACATTCAGAAGAAAAATTACCTTATACCTTCATAACATAGTGTTGCACTTTAAAAAGTGTTAAACCTTCTTTTGGGACAATGGTTAAAACTCTCGGCACTGTAATAACTGACTGTTTAAAAAAAAAATTAACCCTTCTTGGAAATCAATGTTTAACCACCCTCAAAAACATTATAATTCTCTTTAACAAGGTTTAAAGACCTTCGAAATAATATAATAATTGAATTTTAAACAAGGCTTAAAATCCTCTTTCAATATATTTCCGAACTTCAACTATTAATAAACTCTATTGAATAATATTCAATACTTCGGAAATAATATAAAAACCCTTTGGAATAAATGTTTTGGACTTCAAACCTTTTGATTAAACTCTGGTGCATACATTATTAGGTCTGAACCTTTGGTTAACATCCACTCAGCTTTCCGACGCGACCACCGTTGGATCTTCGACCGATCAAATCTGACGGATATCGCATTAATTCGACCCCAGGACTTTAACAATTAAAAATCATGCGAAATTAGTGGTTTTGGCACTATGACGTGTCGATGCACGATTCGATCACGTTAAAAAAGGTGAAACCGCCTGAAACCCCAAAGACTGTGCGAAACCTGTGGTATGGTTTTCGAAACCCTCCTTTCTAAATCTTTTGTTGTCAAACGTATTTAAGCGCGGATTTCACTGTATTATCATTATTTCTTCAGTTCCTCTATAAAATTCCTCTCCTGTTGCTAACTCTGATAACATGAATCGATTATTGAATAGCCAACCACAATCAAAAGACAGAATTGTTTACGGCTTCCTCTCAATCTTTACACAAAGGTTTAATACATGTAGATCTTTCTTCGCACAGAACCTAATCTACATTCAAATTCTACACAGAAGACATTAAATTCAATGAATTCTAAGGAATGAACCCTTCGGGTATTTTCCAAGTATAACAATAGTTAAACAAATACTGCCATTTTATTAAAATAGAGGCCAAAAACCTCACAATCAATTCTTCTATGGCCAATTCCCCCTTCCTCCTTTTCAGAGGTTACATTTATAGATCTTTTACATAACAATCGACCTCTTCTTGAGGATCGAATTCTTCTATCTTAGAAAAAATCCTAATTACATCATATCTTCCTAAATTCTATCAACCGAAGCTAAATATGCTGAAACAAATCTAAAGCTGTTCAATCCTCCTAAATACTAGTTCAACCCTATCCATTACAACTGTAAAATGATAGCTAAAGGTACCAACACCTTTGCTTGTAACATTTTTTTGGATTTTTAGAATAATTAATGAAGCTTTTGTCTCTAAGCCTCATGCCCCTGCATCAGACTCCTGAGGACAAAAATATTCATGGGCTCTTGTCCATGAGCTCCTCTAAAGAACTCCCCAGTTTCTGCAGCATGGTTTATGTCATCCAAGTAGCATCCTCAATTGGCTGATCCTTCCACTTGATCAAATATTGAAAATACTCTTGTCCCCTGGTCTTCTTAAATACTTTCTTGTCTAAGATCCTTTCTAGCTGTAATGGCTCTGCTATGGGTAACTATTTTACCCAGTCAATCTATTCTTTGTCTTTTGGTCTGTCATTTGTGCCAGCATCTTCATATCTGTACAAATCAGCAACATTGAATATTGGAGATATTCCAATATCAGATGGTAATTCAATTTCATAAGCATTTGCTTAAAACTTTCTCAATATCCTGCATGGTCCTATCTTTTTGAATTTTAATTTGTTATACTGCTTCTTTGTAAATCTTTCTTTTCTTAAGTGTGCCAAAACCAAATCACCAACTTAAAAATTAACTTCTCTTCTTCTCAAATCTGCTCTGTTCTTGTACTTGATGCTGCTGTCTTGTAGCTGTTGCTTTACCTATTCATGTATTGCTTTAATTTCTGAAGCAAATTCCTCTCCTTCAGCACTTCTCATTTCTGCTTTTACCAAGTTCCTCAATTCAGATACTCCCCTTAGGTGCATTCCATAAACTATATGGAATGGAATTTGTCTTGTACTTCTGTTAGGTGAATCTTTATATGCATACTCTGCCTATGGTAAAATATGATCCCACTGTTTAGGATGTTCTCCTGCAAGACTTCTCAAAATATTACCCAAACTTTTGTTCACTACTTTAGTTTGTCCATCAGTCTTAGGGTGATAAGATAAGCTGAAACTCAGTTTAGTACCAAGCTTCTTCCACAATGTCCTCCAAAAATGACCAACAAATCTGGTATCTCTATCAGAAACAATACTTTTAGGTAACCCATGTAATCTGACACTCTCCTTGAAAAACAAATTGGCAACATGAGTAGCATCACTGGTTTTGTAACACGGAATAAAATGTGCCATTTTGTAAAATCTGTCAACTACAACATAAATTGCATCATTCCCTCTCTGTGTCTTAGGCAATCCTAAAACAAAATCCATACTTACCATATCCCTAGGTCTGTTTGGAATAGGTAATGGAATGTACAAACCTGCATTTTGACTTTTCCCTTTTGCATATTGACAAATTTTACAATTCTTCACGTACTTTTCCAATTCAGATCTCATATTTGGCCAAAAATAAAAATGACTTAGCTGCTCATAAGTCTTATCAACACCAAAATGTCCAGCAAGTCCACCACTATGTTTCTCCCTGATTAAATTTTCTCTCATGGAACAATTTGGTATGCACAATTGATTTCTTTTGAACAATAAACCCTCTTGCAAGAAATAATCTAACCACTGACTTATGTCTATCAAAACAGGATTACAACATGCTTCAAATGCTTCTTTGAAATCCAAATCTGTTTTATAGAGTTCTTTAAGAAAATCAAAACCTAACACTTCAATTTGACTTTCTTGAACAAGAATGCTTTTTCTACTCAAGGCATCAGCTACCTTATTTTCTTGACCACTTATATGCTTCAATACAAAGTTAAAAATTTGAAGATATTCAACCCATTTTGCATGTTTTTTATTCAATTTAGGTTGTTGCATAATATATTGTAAAGCATGATTATCTGAATATAGCACAAATTCTTTAGACATTAAATAATGTCTCCACTTCTTCAATGACTGTACAATTGCAAAAAATTCCTTGTCATAAAAAGAATACTTCCTCCTTGTCTCATTTATCTTCTCACTGGAATATGCTACAGGTCTGTCTTCTTAGCTTAATACAGCCCCAATAGCTTCTCCACTGGCATCACATTTCACTTGAAATGGTTTGTTAAAATCAGGCAAAACTAAAACAGGTTTTTCAGTTATCTTTTGCTTCAAAAACTGAAAATTTCTTTCAGCCTCAACAGTCCATTTAAATGGTTGTTTGTCCTTCTTTATGGTTTCAATGATAGGTGCATTGATATTGCTAAAATTCCTTATGAATTTCCTATAAAAACTAGCAAGTCCATGGAAACTTCTTACCTTTAAAACATTCTTTGGTGAAGCCCACTCCACAATTGCCTTTATCTTCTCTGGATCCATTTTTAATCCTTCAACAGAAACAACAAAACCCATATATACCAATTCTTCTTTCATGAATGAGCATTACTTTAAATTTATTAGTAACTTCTCTTGATGTAACTTCCTTAAGACATAATTAAGATGTCTCAGGTGTTCTTCCTGTGTTTTGCTGTAAATTAATATATCATCCAGATATACTATTGCAAATGTACCAATAAATTATTTCAATACTTCATTCATAAGCCTCATAAAGGTGCTAGGTGCATTTGATAACCCAAAAGGCATTACCATCTATTCATACAATCCCTCATTTTTTTTAAAGTTTGTTTTCCACTCATCACCTTCCCTTATCCTAATTTGATGATACCCACTTTTCAAGTCTAGTTTTGAAAAATATCTTGCTCCACTCAAACAATCCATCAAATCTTCAATTCTAGGTAAAGGAAAGCTATACCTGATTGTTATCTTGTTGATTACTCTTGAATCAGTGCACATTCTCCAACCTCCATCTTTCTTCGGACTTAATACTGTAGGTACTGCACAAGGACTCAAACTTTCTCTAATCAAACCTTTGTCAACCAATTCCTGCACTTGCTTTCTGATTTCTTCATTTTTTGTAGGAGTCATTCTATAAGTTGCTTTGTTTGGCAGATTTAATCCTGGAATCAAATCTATTTGATGGCTGATTCTTCTTACAGGTGGTAATTCATCAGGAAAATCATCCACAATAATATCACAATAACTTTCCAACATTTCTTGAATTTCAATTGGCAAATCAGAAATTTTAGTAGAAGTAAATACTACCTTAGGTTTGCAAACTAAAGAAAAATTTACCTCTTCATCTTCAATCTTCTGCAAGTATTATTTTCCACTCAAAAATAAAGCCTTTAGATCAGAATTTTTGCTTGATGCATCTCCTTCTTCCATAGGTAACAATGTTTGATTCATACCATATTTGAAAAACTTGTAAGTGTTTCTCTTCCCATCATGTATTGTTTCTTTGTCATACTTCCAAGGTCTACCCAGCAATATGTGACACACATCCATAGGCATCACATCACACATGAATTTATCTTTGTAGCTTCCCATCTGCAATTCTATTTCGCATTGTTCATTTACAATCAGCTGATGTCCCTTCTGAAGCCATGACACCTTGTAGGGTGTTGGATGTTCCCTTGTCTTCAATTTCAACTTCTCTATCACCTCTGTAGAGACCAAATTATCTGTACTGCCACTATCAATCACCAATTGACAACATTTCCCTTGAACTTTGCACACACTTCTGAACAAAGTCTTTCTCTGTATTGGTTCACCAAATTCCTTTGCTTGCTTTAACAAAACCTTGTTAACCACCAAATATTCTCCTTTCTTTGGCACAATCTCTTTCTCTGTTTCAGGCAACTTTGCTGCTTCTTCTCCAGTCTGAGCAACAATTGCATTTCTCTAGTTTGTCCCCGCATTCTCTTTCTCTGGACATTCATAGGCTCTATCTCCCAATTTTGTTACATCTGTAACATATTACTTCTCTTCCTATGTTTATGCCTCCTCTTCCTCTATAAGAACTCCTTTTTCCACTTGTATCACCTTTTTTGGGTGCATACTAAGATGAGTTGCTGCTAGCTCCATCTCTTGGTGTTGTAGATCTTCCGCTACCACCTGGAATTCCCTTTCCTAGGAAAGTACCTCTTCCTTTGGAATATTGCTTCCTCAGAAGTTTTTCTTCAACTTTTAAGGCCATCTGGCAAGCCTCTTCTACTGTCTTAGGAGACAATATACTTATCTCATATTGGATCTCCATTCTGAGACCATTTATGTACCTGGCAATCTTCTCTGTTGTATCTTGAATTTGTCCTGCTCTTATGCTCACTTTGTAAAATTCTTCTATGTATTCTTTTACTGTCATTAATCTCTGTCTAATATTCTGCATTTGTCTAAATAATGAAAGTTGATAATCACTAGGCAAAAACTTACCTCTCAGCTTTGCCACCATTCTGTTCCAATTCTTGATTGGTTGTTTACCAACTCTCCTTCTCTCTGCTTGCACTCCATCCCACCAAAGTGTTGCATGTCCTTTAAACCTAATGACAGCAAACTTAACTCTCTTTTCTTCACCCATCTCTTCATAATCAAAGCATTTATTCATTTCATTGATCCAGTCTATCAATTCTTATGGATTCAATCCTCCTACAAAAGTTGATACTTCAAGTCTAGGCCTGGATGTAGAGCCTAAAACTAATTTAAAGAATCTCATATCAGGAGTAAGCTCAACATTTTCTTCTTCTTCTTCAGCTTCAGATTCACTGACATCTTCAGGATCTCTCTGGTGTCCTACTTCAATTGCTTCCAATCTGGCTTGAATTTGCTGCATAGTCTCTAGTACTTCTGCATTTGCAACTGGTCTACCTCTTCTTCTACCAACACCACCTCTACCAATTCTGACAGCCATGCTGGATTTCTTTTTATAACTTTTGGAAGCTTGTTCAGTGTCTCAATAATGCTCTAAATATTTCTCTGATACCACAAATGATGGCAGTGTGGGTGTAGGAATTAAGGAGAGCTATTCAAAATTTTGTAAAATGTTCTCTAACTCAGGAGGAATATGATCATGATATCCTTTTTCACTTTCTTTCATCAAAATCCTTTAAAATCTGATTAATAAAATGCACATTCAAAAGCAAAAGTCCCTTATACCTTCATAACATAGTGTTGCACTTTAAAAAGTGTTAAACCTTCTTTTGGGACAATGGTTAAAACTCTCGGAAATGTAATAACTGACTATTTAAAACAATGTTTTAACACTTCTTGGAAATCAATGTTTAACCACCCTCGGAAACATTATAATGCTCTTTAACAAGGTTTAAAGACCTTCGAAACAATATAATAATTGAATTTTAAACAAGGCTTAAAACCCTCTCGCAATATATTTCTGAACTTCAACTATTAATAAAATCTATTGAATAATATTCAATACTTAGGAAATAATATAAAAGCCCTTTGGAATCAATGTTTCGGACTTCAAACCTTTTGATTAAACTCTGGTGCATACATTATCGGGTCCAAACCTTTGGTTAACATCCACTCAGCTTTCCGACGCGACCACCGTTGGATCTTCGACCGATCAAATCTGATGGATATCGCGTTAATTCTACCCCAGGACTTTAACAATTAAAAATCACGCGAAATTAGTGGTTTTGGCACTGTGGCGTGTCAATGCACAATTTGATCGCGTTCAAAAATGTGAAACTGACTGCAACCCCAAAGACTGTGTGAAACTCGTGGTATGGTTTCCAAAAACCGCCTTTCTAAATCTTTTGTTGTTAAACGTATTTAAGCGAGGATTTCACTGTATTATCATTTTTTCTTCAGTTCCTCTATAAACTTCCTCTCCCGCTGCTAACTCTGATAACATGAATCGATTATTGAATAACCAGCCACAATCAAAAGACAGAATTGTTTACAACTTCCTCTCAACCTTTACACAGAGGTTTAATACATGTAGATATTTCTTTGCACATAACCTAATCTACATTCAAATTCTACACATAAGACATTAAATCCAACGAATTCGAAGGAATGAAACCTTCGGGGATTTTCCAAGTATAACAACAGTTAAAAAAATACTGCCATTTTATTAAAACAGAGGCCAAAACCCTCACAATCAATTCTTCTATGGCCAATTCCCCCTTCCTCCTTTTCAGAGGTTACATTTATAGGTCTTTTACATAACAATCGACCTCTTCTTGAGCATTGAATTCTTCTATCTTAGACAAAATCCTAATTATAGCATATCTTCCTAAATTCTATCAATTGAAGCTAAATCTGCTGAAACAAATCTAAAGTTGTTCAATCCTCCTAAATACTAGTTCAACCCTATTTATTACAACTGTAAAATGACAGCTAAAGGTACCAACACCTTTGCTTGTAACTTTTTTTTGGATTTTTCGAATAATTCATTAATCTTTTGTCTCTAAGCCTCATGCCCCTGCATCAGATCACTAGCAATAATGGTGTTTTCTAGATTCTTTATATCAGACAAGTTTCTGATTGAGTCCCAACAGGCCTTCTTCTCCCCTGCGTTTATAGAAGCGTACACATTAAAGAGGTTGAAGACCTCCTTAGTATAATGTTGTTGGAGCTTCAAGAACAGCCAATGAATGTTTTGGATCTCAGCAACCAGCGTGTACTTGTTTGTATTCCAAAGAGTGCCCAAACCGCCCGAAGCTCCTCGAGCTAAGACGGCCTGTCCTCCCCCTTTATTCCAAAATTTATTGCTTGTTTGGAGGAAGTCATTATCCTCCATTTTTGTCTCCTGGATTAGAAGGATATCTGGGGCTTCTATACTTAGTAGGCTTCTTATGGCTTCTTCTTTCATTTTTCTCCCCATTCCTTTGCAATTCCAGGAGACAACCTTCATCACTTACTTTTTTGAGTGTGTTGAGCTCCCTTGGAGCCTTGTCCCTGATTTCTTGTCACCTTCAAAGTTCTTGCCAATAGCTTCTCAAGGGTTGGTTGGCTACCCTGGAGCTTATATTTGTAACTTTCTTGCTCTCTCTTTTCCTGGGAAGGCGTTCGTCCTCTTGTCGATATTTTAGTCGTTATTTGTGATTCCCCTATCTCTCCTTCCTCCTCTGTTTCCTCTGACTCTTGTTCTTCCTCTTCAGCTTCTGCATGCTTCTCCTTAGGGATTTCTGGGGCACTTTCTCCTTACCTCGAGCCTGAGGGTGACGCTTTCTTTGGAGTCACTTTCTTTTGAATTTCGACCTCCTATAATTCCATTGAAGCTGAGCTTAAGGGCCCAAACTTGATAATAACAGTCCAACCCACAGTCCTAGCTTTTGGCAAGCCACACTCTCAATCCATGTATGAGTGTGTTTAATTTTCGCTGCTCAACCCAGTCCACAATCTGGCAACTCACACTCTCTCTAACTTCTGAGTTGGTAAAATTAAATAAGCAAATCTGGACTATGTTAATATCTCAATTCAGTGAATTGAGATATTAATTTAAAATTCCATTATGTATACATATGCGCCTCCATACCTATATATATCAAGGTTTAAATAGACAATCGATCACCCGCATAAATCACAACTTCATCTTTAGACTTAAGAACAAGTCGCTTACCATTCATATGTGTACAATACTCGGGCCCACTCATTTATTCGTTAGCAACAACGCAACATATCTTTTTTAAATCCACACGCCCATCCAATAGTTGTTATCACTTCGCATCACTTCAATTGATCCAACGGATATCGCACGAGTTACTTGCACGAATGATAATGCGCGATGAGAGCGGTTTCTCCCGCCCGCTTGAGGCCACGTGTCAGGCAGTTAATGGAATCGCTCCAATTTCTTGAATACCGCTTACCCTACGAAGGCGGTGCGATCAAAACCGGAAACCTGCCTTTACTGTTCACTCCTGCAAGGTTCCATCTTCTTTGACACACCAGGTTCCTCTCTACTCCTTTACGCTCAGGTTCCGCCCGTTCTATTTAAAGAGGTTCTCCTCCTCACGCAATCACTATATTTCTTCACATCACAACCTCGTTCCTCGGCGTTATTTTCATCTATCAACTCCGATGCAGAGTTCTGCCCATACATAACCCTTGTGGCAGTGTTTTACAGTACTCACAAGACTTGGATAACTAATCACACTTCCACAATAACTTCAAGCGATCCATATGGACATGATCAATCACCGGATTCTTAATTGCTATAGAATTTGAATACTCTCATCGAGAACACACTTATAATCACGCAGGATTATTCATATCAATAGCCCAACAATACTCCACACATATCACATGCAATCTAGCAATTTCAAGGGAATTAAACTCTCACTCATATGGTGAACACAGGAATTCAACTATTCCCCATGTAATTCGAACAAGAAGACATGAAGTCACACATGGAACTTATAAACAATTCTCCATAAATAGATATATATACATACAGGTGATCAATCTCAAAAGCAATCACTTAAAAATTTCATGGTAGGCCAGATATTCAGTTCAGTGGCCAGTATCCTGCTACTCTGTTGTTGAAGAAGTTCCTTCCTCTCTCTAACTCTACATGATTACATTTATACCGCAATGGATGACCTGAATCGATTCAAATCTCCAAATAGTTCAGCAACTCTTAGCATTCCTAATTCCTAAAATTAGACTCAATAACTGAACCAATCCTAAACTGACTCATACCCTTGGCTGTCTCTTCGTATTCCTATCTTAACCAATTTCTCATGTTCTCAAATGTCTTGAGAACAATTACAATTCCCTACCAAATTTATTCAAAATATTAATATTTACAAGAAATTTAAAGAACATGGGACCCCCTATGTCTACTTATGTACAAAGTATTTGATGGTGCCTAATGCCCCTGCATCAGACTCCCAAGCTTCAATTTGTTCATGATCTCCTGATCATGTGCTCTCAGTCTCTGCCTCCAGGATCCCAAACTTTGTTTTGTTGTTGTTCATCAGCTGCATCATCCTTCAATTGCATTTCACCAGGTCTCCAAATCTTGTTCTGCAATCTGCCCCCAGCTATGCTTTCACAATATGCCATTGTCTTTCTTTTGCTAAAACTCTCCTGCTTTCCTGTTGTTGTCTGCTGTTCATGAGTCACTCTCATCATCAGCTCCCTGATGTCTTCAATTTCTTTGTCCAGCCTATCTTCTAGCTGGATATTCCCTTGCCTACTGTTGCTGCTTCTACTTTCTGTGGTAGCCAACATTGCTGCTCTTGTTGTTACTGTTGTTACTAACATGTCTTCAGTTCCTTCAGATGTCACCCCCCATGTTGCGTCTGCTGCCTCCATGGGTGTAGTTGATGCCAATGTTGCCTCCACCCAAACATCCTGAATATCCTTTAGGATATCTTCCTCTGCAACATTCTCCTTTTGTTCATCATTTGCAAATTCATTCTCAGATTACAATTCACCATTTAATTCCCTACCAACAGTGACATACTCTTCCAGTATACTAGTAAACAGAATATGATTCTGCAAGCTATTATTTGTGCCTCTCTTCTTCACAGCTTCAGGCATCCTTTCTCCAGGGTCTGCAATCCCTTTCTCTTCTCCAAATACTCCCAGCAAATATTTCAGCCATTTCTCCTATGTTTGTTTTACATCTTCAACATGTTGTAAGTTAGAATCAGCATTTTCTTCTTCTTCATGGGCAATCTCCAGCAATTGCCTTTCACCTCCTTGGTTGACTTCAACAATCAAATCAAGTTCTCTAGCCATTATATCTTCATCTTGTGTCAGCATGGAATGTTGATTCTTCCTCACTTCAGCAGCTTTTAAAATCTGCCCTCCAGTTTGCTCTTGGCCCATCAGTCTAGCCAATTCTTCCTTGTCAATGACAGTGACAAATCCCTGCATATGAGACATGGTTGTCTCATCCTCCTTCAGCAACATTTTTTTCGCTCCCAAGACAACTTCAAAGGATGAATTGTCTTCTGCATCACCTGTACACATAAACAAACTGTCAATGTTAAAACCATGAGACCCAATGGTCTCACTTGATGACCTAGTCATCAATTATTTTCTCGGCAATCCTAAGTCTGGTTCAAGGCTCAGAAATTCTTCATCATATTTTTCTTCAGCTGCCAGAGCCATCTCCACTACTGCAATAATCATGCCCAAATGATGATCCCTCACTATGTTTTCAGCCAACACAGTTTCCTTCTTATTCATCCCTCTGACAACTTCCAAATGTTGTTCTTCCTCTTTCTCTGTATTATTAACACATGGATCATCAGCGGTAAAGTTCCAATGCTTCAATGCCTTCTTCTTATCTGAAAACACATCAATATGTTGTCCAGAACTTCCTTCCAAATCTTCTGTCAGTACCCCAGCATGCTGATCTGCATCCGTCATGAGACTGTCGGCTAGTCTCACTTTCCTTCCATCATCTGCTCCATGAACTCTATTCATGAAGGCTTTCCTATCTTGCTCCTTCAGCAAATCACCTGGGGCACAGGTCCTCTGCCTCTCCAATTCTCTTCTCTGGAAGTCCAACCTCCTATACAAATCGACAACTTCAATAGGAGTAGATTTCGGGAACCTTACACAACCATTTATGCCTCTGCTAGTTCTTCACTAATCCTCTGCTGGCCCTTCTCTCTCTGCTTCAGCATTCTGCTGAATATCTTCATTTGACCCTTCTGTCTTCATCTCTCCCTGAGATCTCACTATCTCAGCATTGATCTGAACATATTTCAGATTCAATGTCTCCTTCTCATCAACAAATTCTGAAGCTTGTTCATCTTCCAGTTTTGTACCTGCAAACACACACAACTTTTTAGTTTTCAGATCACAAGACCTTTCATCCTTGGCTGCTTCCTCAAGCACTTCTTCTTGAACAGGTCTGCACATGGAATCTTCAATTCCCATCCTTGCCTCAAGAACTTTGGGTTCTTCTTCCTCTGTGGAGTCTGTCATCACTTCACATTTGTCAGACTCAAAAACACAAGTCCCTACATCATCTAGACTTGTCCAATAACTCAGGAATTCCTCAATGACTTCCTCTTCAGCAAGATAGGCTTCTTGTTGCCTCGAGTCTTCACTATGTCTCACAATATCTCTTGCAGGTCTCCACTCTTCACCTGTGCTCTGTTCTGCTTCACAAGCATAAATTCCTTCTTTCAACTCAACTGCTATGAGTTCTTCTCTCAATAAGGCAGTCTTCTTTTGCCTCAGTCTCAACTGTAATGGTTGCCAATTCACTCTCTTTTTCATGAGAAAACCAACTCTCTGGCTTTATTCTATCCTCAGTTTCAATCTATTGAACTCTTCCCTGATCTCAACAAATTCCTTCCAATACTCTTCATCTGTGAGTCTCTTCTTCATGCTAACTGCTTTGGCATCTTCCGTCATTATTCTGTTGTGGCCTCTCTCAGACCCTCTGCAATCTCTGCAGTCTCTGCTATGGCTCTCGGTAGCCATTTTCTTCTCTATGATTTCTCCACTCACAAGCTGCACTAAGCCTCTGCAACAGCAAGCTCTCTTGCTGCAACTCACCTCACCAACCCCTTCTTCCGGATCCGGATTTTTGCAAGTACTGGTTCCTTCACTGCAGGAACCTTCAGAGCACTCTCTTTTGCTCACTGGGCTTCACTCTGCAACTTTCTCAAGAACACCTCTTTTCTTCTGTCATCCAGCCTCTGTTGGGAATCTTCCAAGCTCTGCGACACTCTTTCTTCACTCAGAATCCCTTGCTGGATTCTTCTATCACTGCTTCCAAGCTTCTGCTGAGATTTCTTCCTCAATTGCTTGCACTCTGCACTCTGCAAACAATCCTTCAACAAAAGTTAAATACTACTCATTTATTCTTGAGAACACTGCAATTGTCCTCTTTATCCAGCCTCTAGCTGAATACCAGGCTCACTGCCTTCACTATCAAGCTTTGTTTTCATTTTCAGCAACCACAATTCTGCAAACATAAAATACACATCAGATTTAAATTAATTACCTGCAAGATCATGATCATGTCCTCCACTCACTCTGCAAATCCTGTTCACTGTGATTCCATGTACTTTGCCTATCAGATCTTGGAATCTGATCTCCCCTTTTCAAATCTGTAATTACCCTTCAATAGACTTAGAACTTCAAATTTTCTTCATTCTCTCATCATGCGCACTATATCTCTGTAGGCTGCAATCTTATCAGTTCCCAAAAATCTAGTTTCCTTGCATTCACCAAACTTGGACTTTTCAAAAAGAGCTATTCCTGAAGCTCTGATACCACTTGATAACGGTCCAACCCACAGTCCCGGCTTTTGGCAAGCCACACTCTCAATCCATGTATGAGTGTGTTTAATTTTCGCTGCTTAACCTAGTCCACAATCTGGCAACTCACACTCTCTCTAACTTCTGAGTTGGTAAAATTAAATAAGCAAAACTGGACTATGTTAATATCTCAATTCAATGAATTGAGATATTAATTTACAATTCCATTATGTATACATATGCGCCTCCATACCTATATATATCAAGGTTTAAATAGACAACCGATCGCCCGCATAAATCACAACTTCATCTTTAGACTTAAGAACAACTCGCTTACCATTCATATGTGTACAGTACTCGGGCCCACTCATTTATTCATTAGCAACAACGCAACATATCTTTGTTAAATCCACACGCCCATCCAACGGTTGTTATCACTTCGCATCACTTCAATTGATCCAACGGATATCGCACGAGTTACTTGCACGAATGATAATGCGCGATGAGAGTGGTTTCTCCCGACCGCTTGAGGCCACGTGTCAGGCAATCAATGGAATCGCTCCAATTTCTTGAATACTGCTTACTCTACGAAGGCGATGCAATAAAAAATGAAAACCCGCCTTTACTGTTCACTCCTGCAAGGTTCCATCTTCTTCGACACACCAGGTTCCTCTCTACTCCTTTACGCTCAGGTTCCGCCCGTTCTATTTAAAGAGGTTCTCCTCCTCGCGCAATCACTGTATTTCTTCACATCACAACCTCGTTCCTCGGCGTTATTTTCATCTATCGACTCCAACGCAGAGTTTCGCCCATACATAACCCTTGTGGCAGCGTTTTACAGTACTCACAAGCCTTGGATAACTAATCACACTTCCACAATAACTTCAAGCAATCCATATGGACATGATCAATCACCGGATTCTTAATTGCTATAGAATTTGAATACTCTCATCGAGAACACACTTATAATCACACAGGATTATTCATATCGATAGCCCAACAATCCTCCACACAGATCACATTCAATCCAGCAATTTCAAGGGAATTAAACTCTCACTCATATGGTGAACACAGGAATTCAACTATTCCCCATGTAATTCAACCAAGAAGACATGAAGTCACACATGGAACTTATAAACAATTCTCCATAAATAGATATATATACATACAAGTGATCAATCTCAAAAGCAATCACTTACAAATTTCATGGCAGGCCAGATATTCAGTTCAGTGGCCATTATCCTCCTACTATGTTGCTGAAGAAGTTCCTTCCTCTCTCTAAGTCTACATGATTACATTTATACCACAATGGGCGACCTGAATCGATTCAGATCTCCAAACAGTTCAGCAACTCTTAGCATTCCTAATTCCTAAAATTAGACTCAATAACTGAACTGATCCTAAACTGACTCATACCCTTGGTTGTCTCTTTGTATTCCTATCTTAACCAATTTCTCATGTTCTCAAATGTCTTGAGAACAATTACAATTCCCTACCAAATTTATTCAAAATATTAATATTTACAAGAAATTTAAAGAACATGGGACCCCCTATGTCTACTTATGTACAAAGTATTTGATGGTGCCTAATGCCCCTGCGTCACTTGTTCTCTTGACCCTTCGAGGGAGGATTTTTTTGATTAGGAGCAGGATGGGGACTTTTACCTTTTGGAGCCCCAAAAGGGTTTTGGGCCTTATGGGTAGTCTTTGTTCTCTTAACCTGCTTCCAGCCTTCCTCTTTTCCTTTCTCCACCTCTCCATTGCTCAGACAACCCCTACCAAAGTGTCCGTATTTGCGGCATTTCCGGAACTTGAAGGGAAGTTGCTCATAATCTAATTTTTGTACATGAGACCAGTTGCCTACATTTATTTGTATTGCCTCTGGTAGTCCCACCTCTAGATCGACCTTGACACAGATTCGAGCACAGTTGTATTAATCCTTGTTGTTTGCCGGGTCTATGAATTTTCCCAGTGCATTGCCTATATGCTTCAAATATTCCCAATTCCAGCAATGCACTAGGAGATTCGAAAACCTTACCCACACAGGAACGGTCGTTGGAACATCCACTGCTGGATCAAAATACGGCATCCACTTGTTGGGATACAGACCTTGAGGTCCCATAAAGTAAGGCCCATTCCTAAAAGTCAAATCTTTGTCCTCTTTTGAAATGAATTTGAATAGGAAGAAGCCTCTCCCCAAGAAGTACAAGGTAACACTCTGCTTGATCAACAATCTCCATTTTTTGACAACCCAGGCCTCTGTTGTTTTGGGAGAGGGCCAAAGTCCTGTAAACTATCCCACAAGGGCTCGATCCGCTAGATACAAGGCAACCTGAATCGGTCCCTCCAGTGGAAGGGATATTTTTGGAATGTCATCCAACTTCTTCACAAACTTGGTGGCTTCTGATTTCTTCTTTTTCGACAATGTAGCCAGCAGCGTTTTGAATGCTTCATCTTCGGAAGGAGGAGGAGGAGGAGGAGGAGGGGCCTAGGGCGAACCCAAATCCACCATGGCTGCGAAGGAGGTAATCCTAGCACCAGTAGCAGCGCATGCAGGCTCACCCAGTCAAGCAGCGAAAAAATTCAACTAATATATATATATATATATATATATATATATCTTATCCTCAATGGATTTCTTCGGGCACCAAGTGTTTTAAAGATTACTGCGGAGTACGAACTTTGTTCGTAACATTGGTTTCAGAGTTGTTCGATCCTATGGTTGCTCAACCATTACATAGAGTGAGTCTGATCCAACCTTTGGCCATCAACCCTTCGCCAAATCCGTTGTTGTTGCAATTTAAGCATCTGCTAAGTTTTAAGAGATTCTCCATCTACCTTCAAGATTTTGGCCATTATATATATAGTGAAAAATAAGTGAGAATTTTTTTATTTATTTATTTTTTAAATCGAAAAAGGAAAAAATATATATATATATAAAGGAGAGAATAAAAAAAATGTCAAATATTTTAAAAAATTAAAAAGTTATTAAAATAAATAAAATAAACATATATGAAAAAATAATAATAATAATAATAGAAAAAAAAGAGCCACCGCTACAAACCCCATATTATCAATGGTTAAAATCACTCTGCCTACACTCCTTTTTTTTTTTGTTCTGTACTCGCATCTGATTGAATCCCCGTTGTGCTCAGTTGGATCCGTATAGATATGAGTTAGAGTCAGACAATTATTAAATTATTTTTCGTCCCAACAGAACGATATAAACAATCTCTGACATTTGAGGACTTTTTATATCCAACGATTCAAATCTAATGAAAAAGTGATTGTTATACAAAAATTAGGAACAATGAAGTCGAAGTCGAAATGCTTAAATCATTGGGAAAAAATATTTTGAGGTAATTATTAATTATTGAATGTATTATTAAAAAAATAATAAGTCTAAAATTCAGTATAAAGCATACAATTCTAATTATTGAAAATTTAAGAGCTAACATCAGGGAAAAAGACTATTTAAGGAGTTTAAACTATATATATTATAAAAGTTAAAAAAGGGAAAAAATCATAGATATAAGGGGACATATTAGAGAGTTAATTGAGGATATTAAAGTTTGGGTTCATGTATAGAAAAGAACTAGTATTGTCAAGGAAGTGTTTAAGGTATATTTATGAAGTGGGGTTTTCACACTTTGTGTACTTATTCATAGTAAAGGATACATAAATTTCATAGTCAAAGTATCATTTGACAAAAGTGGAGTGAATAATTAACGAGAAGGAAATGGAATCTATAATGGAAATAAAGAAAGGAATATTTTCTGAGACTTCATATAATTATGTTTTAGTGCTATTTAAAATTAAAGGGACTCTGGCAAGGAAAGTTGTTACTATTTCTATCTCACTCGTCGAAGATAATAATTATATAAACCCTAAATTAGCTAACTAGTTTATGATTCACAAGTCAAATATAATTGAAAAATTAGACGTCTGGAAAACAAAACAATATGACATAACCGATTTACAATTAAACATTGGGAATTATACAATTTTGTATCACAATTCTTTGTTCAATCCCTATGGGGCCATCGAGGTGACATAATTTTGGGTCCGCCCTGGATGGAATCACTAGGGTCCTTCATCCTATATACGAAAAATAAGTTTTTGAAATTTTCCTACAAAAAGAAGAAAATAACACTACAAAATATTACATTGAAGCCATATCCAATTACACCAAAAGATGTAAAAGATATCTCAAAAGTAATTCTTCAAGATAACGAGAAGGCAATGAAAACTAGGCAAAAGGAAGTTGAAAATATTATCACTATAAAAAATGAAGAAGTTCTTCAAGTTAAAGACCATAGTTATTGGCTCAAATTAAGAAACTTAAAAATGACAAGGAATCATTGCAAAACAAATTAGAAGCGCTTATCACGAAAGAAGCATCAAAGTCTTCAAACATAAAAATCCAAGTCGAAGAAAAAGGAAAAAATAATGATCCAATCAATATCAAAACTCAAGAAGATAACCAACCAATTGAAGTAAATACATTTTCAAATGTTGTAGTTCAGACAAAGAAAAATCCAAATGAAAATTTTGTAACCAACTCGACAACATCAGTATTTGAAGTAAATCAGGAAATCGACACAAACAAGTTAAGGGGATATCAAACCACATGAACTCCTCATCGACATCCAAATCACAAAAGTGGACAACTCAATCAATCTGCATATCTATATTAGTCAGACCAGAAACAAATGACTTATGTTCCAAAAAATGTCGATGTCCCCACAAATGAGTCTTGTGATAAAAATCCATCTCAAGTTTATAGTAACCACAAGATTCTGTAGAACATTGATTTATGATGGTCAGATCCCTTCTTAGTACGACAATTTTATTTATCACTCCTCAAGGATCCTATCATCTTGTATCAATGAATATGAGGAATTGAATAATTCTGATAGATGTGAATAGATTTCAAGACAAAGAAGCACATGATACATCTTATCAGCAATAAGCTTTAAAGACAAATTTTTTGAAGAGGAATGCAATGTTATGAATAAAATTTGTATAAAAAAATATATGAATATAAATAATCATAATGATCAAAATAATAATTAGTACTGAAGAGGCATGTCCAAGGGACATGACTGTTCATGAAGAGGCACTTTCCTAGGTATATAAGCGAGCCTAATTTGTAACATTGTCATCATATCTCATATCAACTATTTTATACGGTATGAAATATATATATATATATATTATCCTCAAAGGATGTCTTCATGTACCAAATGTTCTGAAGATTGCTTCAGAGTACAAACATTGTTCGTAACACTATTGTGGAAGCATGTTGTTTCCCTTTTCTCTTCTTGTTAGCCATATTATGACAATCTCTCTTGAAATTTACATATTCTTGATAACCATAGCATTGTATCTTTGATAAGTCTTTATTCTTCTTGGAGGAAGAGAGTCCCTTTCCTAGCTTCTTATGTTGAGGTCCAGACGTCTTCTTTTCCTTGTTCTTGAAGTGAGTTGCAATGGCTTGAACTTCTTCATCTTGAAAATATCTAGTAATCAATATTGCTACTCCTTGAGCACATGATGTCTATAATTTCTCAAATGAATGAGCTTCTTTCAAACTGCTTATGCCTGCTACAAATTCATCCCATGATCTAGGGAGATCATTGAGTGTTATAATCACAAGTTCTTGATCAAGAATTTATTCTCCGATAGCTTGAATTTGATCTCTTATTTGTAAAATTTTCACGAAGTATGAATCCACAATGTCTTCATTAGTCATATTTTTATTTCGGATCTCATTATTTAAACTCATGGACTAACCAAGATTCTTGATAGTGTAGAGATTTATTAGGGTATCATACATTTTCTTGGAGGTATCGTGCTTTTCTTGTAGGGAATGAGATGATCTCTATTGGAGTCCACTATTAGAATCATGGTATTAATGTCATCCTCCTTGAACTTCTCCTTTCCAGATGCATTTTTTGGTTCAATATTATTTCCTGTCAAAATGTCCAACACATTTCTTCTTGGCAAGAATAAGATTTATTATGAGTTTCCAAGCTCTGAAGTTTGATGCTCACTCAAGCTTGTTTTCGAATTTCATGGAGGAATCCATAAATGCCAATGTAAGAAGGAATTTTAATAAAATTTTCTCTCTAGGGTTTCTATAAAAGTAATCTCAATGTTCCTTCCTTCCACCAAAGCTCTGATACCATGTTGATTTTCTAGTGCAATTAAGGTTAGCACAATATTTCTGAAATTCTGATAATTACTTTTGATGTAGATATTATTTTAACTTGTACCAATATATCATTTAGAAATTATACTTCATAAATTCAGCAATAAATAACAATAGAACAATAGAGATCACAATGCACAAAAGACACAAGATTTACCCTGGGAAAACCCATTATGGGGAAAAATGCAACATTTTTTCTCAATAGATAAATTCTTCTTGTTCAATGAGAGATACACCTAGACTTATGGTCAAAATTGGACTTCTCCTCAAACTCAAGTCACCCAAACTAATCATACACTTCTTGAATTTCGGCCTTCCTAAAATAGCCAGTTAGCCAGAATTTCTACCCTGCAGTAGTTTCCCTAGTAACCTAGAAAATTTTGGCCCCATGCAACAGTTTCCCCAGAAGTTGTGAATCACAAAGAGAGAGATTTCTTCACATGTGTGAGTTTATAGAGAGAGATAGGAGAGAAAATTCAACCTTCTTATTCATCCTTCTTTATCCTTCTTGTCCTTCACTCACTTGCCCATAAATTGTCTTGAGAGAGGAACGTGAATTACCCAAATGAGGAGCTCGAGCTTCCTTTATATCATAGCTTGTCTAGGGTGAATGGACGTGTCCCTTAGCCAGGGCGGAATTGAATTGGAGGCGAGCCAACTTGTCACTTTTGGAGCCAAAATTTTCATTTCAAAAATTCAAATTTACATCCTTAAAAGTCGTAATGGGACTTTAACTTAAAATAAATTTTCTTTTGACTCAAGCATTTATAACTATGCTTTACAATGAAAAATATCATTACATCAAGTGACCAAAAATACATTATGAAGACTATCCATAGTTACAAATACAACACTCCCTCTTAGCTAGGGATGTATTCATAATATTGTCATAGATGTTCTTAAATTGAACTAATTTCTCTAAAGAAAAGGTTGTCCATTATTACCGGCATCATCATTTATCATCACCATCTACTCATGGCCATATCAAGGATGGTACCAACCCAATGGCAATTTCATCATCATATCACGACTCACCCCTTCAAAGTGATTGATCCTCAAATCCCATGGCCACTACCTAGACCAAAATGTTGAGACCTAAACTAGCAAGCACTCACTCACCCTTCGTGGTGAGCACTTTGGTCCAAGACCTCACTAAACGTCTACCTAGTTTATGGTGGGGTCTAGATGTTGAACATGACCTCACTCCACACTATTCGATGTGTGATCAGGGTCCAGTACCTCACTCCACCACTTTGGTGTATGATCAAGTTCCAAATGTTGAAGGACATTACTCCACCATGCCTGGTGTGTGCTTAGGGTCCAGGACCTGACTCCACTATTTTTGGTATGTGATCAGGGTCCCCCTCCTAAATACATTCACTCAAAACTACATGTTTAGCCCTCTGGGTCTCTTGTACCCATTCTCCCTTTTGGGAGAATTTATCACACAAATTTGATTAGCACAATGTATCACCATTCGTTACAAATCTTGGTCGAACAATCTTGCAAACAAATTCTGGATCCATACTTATTTGCTACAAGCCTCATTAGCTGTGACATAATCTGATTCAATAGTGTTGGGTGAGATTGACCTATGCTTCCTTCTCATCTATGATATCATAGTGGATCCCAAACTAAAGCATACTCTCGAGGTACTCTTCCTATCTTCATCTCTTCCCGCCCAATCAACATATATATATCCTTGAATTTGTACATCCTTTTCTTGCAACATACCTCAAGCCATAGTTCATTGTAAACACAGATATCTCAAGATGTGATTTTCTACAATCTAATGCTCGTGTCTCGGTTATACCTAGAACTAGCTCAAGGTGTTTACATCAAATTAAATGTCCAGACTGGTGTTAACCAAATACATCAACATACCAATCAACTGTTGGTACATATATGGATCTACCGATATGGATTCATATTCTCTTGAATTCTTCAAGTTAGTCACCATAGGAGTCATCATGGATTTGCAATTTATCATACCGAAGGATCTCTATCACATACTTTCCTTGATTGTGGAAGAATTCTCTAGGATTATTCCATAATTCTAATCCCAAGTAATAGTGTGTCAATCTAATAACCTTCATATCAAACTTAGAAGCCAACCGATTCATGCACTAAATGATAAGAGGCTTTTCACCTGTCAGAAACAAGTAATCAACATATAATAATAACATCATAGGTGCATTCTTCACAACCTTAAAATAAAGGTTTGGATCAACTTTATTTTGGTAAATCTCAGCCTTGTAAAACAATTGTTGATACGAGCATGCTAAGCTCTCAGAGCTTGTTTGAGTCCATACAAGGCCTTCTTCAATCTGCAAACACAAATCTCCTTTCTATATACCTCATATCCTTGAGGTTTCTCTATGTACACCTCTTCCTCAATTACTCTGTTGAGGAAAGTAGTATTTACATCTATCTAGTGTAATTCCCATCCCATGGAAACAACAAGTGAAATGATGGATCTAATGGCGGTGTACCTGACATATAGAGAAAAAGTATCATCATAGACTTCTCCCTCTTTCTAGGAGAATCGTCTAGCCACGAATTGTTCCTTGTATTTATCAATACTCTCATCAACAATGTATTTAATATTGTATATACACTTGGAAGTCACCACTAACTCCCCTTCAGGCCTTATATATATTATGGTTCTGAGTGATTGTATTTTCGTATGTTATCTATTTTATGGATTTAACACAATCCATGCATTAGACAATAATTTAATAAATCCAAAATTCTAAGGAAAAATAACCCTCATAGTATAGATTTAAGATTTGTAATTATAATTTTATCAGATATGTTGTGAAGAATTTTCTAGTGAAATATCCACAACAATTTATGTATCACATTTTATAATTCTTGTTGTTGGGACACCTCACCTTGGAGAAGCTCTGGGAGGTTCCAAACCCTAGATTTAGGAGTACATTGCATATTTTTAAGGCGACCTAGCATTAGAAACAATGATATTTTTTATAGAGTTCTTAAAATTATGCTAGATCAATGTCACTGGATTCAAAATGCTTGTAAGATTTCTAAGATGCGTTCATATTATAAATTTGGGAAAAAAATTAACACAATTATGGTGTTTAAAAATTTGCTACAAGAAATTTATGCTGCAATATTGATCACTCGCTCATGGAACACCCCGCTTCTTTTAATTGGGTGTTTTTCTTCTTTGGGGAGTTCATTATTGATGTATGACTAAGGTGAAGAACACTCTAGCTCTTGATACCACATGGTATATATTTTCATGCATTTCTTGTGTGACTTCCTCCCTTGGAAGGCTTATTGTACACAAGGCACATCTTTGTTGTAGTGCAAATTAGTCTCCTTTACTTTGTGGATGTTAAATCACCTTCTATAATTATCCTAGACTAGGTTCAAGGAGAATATAAAATAATAAAGAATGTGACGGATGTGTTGTAGCCACTATAATAACCCCAAATTTTGGACCATTTCAAATTTGGATACCCCCTTCACTCGAATTTTCTTCACACTTTTCCTATGGTTTCTTATGGTTTGACTCCTCCATTGACCTAGCTATAATTTCTTTGCATCATAGTAAGGCTACCCTTAAATGTTTAAGACTTGTGTTTTGTTGCTTTAGTCACAAGTCACAATCACAACTTGTAGTGCTAGTCTCCCTACACACTGAAAGTGTGATTTGCGACTTGCCTTGAGATCACCACACCTTTTAGTTGAAAATTGAATTTAGGGTTTATAGTGGTTTCGCGCTGCTTGTAGAAAATCCACATACATTTAACCAATCTTGTAATATTCTAAAAAAAATATTGAATCAAATCTAATTATGATCGCACAATCACATTAGCAATAAAGAGAAATAATTTCAATCACACAACACAAATATGTATCTCGGGGAAGCCTCTGCTAAAAACCCTGCTATTTGTATATCATATTAAGTGAATAATATGAAACAATACAACGTTATTTCCCTTCCAGAGAAACCTTTGCACTATCTTTGACTGTCTCACACTGATCTTGGCAAGTTTGGTCCAATACTTAACAAAAAACTTGCACCTGACTGACCAGCCTGGCTTTCGCATTCTTGAGGGAATTGAGGCCCTATTAACTAGGAAATTTCCATGAATTGATTTAAAAATGGATCCAAGGCATCATGATGACCTTATACATGACTTGTACAATTTTCTAATTATACAAATGATCTTATATTTTCCTTTAACACCAATCTCAACTAGGCTTTTCTTAGCATTAACATGCAACAACTATTTATAGCGAATTATCAGTTATTTGATCGATCACTGCATGTGACTTAAATCATATTTAATTCATTGGACCTCTCACTAGCTCATCTATTAGTTAGAACTAGTTAAACTAATTTTAACTCAAATAAATTGAGCTAACTAATTACAACTAAAAAATAAACTCAACTAGGGCTCCTACAAAGTAGGAGACACTCCACATGCCTCTAGTTTGACCCTCAACTAGAATTAACTGAACTAAATAAGTCTTCCTAACTCATTTAACTCATACAAGTTGTCATGTGATGTGGAATTACAATTTACTTCTAATTTAATTAAGGGAAAAATAAATTAAAACCCTTTTTGGTGTCATTTTCAATATTTCTTGTTGCCAATTTCAACACTCCCTCTCAACAAGAAATGAATTCAACTCTATCTCGATCTGATACCTTTGGAATGTGTTGCATGCAACATTTCTCTCTAGTGTTGTTACTACTGCAACTTCTGAAACTAAAAATCATCCAAACTGAATCATTATGATGCATCTATCACTAGAGTCTCTCACTGCTACCAGCTACTATACTTTCAACTCAAAACTATGTGTTGTGATTGAATTGGCACTATGCCATTTGCACTACTACTAACTTTGCTCTGTGCTCCCCAGTATATGACTGCTACTAATATCTGCATCTGTCACTCTGACATCTGACCGCATCAACTGCCATTGATCCATCCTGCTACTGTGTATTGTGGGCTCCCGAAACGAGGTAATGATCCATGAGACAAGACATCTTAATGGACCCTACCCAAATTTCTTCACTCTTGGGACTATGAATTCACATTTCCCCACCTCTCACTTGGATTTATGGCTGCATGTGGTCCCTCTACCCACTTGGCTCGAAATTTCCACCTACTGGAGGTCTCTGGTTGAGTGGATGCCTCCACTCAGTCTCCTCTCTGCTTCTCTAATTGTGGCCGCTCCATAACTTTTTGAGGCTGCATGTTGAGAGGTAATTCATGCTCCCTCTCAACCACCAAGTATCAAACCTTTTCCTTGCTCCTTAAAGCTTTGCATGCATCTGGTACCTCAATTGCATATACATTCTTGACTCCCACAACAATCTGTTTCATTTTTCTCGTCGAGATGTGTCTAAGGAAAACTTTCCCTTTTCTAAATATCACATTATATTCATGCCCTTCCAGTAGCGCTACGGAAACAAGATTCTTCTTTAGTCCTAGAATAAATAAAACATCTATAAGTCTGATAGGGGAGCCAGACTCCCTCTGAAAGGTAATTTTACCTATGTCGGTCACGCTATACCTCCTGTAATCTCCAAACTCTATGTCATGCTTGAGTTATTTCTCCTCTAAATCACTGAAGATATCTCTATTCCTTATCATATGGAACAAGGTGCCAATGTTGAGATACCACATGCATCCCATTATATGGTTTGAAATGCATGCAATGAGAGTAAAATCCAGCTCGAAATGTGAAGCTATATCTTCACTTGTTGCTGCTACTATAGGCTCCTTCTTGCTTGACTTATGTGGAAATTTTGTGGCATAATTCCCGTACTCGTGACATTGAAAATAATTGATGTTGGACAAGTATTTATTCTTTCCCTTTGCACCTTGGGACTTCTTTCCCTTGGATTTCTCTCTTTTTCCCACTAATTCAAAATCTTCTTCTTTGTATTTCGAAGAGGTCATGTCTCTAGTGATCTACCATATCTCTTCTTGTACTAATTTAGACCATAATTGATCCAACTCTACTTATCCCTCCCATTCACTGAATCCTGGTAGTTGTGCCAGCTCTTGGGAAGGCCTAGAAGTGTTAGGCTCGCCAAATCATCATGGGAAACTGTCACACCAACACTTCCAATCTCATATTGACATTGAGTAAATTTCATCAAGTATTTTGGTATTGCCTCTCCCTCCTCCATCTTGATCTTTCTAAGAATTTCCTTCAGCGCCATTTTCCTATGGTCGATGTTATTCTAAAAAATATATGTTAATACATTCCACATATCATATGGATTTTCCTTTCCCTATAGGTTTAAGACAATATGATCTCGAACTCCTTCTAATAGAATCCTTCTTGCCTTTTCTACATTCTTCTTCCATGCATCAAGATTTTGAGCATCTACTGCTGCGAGCTTGGGAATATCACTATTTATGAATTCCTCCAGTTTGTTGTCCTCCAACACTACCTCAATCCTTTCCTTCCATTCTATGTAATTCGAACAACCCTCAAGGGAATATTTGAGTCTCAATCCATAGAAAGACATCCTGATCTGCTACTCGTCCTGAAGAATAAATATGCAAATTCGATTCACCTATTCAAAACAAACTCTAGTTCTTCTCTTCTACAGTTATTCCTGCTCTGATACCATGTATATAATTCACATAGATTTGGTTGATATTTTAATATTATAAAACAAAATTCTGAATCAATTCTACAATTTGAGGAAACAAATTACAATCGCACAATCACATGAACAAGAAAGAGAAATAATTTCAATCGCACAACATAAAGGTGTATCTAGGGAAAGCCTCAGCTAAAAACCCCACTATCTGTATATTTCATTAAGTCGAGAATATGAAACAATACAATTTTATTTCCCTTCCTAAGAAACCTTTGTACTATCTCTGACTCTCTCACCCTGATCTTGGCAAGTTTGGTCCAATACTTAACCAAAAACTTGCACCTGACTGACCAGCGTGGCTTAAGAATTCTCGAGGGAATTGAGCCCCTATTAATTATGAAATTACCATCAATTTATTGTGCAATGCATCCAAGGCATCCTGATGACCTTATACACGACTTGTGAAATTTTCTAATTACACAATTGATAGTCTACTTCCCTTTAACTCCAATCTCAACTAGGCCTTCCTTATAACTGACATGCAACAACTATTTGTAGCGAATTAACAGTTGTCTGATTGATCACTACATGTGAATTAAATCAGATTTAATTCACTGGATCTCTCACTAGCTCGTCCATCAGTTAGAATTAGTTAAACTAGTTCTAACTCAAATAAATTGAGTTAACTAATCACAACTCAAAAACAAACTCAACCAGGGCTCCTACAAAGTAGGAGACGCTCTACGTGCCTCTAGTTTGACCTCAAATCGAATTAACTGAACTAAATAAGTCTTCCTAACTCACTTAAATCGTACAAGCAGTCATGTGATATGGAATTACAATTTACTTCTAATTTAATTAAGGGAAAATGAAATTAGAATCCCTTTTTGGTGCCATTTTCAATATTTCTTATAGCCAATTTCAACATTGCTCGTTAGAAGTGCAACCTGAAATTGGTTTATCTCTAGTGCATGTGACAGATACAACACACACTTCTGAGTTGTGTCCTCCCATGTTCCATCACTTTTATATCAACATCGTTCGCCTCATTCCATTTCATTCTGCCTTCGCTATTGGACGAGCGGAACTCTCCTCTAGGTATTTGGTGCGATCATAACCTCCTGGTAAGTAATGCATATACTTTGTAATCATTGTTCTTGATGTGTTTTCCAAGTGTAAAATAAAATCATTTCCCATATTATTGTACACTTATACATCTAACATGCATTTCACCCTACTATCTCTACGTTTAGTCATCTAGAATCCCTCTTCGACCTCTCTATTGACCGTTTAAAATATGCACACTAATCCTCGCTCAACTCTTGATCTTAGACTCTGTCCACTCTCGCAGAAACACCATACTCGATTCTTGTGGCTTTGGAACCCTTGCCCATAATTTTTCTACCAAGGATTTCAATCCTAAGTTTACATTTATTAAACAACGAGAACATATGGGTTTGTGGTTGGAAATTGCGTAGATTCATTTGAAGGGGAATGCACTTTTTTTGGGAGTTAAATCATATAATTCATTAATCAATGTAGTAATAGGATATGTGTTTTGAAATGTATGAATTCATTTAAAAATTTGTATTTGTTGTGCGGTATAGATCATGCAATATATCAATACAATTGTCGTGAAAACCCTTGCTCCTTACTTAAACTATTTTCCATTCATTGAAAATTGAGCCACTAGGGTCACAAAACACGTTTTAGAGCCTTAATGATATTCAAACCCAGGTTTGCGACTAGTATGAGAGGAATCTATTGTGAAAATTTCAAATCATTATGCACAATGAATTTAAAGGATAGACTTGTCACTAATGTCGTTTCCCCTCTTTCATTTATCTCTAGCCGCATATCTAGTTCTCAACGGGAGTACGATCTCAAAATGTGATTTGTGCTAGAAGTTTAAATTATGATAAGGCCTAGGTCGTAAATAACAATCTTAGCCTTCATCATCACTATATTCTAAGAATGTGACTTGCGCCATGAATCAAACATGTGACTATTTATGCTTGTCTTTCCTCTAGGTCGCAAATCATAGTTGCAACCCTGAGTGGCATTGCAAATTAAAAATGAGACCTGCCTTATAAATTGAAATTATGACTTGAAGAGGAGCTCAATCCCTGACAGGCCTAATCATCTTAACCCTGCAGTCCATAAATATGACCTAGACCATGACAATTTCTATTTGCAATCAGTAATTAGTGATGAACATTGACATAAGCTAACTTTTGTTTCACTGATTGTTACACAGTAATTTGTCACCGTCCCTGCCATTCCCCATCCCGCACAATGGAGGACCCATTTTGTGACCTGTGAACATTGTCATGCCTTGAAAACATCATCAATGCATTCCTCTAAGCATGAGCTTTATTTGCCCTTGAGACATCTCCTTGCAAAAATCATGAAAAACATCCCTTTTGGCATTGGCGCGGGCAGTCAGTTCAGTACTCGCGCCAATGGGGAAAATTCTGCAAAGAGGTCGCGCCAACTGGCGCTCTGTCATAGAGCAGCAGTCGCGCCACCCAATTTAGGGACTGTTTTTTAAATAAAGATGGCGGAAGTTGAGTTCCAACAAACTCTAAAACCATTGCCTATCTTGAGTTGGGAGATTTGGCTGCGGGAGTTCTATGGAAGGGAAGTGGTTTTGCCACCTCCCATGGAACCTTCCTTGTTGATAGGGCCAATCCCATAATAATAGGGATCCCAACTCTCTCCTTCCCCATCTATAAAAGCCTGCTCAAATCCATGGCAAGCTAGTCTTGAAGTGCCTAAGCTCTGAATCTCCATATTCCCAAGAGCCTTTGTGTTGTAAAGAATCCCCTCTTTCCCTTAAGGCTGACTCAAGTAAGGAGACCATTGTTAAGAGACTCCGGAGAGGTTTTCCCTTTCCTTGGCGAGCTTTGCGAGACGTGGAAGACCGGAGACCCGTCCGAAGGAGGCTGTGACGTCAGAACTTGGTTGTAATCTCTCTTCGTTTATTATTTAATAGATGATTATGATTATGGTTCCACTCCGTTTTCCATCATGTTAATGCGAGTAACGTCCTTTCTGACTAATGTTTAGTTACGTATGCTGGTTTCTATGCTTGTATCTGTTCGTTTCTTCCATGTGCAGGTGTTCATCCGCGGAGATCGTGGAGGGATTGTGATCTGCCGAGGCTGAGGAACGGGGACACTTCTTCTTCAGATGTGGCGTTGGAATCCAGGTAGGCTTCTACCCCAATTCTTTCATTCGTAACTAGGAACCTGCGTCATAGCATTGTTTGATTGTTGCTAGACCCCTGCTGGGCTAGTAGGGATCGCCTCTGTCCGCAGAGGGGATTTACCTCCTCAACAATTTGGCGACTCCGCTGGGGATTCGTCTGGATTTCACTGTCTCGTTTGTGTTGTCTCGTTTGTGTTGTCTCGCTTTGATTGTTTTATGTTTTTCCTTGCTTGATGAACCTTCTGGGTTGGATTCTTTCATTGTTTTTGCTCCTTGGTTTGCTTAGCTTGCATTGGTCTGCTTCTGGAGCAGCTTGTTTTTGATTTTCTTTGGGAAACTCGACTGGCGCGGTTTATAACCCGACAGTCGCGCCAATTGGCGCACGTTGCCTTTGTCCAGCCCGCGTCAATTGATTTCTGGCGCCAGTTTCACACTTACAGTCGCGCCACCCCTGTAGATTTTTTGAGTTTTCTCATTTTTGAGCTCTCTGGATTTGATCAGTGTTTTTCTTCTTGATTTTCCGACTGCCTGAGTGTGTTGGAGTCCTGTTTGACTGGGAATTCACCTCTGTCCTTTGGTTGTTTGCTTTTATCTATCGATTTCACATTTTGAGCCCTAGGGCATCTAGTGGCCAAGTGTATCGAGCCCTCCTTGGGAGTTTTGGTGTTTTGATTGTCCTGTCAACTGTCTGATTGATTCTCCGCATCCTCTAAGTAGTTGTTCATTGTTTTGTTGCGATTTTTGGGTGATTGTTCATTCCTTCATTCGAAATTCGTTTGGCCTTGCCTTGGACCTAGATCACACGGTCCATTGGAAGCTTTTGAGTCTTTTCTTTGCTTTGGGAGACTTTGGTCGATTTGGGGATCTGATTGCTTGTGTTGTTGAGTGAAATGTGTTTGTTTCGCTCTCTTCAATATCATTTCTCAAGTTGCTCCATTTGTTTTCAAGCTTGTTTAGTGCATATTAGCTATTGAACATTGAAAATCAAAAAAAAAAAATCTCTTTTGCTTTTGTTAATTAGTGCAAATTGTGATCTTTTCCATATCGCTAGTGATTAGTGTTTTGAATGAAAAGTTTTCAATTGCATTAGTCGCATTAGAGATCTCATTGTTTGTCTTCCGTTCATTTCGTTTGTATAAAAGCTCTCAACTCTTCTCTAACTAGTTTTCATCGAACGAAATGTTGCACTGTGGCATATAGCTTTGCATTTAGGAGTCTTTTAAGACACTACATACGATAGGGCCTGAAAATTGAAACTTAATTGAAGATCAACTGTAAAATTCATTCAATTAACCTAAGGCAGCATTGGAACTTAACGAAACATATTTAGAAAGGTCTAGGCTAGAGACGTGTTCCGGCGTCGTTAAACCTAGCAGCTGTCGTTCGCCTGTTGGCTTTAGACAGCACTAGTACGGACTTCTGCTCCCCGTACCGTCGCGTATATAAAGGGAGACCCCTCTAGGTTTTCAATCCTTTATCCACAGGAAGCCGAGTCTGCCGCCCTATACCCGTGATACACCGAACACAGCATTCGGGGAGACTACCTACACGTACGGAAAGTCCTTGGTCGATTTCTGTTTCATTATTGAAACCAAGGTGTATATTGCAGTTCACGGATATTTGGTACACCCTTTGTGCCTAGTTTTCCTGAGCAGTCATTTGGTCTTTTCTGACTCCCTAAACTTGAAAAGACCGTCAAGCGCTTGTCCTTTCACGCTTGTGTCAACTCTGAAAGAGATAGAGTCATCTTTTTATCGTTTCTCAACTCTTAAAATATGAAACGGTAGAATTTCTTACTTTCCAATGTGGTAAAATTAATCGCCCACGATTACACACCCGTTTAGACATTGCTTGTTGACCGTTTGATCGTGTGTCTTAACTCGTTTTCAGCCCGTGTGTGGTTTTGAGTTTGATGGCAACTTTTCCAGAGTTCACCAACCAAGGAATCCCCTCCGATGGGAATCCTGGTCCTTTTCCTCCTTTTGGAAATGTTGGTGCTCCTTATATGGCAACGTTGTCCCTTCGTAGGTTAACTGTTGGGTTGCTTGTTTGGTTGTTCTCAACCTCTGTGGTCCCGAATGTCTCGGCTTCTGTTCAATCAGTGCCTCCACCTGAACAACATCATGTTGATTCCAAGGTGGACCTCTCCCCTTCTTCGCCTGTTTCTGCATCCTCCTCTTCTACTTCGCCTGGTGAAAGTCTGGATTCGAGTAACCAGGTGGCTAAGAAGAAGAAGAAGAAGACAAAGAAGAAGAAGTCCGATGAGCGAGAGGCTAAAAGTGCAGCCACTGTTTCTGAAATATCTCCTCTTGACAAACCTTCCAACCCTCCATGGCAAGTCAAGTTCCCTTGCATGTTGTGCACGGGAGACCATCTTCTTCGAGACTGCCCTGGCATCCCCAAGGTGCTCGAAGCATGGTCCAACGGCCGTCCGCCGTTGCCTTTGACTTCTGGGAGCCAGGTTGGGGGCACGTCCTCAGCGGTGATCGGAGCTGCAGAGAAGCGGGGAGTGGATCACGATCCTGTAAGTTGTGTGAAGGGCACCATGCCATTCACCTTTGTCCTTATATGGATGAAGCCAAACGAGTTTTGGACAACCCAACTGGTTCTACACCACGCCTTCCGCCTGGTTATAATCGGCTTTCTTTGAGTCCTCCGCCAGCTGATCCTATGATTGGCCAAGAGTCATCCTTGGTCGATCCCACTCTCCCAGAAATTCAAATTCACGAATCCGTCCCTGACCAACCATTGGTTGTTGGATCGGTTGAACTGGCCCCGTCCGCGGTGCACCAGGTCTTTTCTGTCGAGAGTGGATCTCACACCCCCCATGTCCTTCTGATCTCTTCAGATTCTTCAGACTTGGAGAAATATTCTCCTGTCCCTGTATTTCAAGAAGCTCCTCCTCCGCCTCCCATGATGGAAACTTCGGAGGATATCCCTCCCGCCTTCGAGATGGAGGTTATGGAAGATGCTTCTTCTTCTGTAACATCAGGGGAAGACCTTCGCATGTCGATGGTAGCCCCTCCGAGTAGTTTGGTCGCTTCCTTTGACTGGAATCGATTTGCAGGATTTCGCCTTCCGTCTTATGTGCCTTTCGAGATCACAGTACAGGCTCTTGGTCTGGTTGTACCCAGCACCATTATAGAAGAAGGTGCCTCTGTTAGTATTCTGTCATCAACTACTTGGCAAGCTTTCGGTTCGCCGCCGCTTGCGCCCGTTACGCAGAATCTGTTGACATTCAATAGAAGAACGAGTCAACTGTTGGGGATCCTTCCAAGGTTACATGTTACTTTGGGAGGTAAAACCGTCCATATGGATGTGATGGTCGTTCCAGGCCCCTTGGATTTCAATCTGCTTTTGGGGCGTGATTACACCTATGCCATGGGAGCACTTGTCTCCTCCCTCTTTCGCGTGATGTGCTTTCCACATGAAGGACGGATCGTGACCATTGATCAGCTTTCGTTCTTTGGTCCTAATATGGCAACTGGTCCACCATCACCCCCTCCGGGTTTTTATCCACCCGTTGTATCTGCTCCACCGCAGGTCAACTATGTGGCTACCTACCCCGTGCCTGTGCTCAGTGATGATGCCGTTGTGCATAATGTGCTGGGGGCATTGGGTCCTGACTTCCAGGATGTTTCCCTTCCATCAGGAGTGGAACTCTTGGAAGCACCGCCTTCTTGCTCATTTTGATGTAAGTCGGTTGGAGCACGATTTCCTCCCTGGGTCAAGCTCTTTAAAAAATTAAACCAGGATCTCGGAGCATAGTTCCTTCATTTGTGTCAAGCTCCTTAAAACATGAAACAAGTTGTTTGAGGATAGTTCTTTTAAGTGTGTCAACCTCGTTAAAATAATGAAACACGAGCATGTTCAATTCGACTTTTTGTTTTGAACCTTCACTCCATTTTCAATGGACTGAAGCTTGGGGGGCATGCACCTCGAATTGAGACATCATGCTGGGGGGCATGCCCGTCTTCCTCATTTCAAGCATAGTTTGCATATGTGTGTGTTTATGTGTGCTTTTAAGCTTGTGTAAAAATGAAATGTGTGATTAGATACATTGTGTGAATACATTTCGCATTGGGTCGTTTGTTATGTAACTGATACATTAGATTACATCTATATTAGACATTTTCATGACATATAGAAAACATCATCACATGTAAAGAAAGATCCATCCAAAATAATCATATGTATATATATGTGTGTCGAAATGTTTGCACAGTGTGCATCACTAAACTCAAAAATATACATAATCGTCTTAGTACATCCGGAGACGCTATGTCTTTCAAAAAAGTAGGTCTGGTATAAATCCTAAAGACTAATCCGCATGGTGCTCATGATAGCACGTCACTGCACGCACTAAGCGTCTCAGGATTCGGTGGATCCGACTCGGAACTCCCACCGTATGGCGCTGGTATGCCAGCGGTACGTCTGCCAACCGGGCATAGTCTGGGATCCCGTGGGCGATACCCTCGAGGTTCTGGATCAGCTCCTCTCCTCCGGTGCCCTCTCCCTGGATCTCAGGGGCGAGTTGTGTCCTCCGGGAGATTGGAGACATCCCAGCTGGTCTCTCAGGTCCTACATCTGCATGCATATATGATTGTGTTAAGACGAATGTGTATCAACAAAAAAAAACATATAAACATAAAATCAAAAATATGAGGTCTTACCCAGCTCCTCGTCCCGATCGTCTGCTATTCGGGTGGAGATACGGTTTAGGGTAAGAAATCGGTTCTACGAATAGGACCGGTCTTCGATGTCCAGTGACATGTACAAAATTCGACGCCCGGGACGCGGCCACCTCAGAATCTGGGCATCAATACGCCCAGTGAACCATTCTCTTGATCTGAAGTGGTATCGGACTCTAGAGGTTGTGGCCCTGCCCTGGAAGATTAGTAAACGTTGAAATAGTGTGACCAAATTGAACTAGCAGCAGCTATTGATTTCCCTGTTTGCCTTTGTGCTCTTTCATGTTGATATTCTGTTGTTGCCCGGTCATACGAGTCGGGGACCCCGCGTGGGCGGCCCGAGTTGTGGGCCTTTGTCTTCGTGCGGTGCTGCGACCCCGGCCGCGTGATGGTATAGAAGTCTCAGTGAGATCAGGGATAGTGTGGATGTCCACCTTCTTGCTTCCTGATCCTGTTTGTGCCCCTCGGCACACCCGTGCCATCACTTCTTCCATCTTTTCCCCAGATGGTCTGCTTCCGGTCAATACAGGGATTGGACCTCTGCGGGACAATCCAGTGATAAAATAGACATCGGTGACCTCCAGTTCTAACACCTGGTCTCGTAACCTGAACACCTGTTCATTTTCATCCCAGATGCTGATTAGATATTGGAGGAGCTCGGGCTGAGCTCGTAAACATGGTGTGAGGAAGAATTTTTTCAATCCACAGTCTCTAAGTGCGTTCATGCAAGCTTGACTTTGCATGGCCTGTTCATCCTCTTCTCCGTGCTCTCGTTCTTTCCATTCAATTGCCATTTCGAGTGATCACCTGCATTCATATGGTCAAAAACCCTTAGTTAGATCTTTGATGAGCTTCAAATTCCATACAATTTGGTACAGATATCGAAATTTTGGGCGAAATCTTAGGTTCGGCCGTTGGCGCGGCTGTTTTATGAACAGTCGCGCCATGTGGCGCGGGCCCTTTGTGGAAAAGAGCTCATTGGCGCGGGTCCGTGCCCGAAACCCGCGCCAATGGGCGCAGCCCTAAATTTTTAAGAGTGGCCTCATAGAACTGATTCTTAAGGGAAAATCTTTAAAAAATGAATGAAAATGTAGAGCAAGGGAACGCCTTTTACCTGTGACAGACGAGAAGCTGAATGGTTGCCTGGATTGGTCGCAATCGTCGACGGAAGTTTATGCTCCAAATGGACCACTGTTGTTTTCTACCAAGGTAAATAGTAAAAGTAATTGTATTTTTACCCATTTGACATATTTATAACTTTTTCGACATTAAATGAGTTTTGAAAGTTATTTTTATTGAATATTTGCATATGTTATGTCGAAAATGGATTTTACGCTTGCTTGGTATGTGCAGCAGCAGGTTTTTGCGACTTAAACGATGGAAACGAGTTGTATTTTATACTTTTTCGGACTCGGTAAATACATGAAAAAGTGACCCTGGAGTCATCTTTCAGCTCTTTTCTGACTCTCTAAACATGAAAAGATTGCCGAGGCCCTTGTCGTTTCGATCTCATTAAAATGGACACGAATCGACATTCACCCAGTATAAGTTTAACCCTTTTTCGGGCTGGGATGGATTGATTACGAAAAAGGAATACCCTAGCCTATCGCGACTAGGAGGTTTTCCCGGATATTCTTTTCTACCTTTTCGGATCTGGGAAACTATTTACGAAAAGGGACTTGTGGAGTTTTCTTTTCCGCTGTCTTTTCAAACTCTCTAAACATGAAAAGACGCCGAGTTCTTCCTTTGTCAGACTCGTTAAACCCTGATGACATTGGATTCCGTCGCAATGCCGTTCTCCGAGTTTCTCCTTCCTAGGACTAGATTCTCTCTCTCGTGTGGATTACTTTAGGAAAGTGGTGTCAGACCATATTGCAAGCATATGCTATCCCCTTGACTTATTTATCAAAATATAATTGGGGTACTCGCCAAAATGGTGAGAGAGAGCAGAACCTCGTGCATATCATCGAGCGTGTGTACAGCTCTTGAACATGGCACTTGTCTGCATTCGTGTCGGGTTGGGGACATCTCATCTCGTTGCTTCACTTTGCCTCCCTGGGTTTGGGTAATCTCTTTTGACCTCTCATCTGTTCACTGCCTCGTCACCATGACCTCTGATCCGTTGATGTCAAATACTGCCAAGTCCATTGTCGTGCCGTTCATGTGTTCAAGAGAAGTAGGCCTCTGCAAATATCAACCTTCCTCTGTTTCTCATACGATCTTGATTCACAACAAAACATCATGTTCCTCTGTCTCGTGTCGATGATGTGGGAATCATTATGGCCCACCTTCGATCAAGGTCACTTCCTGTCGACATCAACTCATTATCCGGGAAGTTGGTCTAGAGACTCCTTATGGTACCTTGGAGCCTGCATGCCTCAATGGCAGGTTCGTCGCATTCGACGTGAGGTTTACATCATTGGCCTCCGATCGAGTGATTCTGCGGGTGTTCGACGTCAACTCATTTATTCGCACGCCGTAGATTGTACCTGTAGTACCTTGAGGACCATTGTCGTTATTGGTGGTTTCTCTCGCGTCTGTTAACAGATTTCATCATTGGCTGGTAATCAGACGATGTTCTTGCATGTTCGACTTCAGCTCACATATTCACATGCCTGAACTTGTACTTTGTTTGGGTCGAGATGGAGCACAAGACCCTGGATTGTGTCTGTTGTAATCCAGGTTGCGATTGTGGATTATTATCATTATGTACATGACTCACTGATTGGATGGCTGCGACCATACCTGAGTCTATTTGTTTGATCTTAGTTGGATGGCTGCGCCCATACCCTGGATCCGGATTATAGCATACTCTATTTCGGATGGCTGCGTCCATACCATATACATCATGTACTTGAGATATCAGTTGTATCTTTCTGCGCAGGTTTTCCGACGGCGGGCCTTCAGTTGAACATGTTCTCGTAAAGCATTTCACCCCTCTCTCTCTCGGGCCTCATACTTTAGGGGGCATCTGTTACACATTAATTTGTCACCGTCCCTACCATTCCCCGTCCCGCACAATGGAGGACCCATTTTGTGACCTGTGAACATTGTCATGCCTTGAAAACATCATCAATGCATTCCTCTAAGCATGAGCTTCATTTTCCCTTGAGACATCTCCTTGCAAAAATCATGAAAAACATCCCTTTTTGCATTGGCGCGGGCGAGCAGTTCAGTACTCGCGCCAATGGGGAAAATCCTGCAAAGAGGTCGCGCCAACTGGCGCTCTGTCATAGAGCAGTAGTCGCGCCACCCAATTTAGGGACTGTTTTTTAAATAAAGATGGCGAAAGTTGAGTTCCAACAAACTCACAAACCATTGCCTATCTTGAGTTGGGAGGTTTGGCTGCGGGAGTTCTATGGAAGGGAAGTGGTTTTGCCACCTCCCATGGAACCTTCCTTGTTGATAGGGCCAATCCCATAATAATAGGGATCCTAACTCCCTCCTTCCCCATCTATAAAAGCCTGCTCAATCCCATGGCAAGCTAGTCTTGAAGTGCCTAAGCTTTGAATCTCCATATTCCCAAGAGCCTTTGTGTTGTAAAGAATCCCCTCTTTCCCTTAAGGCCGACTCAAGTAAGGAGACCATTGTCGAGAGACTCCGGAGAGGTTTTCCCTTTCCTTGGCGAGCTTTGCGAGACGTGGACGACTGGAGACCCATCCGAAGGAGACCGCGACGTCAGAACTTGGTTGTAATCTCTCTTCGTTTATTATTTAATAGATGATTATGATTATGGTTCCACTCCATTTTCCATCATGTTAATGTGAGTAACGTCCTTTCTGACTGATGTTTAGTTATGTATGCTGGTTTCTATGCTTGTATCTGTTCGTTTCTTCCATGTGCAGGTGTTCATCCGCGGAGATCGTGGAGGGATTGTGATCTGCCGAGGCTGAGGAACGGGGACACTTCTTCTTCAGATCGTGGCGTTGGAATCCAGGTAGGCTTTTACCCCAAGTCTTTCATTCGTAACTAGGAACCTGCGTCATAGCATTGTTTGATTGTTGCTAGACCCCTGCTGGGCTAGTAGGGATCGCCTCTGTCCGCAGAGGGGATTTACCTCCTCAACACTGATATATATCATCGAGATGTTAGGTACTATTGACCTATATTTCCTCAAAATATCATCTTATTATAGAGAGATGGTTTTTACTGTGATAAGAGGATTTGAAAGAAGGTCTATCACGGCGGAAAGAAGCATAGAGGGAGTTGTGAACAACCCTCTGAAATTGCATGTTTATGGTGATATTGTTTGTTATATTGACAATGTGACAAAGCTCACATGGGGTGACATCTACTCAAATATTTCAAGGAAACACATTCCAAAAGATGAGGAATAATTCTAGGTGTACACCAATGTAAAGAAGCCTTGGCTACACAAGGTTGTAGCATTCCCACCAATGTTCCTTTGCGAAAATAAAATAAAGTGGATTATTCAACACAAAGATGAAGAGAAGTACAAAATGAAAAGTCATACGAGACAAATCATGGCATCATTCAGGACATAAACCATCGAAAATTATTATAATATACCCAAGCATCAAGAAACTTTCAATAGCAGATGGTTGGCTAGATTTAATGGATCTGCCAAGGACATGTTTAAATATTGGTGGAAAGAGCCAAAAAAGTTCAGGAAAAAAGAAGATGGGATCTACAAGATGAAATATCTCGGAAAATTTCATCAAATGATAGTTTTTATGATGAGCAGGCTCTATGGAAAACCAAGCACGAAAAAAATTTCAGGAAACTTGGGTCCCCTTGATTCATACATGTGCCACAAAAGGGACAATCTTCAACTAGGCGAGTATACTTGCATAATTTATCAAATCAAATGCCTGTGCAACAAAAATTCCAATAGAGGGGAGAATATTCAAAGTTTTATATGGATTCTTACCTTTTAGATGTAGTATGTGCAAAGTGTGACTTTGAATGGTTAGGATTAAAGTGGACTCCTAAAGAAGAATTAACTGTACATGTCTATTACAAAAGCTTATGGAACATGGGGTACAAAGGGATGTATGAGAAGATCACAGAGTATTTTATCTCTCATCTATATAGTGTAATTTTTGGCAAAGAACCTTTGTGCATGTGTGAAAGATCTAGGGATTATCTTCATGATATCACAGATTGGTTTCCCCATGGACATACTACTAATATCAAAGTGTTTTTTTTTTACAAGTTTCCTCATGCTCTTCCTATAGTTATTACAGATAATATGGTGTTGTACGAGGTGGCTTACCAACTCACCACCCGGTTTTCCAAGACTTTATTGAAAGGAAAGAGGGGAACATGGCCTATATTCCCATTATACATTGAAGATTACACTAATTAAAGGTTTAAGGAGGTGAAAACAAAAGTTTAAGACCTATAGAACTTTTGATTTGGTGAGCTAGGTTTCCAAAAATATGACCTAATGGGTATTTCCATGGCACACTGTAATGAAATTGGGTTTGGTTGGTAATATACTTCATACACCGATAAAGAGGAGGAAAAGGTGAAAAACATTTATAATTATTCCAGAGCATTGGAACCAACCTTGAAAGTGGAAGAGGTGGAGCAATCAAAACATGACACCCAAGAAAGCATGAGCTTGGAAGTAAGAACAACCATTCTCAAGAGGAAACAAGAGTAGAAAATGAACAAAGAAAAGAAAAAGGATGATAGGAAGAAGCCAGAAAGAAGAAGAAGTTAAGATGAATTAGGAAAAAGAAGAAATGAAAAGAAATAAAGAGGAGGAAGAGCTAAGAAAGAAACAAGAAGAAGAAAAAACGTGAAAAGGAAGGAATAAGAGAAGAAAAGAAAAGAAAAAATGAAAATGCAAAAGAAAAAGAGGAAATAGGAGGCAGTGAAGAAAAAGGGAGAAGAGAAAGACCTATGAAAGAAAGTTGGAGAAGAAAAAAGGGGAAGAGAAGAAGAACAAAAAAGAAAAGAAGAGGTTCAAGTCTCATTAGCACAACCAATTGAGGATGGGCCTCGTTAGAAGGGCAACCCAAGATCAAACCTCACAGAGGTTGTTTCGCCTTTGCTCGAGGGAGGAGTCAAGTAAAGCCCAGTTAGATTAGTGGTGGTGTGGCCCAGGCCAATTGAGATCCCCGGGTGATTTTGACGGCTTAGATGCCCCTAAGTTGTGGTTTCTCAAGCCACAGGTCAATCCTGATGTAATATTTGATGAACTCAGACCACTTGATAATAAAAAAAATAGGAATAATGGAAAATAAAGGAAGAAGAAGAAACCTAGAAGCAGGAAGAGGCCTTAGCGAAGTAGCTTGAACAAGATATACTTTCCAAGGAACGAGAAGATAAATAAACATAAGAGAATCATTCAAAAGGCTCATAAATATATTTAGAGCTTCCCATATTTAATGTACCGCCACCTACTCCTATCATTGGGGGACATCTCCTAATGCAAGAATTAGGCATCACGAAGGAAGAAGAGGAGGAGGTATTGGACCTATCTATACTAAATTTTGACTAAGTCTAATGCAAAATCAAGCAAGAAAGGCACAAATGTTTGGCTAGAATCCCATTGAATTTTGCATCAGTTGTTACAAAAAGGGACATAGTCATGGAAACCACAATGAACCGTAGAATGATAGCTTCCACCAAAACCGTCTTTGCAACTGCTATCGAAAGAAATATAGACCGATTATCCAAAGGAAATTAAGACTTGAAAGCAAAGTTGGCCGCGTCTGAGTAGAAAATTTTATAGTTGCAGAATGAGAACCAAATTTTTTTGATATCTCACTCTCGAGTTTAAGACTTGTAGGCATCCATTATTAAAGGATTCAAGGTGTTAGAAGAATTCATGGATCTTGTTTATAATGAGATGTTTACCCTGCATCAATTTATTTATCCATTCCCCGACATGCAAAGTTAGGTAAAAGACAGAGGAATAATGATCAAACTAGCCTCCTTAGTAGTAGATATTATATATGATTGGACCATCAAGTATCCTAATGCAATTGAATATCTCCCAAGGAAAAAGTGGATAACAATGAAGAAGGATAAATTTGATTTCGAGATCAAGATGCAATGACATGACAAGTTGAGCAGATATTTGGACAAAGTAATGGCTTCTTATAAGACCTTGTACAATGGGTTGGAATCTCTTGTCAATGTGCACAAAATACCTTCCATTAGTGCACTGAGTGAAACTAGATCAAATGAAGAGGTCAAGCAAGAGATATAAGAAATTTTGGACCCAATCAGGAAAGCTGCTACAGGAGACATTTTGGAAACTATAAAAGAAGTAATTTCATAGTGTGTAGTTGAGCCTGTGAAGCTACATACAAAGCTCTCCATGCTATATTTGAGTCAGATAAAGGCTAAGAATACTATATTGGTACCAGTTTCATTAAAATGCCTTAATATACATGGGGATGAGCTACAACAAAAGATCTTGATGATTGCAGGTGAATACAAACGTTGGAAATCATATTTGGTTTGAGATCTATAGGCAGATGTTCCAGAAATTTCCATCACCAAGTTGGTTGATTGAGAATGTTTTGTTTCCTTAATAATGGTGTAATTTGTATTTTTTTAATAGTTAATTAGGATTTAGAGTACAAATTCTCATGGAATGTGAAAGTTCACGTGGAAGTTGAAGAGTCCTGAGGGTAGGCGAAAGGTCACTCTACTTCCTATAAATAAACCCTCACGGCTAGATGTAAGGGACCTTCAATTTTAGACTTGACTTGTGCATATTGTTTGACAGGTAATAGATCCTTTGAGGATTCAAGTGATGCCTTTACATTTCCACTAATGGACTTCATGGGAATTTGTTGTGATGGTACTGTGAATATTTTATCTTAATGTTAGAAGTTCTTTGAGCCTGGGCACATATTCCTTGCATGTGTTTTTGAGGATTGCAAGGCTCTTCTTGATGTGATTTGATGGTATATGTTTTTATTTCACTGTGTTTACATTAGTTAACTACTTTGTTGATCTAAGCACATATCATTTGTGGAGTTGTATGCTTTTAATGCTTTAATACTCGTTGTTGATTGAGAACTAATTCATGGTCGATAAACAAATCTTTCATTTTATACATGCATTTTAATTGAAGTTTTGTTAACATTACTTCTTTAATATTAATGTCTTATTAGTTAGTTATTGTTATGTTCACAACATCTTGTATGCTAAGTTTCCATAAATATGCTTAACTTGTGTTTGTTAAAAGTTTTATTTGTTGTATAATTTTGTTGTTCATATTGTCCAAAGTGAATCTCTAAGAAATATGGTGGCATCCGGGGCCACACACTGGATGGGAATCCTATCCCAAAAGGTTTTAGAGTCTAGTTGGAATTTTTCACCACGGAGATCCCCTAACTGGTGGTGGAAATATCTAGCCCGTCAACATATTTTTGTCGTTAGAAGGAGGTCCACCATTTTATGGCTGGTACAAATCCTTGTTCTTTCCCTAAGGCTTCTAAATAATAAAGCAACCAATCCCGCTCACATTCACCTAAACCTCCTACTTGGTAGATGCCCGAAGTTGAATACCCTCCTCACTGTCCCAAACCAATATATGAAGTCACCTACGACTAGTTGAGATCGCCCTATGCCTTATCACCAGTCAATTTTCCAAAAGTCTCAGAATTATTCTTGTTGCATCTATCATTCCCCATAAATGTTTGAATCGACCACATACAACTTTCCAAGGACTGTTAGTGATTATAGTTCAAGATTTGGCTAGCATGTCTTTGTTTTATTTAGCAGATGTTGTAGATAGACACTCGATAGAAGGCCTTGAAAGTCTGACTAATTTAAAGGGTGTTGAAGAGGATAATATTGAAGGGGAAAACTAAGGACCTCCTAAGAAACTGAACTTGTTGAAAGCCCTGGGGGCGAAGGGAATTTAAAGAACTAAGGGGATTTACCGAACAATAGCTAAGGCCAAGGATCTAATTTATAAAGTGACGAAGAAGACAACAATATGGTTGACAATAAACCACAACATTTGGCCTAGATGACATAGTCTGCTTTGGATATTCAAGGTATTCTTCATGAATTACTCGGAGAAAGGGATTTCCACTGAAGATCACATTAATAATTTTTGTCTCTTACTAAGTATGATGAGTGTGCAACATGAATACATTGCATGCAGGTTTTTCCCATAAAATTTCGAGGATAAATTTGCCACATGGTATCACTCTCTTCCCGTAGCATCTATTAGAACTTGGTATGAGTTCAAAAATGCTTTCTTAGAAAAAAAATTGAAGAGAAGACACCTGATATGTTTCTTATAGAGTTGAGCTCACAAAATATTGGGGAAAAGGAAATAATTAAGGATTTTAATTAATGCTTCATGAATATGTTAAATAAGTTCCCTAATGATGTGTCACCCCATGTTTCCATTACCATTGAATACTACACCTCAGTTCTTCCTCATAATATTTCTATGTTCACGAAGCAAACAACAAAGACTACACTCGTAAAGAATTTTTTCAGAGCCATCAATGTTGAAAAGGACATGATAGCTATGAAAGCACATGACGTCCAAGATTATTCAAAGGCTACTAGTAAGAAATCTCAAGCTCTCTCTAGTAAGTCTAGTGAAAAAAAAAATACCTTTTATTTTGAAAGTTTAGCAAAATATCTCAAGCAATTAACTAATGATGTGTCTAATTTGAAGAGAAAGACAAGTGAAAGTTCTTATGGCAGCAAATCTTTTAAACCATTTTTCAAGAAAAGTAACAATAAACAAACTAAATTAGCTCAAATCTCAAACGTGAATCTTAATGTTGAAGAATTAGGCATGGAAAAATATTGCACCTTCCACCAAGTTGCTCACTCTGAGAAAACACGTCCGTAGTGGTGCCACAATATGACTGTGATGGTGAATAAATTGCTTGATGATTATATGACTGAAATCCAATACAATCAATCAAAAGAGGAATAAGGTTCCTCCTTTCCTAAAGACAATGTTGGCTCATCTATGATGATATTTGAAGTTGTTAGAGATGGTAAGGTTCAGTCCATTGAGGTAGCTTTGGTTGGAGAGACTCCTCCTATTAACCCTCCAAAGACTTACAATATGAGGAGTAAAGGACCAGTTCCTAAACTTACCTTGGAAGACAATAAGAAAGCATTGTTGAGAAGGATATTGTCTCAAAAAGACCCTGTTGAGACTTCAACTCCTAAATCTTCGACCGAGAAAGCCTCGAAGAATACCTCAGAGAATGCTAAAAGTGATTCTAATGCTCTCAAAATTGTTGCCAAGCCTTCTCAACCTATGACCTCAGCTCAACCTTCCAAGGATGAGAGTGTATTGTGTAATATTATTTAAAACATCATTGAGGATCTGCAAAAACTCAATCAAATATATCACTTTATGAGTTGACCAAACTGCATAGGTAGAGGGAGTTGGTCATCAAGACTTTCACATTTGTGTCTTCAACCAACAAAGCCACTACTTCTTCTTCCTTCAATTAATCTAAAGCCTTGGTAAATATAGAATCCATTGTTAATTTGACGAATGTTAATTCAAAGTCTAAAATACCTCCCTTTTTATTGACATTCGAAATCTTCAATTATAATGTGCATAACTATATGGTTGGCTATGGTGCGTGTACAAATGTTATTCCTTGGTATGTTTGCAAAAAAATTAATGCTAAACTGGAGAAAATAGATGTGAATATTATCCATCTTGATAGATATCAATTTCAAGTTGTGGGAGAACTTAACAATGTGTTGATTAGATTGCCTTCCGATTCGAGGGTTCATCAATTCATTCACATAATGGTTATTGATATTTTGGAGGCATATGGGCTTCTACTAAGCAGATATTGGTCTAATAAAATTCAAGGATATTTTCTCTCTGACGAGTTTCAATTGTGGCTCCCTTATATATCAAAGAAAAATCAGATAAGGGTTAATAGTCAGCCACACATGAAGCATACATTTAGTGAGCTAGAAGTACCTAATGAACTGATCAACATCACCATGGAAGAATTGGGGAGCTTATTCTTAGAATATGATACTGGTTGCTACCATGCCATGTCTTCCCTATCCTCCAACTAGTGATAATGAAACTTGTACTATATACTTTTATTTTATAGTCTAGTTATATAAGTACTGAGTTATGGATGTTATATTTTGATGGATCAAAAACACAAGATGGAGCTCGTGTGGGCTATATCTTGATGGACACCGAAAAGAAAAAAAAATTTATTTCTTTTCATTTAGAATTTCAATGTATTAATAACACTGCATAATATGAGGCATTGATTCTTGGATTGAAGAAAACCATCGACCTGAATTTAGGATGTATAAAGGTAGTTGGTGACTCTGAGATCATCACTACACAGGTACATAACACTATTCATTGTCTTCCACCTCATTTGAAGAACTAAAAATAGGAGGTATGGAAATTGATTTATGCATTTAAAGCTTTCGGTATAAAATTAGTCCCAAGAATTAATAACATTGCAGGCGATATGTTAGCTAATGTCGTTGTTAGGTTTACACTGCTTAGGGGCTACTTTTTTATTGAAATAATTTATAAACTTGTTGTCCCGAATAAGATAAATAATTTACATGTTTTCAATGATGATCAACGTATATTATACTTCCTCGCCAATGTGGAAATTTTAAAATATGTGGCCATAAATGAGGACGAACACAATAAAACCTTGTAGGAGGAAGATAACACACAAAAGGGAAACCTAATGCCCAAATATGTGGTGTCACTCGAGAATTTATTTGACTTGCAGAAATGGTTCTGGGGACCTCCCAATACCAAGACTCAAAGTTCTATGCTAATGCACGAACAAAACAATCTTGGAACAGAGGTAGACCCCAAGTTTGTCAATCTCGGTACTTGCTTCTCCCAAAGGAAAGACAAGCTTTCATTGAGTTATTTAAAAATTATCGAGATGTTTTTGCTTGGAAATATGAAGACTTAAAGACATATGATAGTCATATCATCTAGCATGCTATTATGATAAAAGACAGTGTCAAGCCTTTTCAATGGAAACTAAGAAAGGTACATCTAACACTGGAACCTTTGATACATAAATAATTGAAGAATTTGTTTGACGCATGAATCATTTTTAGAGTTAGGTATTCGTCATGGGTCTCGAAATATTTTTCCTATAAGAAAGAAATCTGGGGAAATTTGTTTGTGTGTTCATTTCCAAAATCTCAATCGAGCTTCAGATAAAGATAATTACCCAGTCCCCTTCATGAATAAAATTATTTAAGCAGTTTAAGAATCCAAGATGTTTTCATTACTTGATGGGTTTTTTGGATATAACTAAGTACTGGTTACTGAGACAGATAGATTTAATACTACTTTTAGAACCAAATTGGGAACTTTCACATTTAGACTTATGTCATTTAGTCTTATTAACGTTGTAGCTACTTTTCAAAGAGAATTGAACATTGTGTTTAGAGAGTTGATTGATCAGAGTGTGGTGGTATACCTGGATGAAATCGTTACATTCTCAAAGAAAATATCAAATAATTTGCGCCATCTGAGGTAGATATTTGAATGTTGTAGAAAATATGGCATATCGCTCAACCCTAAGAAGAGTATCTTTGTCATGTCTGAAGGAAATATCTTAAGGCATATCATAGCAAAGAGCGGTATAATAGTTGACTCTAAGCACGTCAAATCCATCACGCAAATCCTATATCCAAATGGAAATAAAGTTATGCAATCATTCTTGGGTAAAATCAATTTTCTTCGTAAGTTCATTTCAGATTATGCCCAAATCATAAATCCATTACAAGATATGATAAAAAAAGGATTTGATGTATAAATAGAACCAAAAGGAGAAGGAAGCTTTCGCACAGATCAAGAAAGATATAACAGAGGCTCCCACTCCTTACAATCCCGATTTTAATAAAGATTTCATGCTCTATAATTTTGTTGTCGATTATTCATTAGCAATCATTTTGACTAAGAAATATGACCAAGGCAATGAACGATCAATATCCTTTACGAGTACATGAATACAAGGATCTTAGTTGAATTATCCTAATATGGACAAGAAAACATGCATTATGTATAAGGATGTCAAACACTTTAGGCCTTACATTCTTAAAAATCTTGTCATAATGTTCATTCCTAACCCTGCATTTAGATTGTTTTTTGTGCAACAGGAACGAGGAGAACGCAAAGCCAATTAGGTGACTTGTTTACAAGAATATGATTTTGAGTTTAATCCAGCTCACATAGTCAAAGGCCATGGCTTATGAAAGCTTATTTTCGAAGCCTCTGATCCACATGAAGATGAGATCTTAGGATGGGATCAAGAGATTGATAGGTATAATGATATTCTGATCACACACCCATTTCACCATAATATTGGTACTTTGCCTTCTAATTTATCGGTGAAGCATAAAAGGGCCATCAAACTAAAAGACTCTTATTATCATTTGTTCCATGGAGATATATTTAAGAAACACCATAATGGTGTTTTGTTGAAATGTTTTTAATATGTTGATGCGGATAAGGTCTTAAAGGAATTGCATGATGGACCGGTTGGAGGACACTATGTCGACGACACAACAACACACAAGATTATGTGTGTGGGATATTAATGGCCTATATTATTGAGAGAAACTCATGCATATGTGCTTGAATGTTATATTTATCAAAGGTGTGTTGGAAGAGAGACACAATTAGCCGCTCCACTCCACCCCATTGCAATAGAAGAGCCTTTTTAGCAGTGGGATATGGACGTTATTGCGGAGATCACCCCACACTCCTCAAAGTAGCATAAGTACATCCTCATAGCCACAAATTATTTTATGAGGTGGGTTGAATTTTTGCCGCTTATACAAGTAAACGATCATGAGGTAATTCAATTTCTCAATAGAAACATCATTACTAGGTTCGGAGTCCCAAACTCACTTTTTTTTTATAATGAAACTTATTTTTCATCATTAATGTTGTATAATTTTGCTTTAGAGAATGGAATTGTTTTGAAACATATTTCTTATTACTACCCCAAAGTAATGGCCTAGATGAATCCACAAATAATAACCTAATATGGATCATCAATAAAATTGTGCTTATTCAACAAATAAATTGACATAATGCTCTACTATTGATCTTTGGGTTGATCGGGTTATTCCTAAACCTTCTCTTGGCACTTCTCCTTACCTCCTTGTGTACGAAAAAGAAGCAATCCTACCACTCAACATGTACCTCCCTATCCTACAGTTGTCCCAATATTCCCATGGTAGGTCATGCCCAATTATGCAAAGTAGGATTCACGCCTTGTTAAAACTTGAACAAGAAAGTAAAATGGCCCACGAAAAAATTTCCACCCAGTATATTTGGATCAAGAGATGGTTCGACAAGGAGTCTAAAGGAAATACGGAATTTAATATGTGTGATATTGTCTTGAAATGGGATAAAGCCCATGAAGACAAGGGAAAAATTGCCAAGTTTCAATCCCCGTGGATTTGTCCATACCAAGTCAAAGGAAAACTTTTCCAACACACTTATTGTCTCCAAACCCTAGATGGGAGGATCGAATCCCTTCCTGTGAATGGCCAATACTTAAAACTTTATTTCACTTAACAAATCTTGTAGTTTCTCTCTTCTTTGTATATATTACCTTCATGTTGTTTCATTTCGTTCTTTTATTTTCCTTTCGTGCATTTAGTTTCTTTTCTTTTCCTTATGCATTTACTTTTCAGTTTCACCGCAAGGACTTTGTACATAAATAAATGCCTTGTATATGAATAAAATAATCTAGGACATTGTTAGTAAGTAAAATGTGTTACAGAGACTTGGGTAGTTATTCTATCATTGGCTAGCCTTATACTTTTTTTCTATTGTTTGATATTGAACATCTTTATAAGTCAAAGATATCCATAAGGAAAATCTAGACTAGACTTTGTGGAGAACTCTAATAATCTAGAACACCTTGTATCCCTAATAGGAATTTTTTTACTTGAATTAGATTTTTAAATTATAACTATGTTCTGAGTGACTTGACCTAGTGGTTAAAAAAGGGAAAAGGAGAAAACTCATATTGAGAAAACTCTTTTAAGAAAAATCTTAAAGTATATGAAAACAAGGAACAACCTCTCTTTCTCGTAAAATAATTCAGGGCCCCTCATCCTCCCAGGTGCAATGAATTCCTAATAAATTATGCCAATGTGTGTGAAAAATAAAATCAGTCAATTAAAGGGTAAAAGATTGAGAAAGGCTTCCTACGCAGAGAGGTGATGCAAGCAACTTCGTCGGGGTATAGAGCAAGCTTGTTGGTAACAAAGCAAGACCGGTGACTCACTTTAATTTTGAACATTTTCAGTTCACATATTCACTATCCTAATCCCCTAGCAAATCCATTTGTCTCGTCTCCTAACTATGAAGCATGTTAGAAACAAGCAAATAAAAGTGATAGAGAGACTATACTTATCAACAGGGTTGCACAATGAAATTAGTGGGATCCATAGGTCTAAGAAAACATTTTCAGAGGATTAGAATTCATCTTAGAGTAAATTCCAAACAAGGATTCAAAGGTCCTACCAGTAAACCACTGATTGTTGTAGTCACTACAATAGTCCAAAATTTTGGACCATTTCAAAATTTGGAGACCCAATTTACTCAACTTCTCTTCACACTTTTCCTAGGGTTTCCTAGGGTTTGAATCCTCCTTTGACCTAACTATAGTTTCTTTGGATCCTAGTAAGCCTACTCTTAAAGCTTTAAGACTTACGTTTTGCTTCCTTAGTCACAATCACAACTTGTAGTGGTAGTCTCTCTAGACACTAAAGAGTGTTATTTACGACTTGCCTTGAGCTCCCCACACCTTTTAGTCGCAAATAACATTTCTAATTTACAGTGGTTGGCACTGCTCTCTATATTTTTGACCTGTGACTGGTTTATCTCTAGTGCATGTGACAGGGACACTACACATTTTTTAGTTGTGACCTCCCATGTGCCATTGCCTTTATATCAACATCGTTCCCCTCATTCCATTTCATTCTACCTTCATTATTGGATGAACATACCTCTCCTCTAGATAGCAGGTTTGATTGCGATCTCCTAGTAAGTAATGCATATCTTTTGTAATAATTTCTGATTTTATTTTTTCCAAGTGTAAAATCGATTCATTTCCCATAGTCTTGCGTATTTATACATCTAAAACGCATCTCACCATACTATCACTGAATTTAGTCATCTAGAATCCTTATTCGAACTCTTTGTTGACAGTCTAAAATATGCACACTAATCCCCACTCAGATCTTGATCCTAGACTTTAACTACTCTCGCAAAAACACCATAATTGGTGCTTATAGCTTTCGAACCCTAGCCCATCATTTTTCTGCCAAGGGTTTCAATAATAAGTTTACATTAAATTTTATTTGAATTGCCTCGAAATTCTAGATCATGTGACCCAATAGCATATCCCTGGATTGAAATTGCATCTTGCACATTTATTAAATAGAAAAAAATGTATGGGTTGGTGGTTGGAAACAGTGTAGATTCTTTTTAAGTGAATTTCACTTGTTTTGGGACATAAATCCTGTAATTGATTAATCAGTGTCATCATAGGATATATGTTTTGAACTATATGAATTCATTTAAAGAATAATATTTTTTTTGTGGCATAAATCATGTGATATACCAATACAACCATTGTGAAAACCCTTACGCCTTACTTGAACCCTTTTCCATTCATTGTAAATTGTGCCACTAAGGTCAGAAAATGTGTTTTAGAGCCTCAGTGATATTAAAACTCGGGTTTGCAACTAGTATGAGAAGCATCTATTCTGAAAATTGAAAATCATTATACATAGTGAATCTAAAGTCTAGATTTGTGACTAAGCTTGTTTCCCCTCTTTCCTTTATCACTAGTCACATATCTAGTTCTCAGTGAGAATATGATCTCAAAATGTGATTTGTGATAGAAGTTTAAATTGCAACAAAGTTTAGTTTTCAAATTATTGTCTTAGCCTTTATCAACATTGTAGTCTAATAATGTGACTTGCACTATGAATCAACCCTGCGATTATTATTCATGTCCTTCCCCTAAGTTGCAAATCGCAGTTACAACCCTTAGTGTCATTGCAACTTTAAAATGTGACTTGCCTTATAAATTGAAATTGTGACTTGCAAAGGAGCTCCATCCCTAAAAAGCATGATCATATTAACCTTGAAATCCATAAATATGGCCTGGAACATGACATTTTTTTGTTTTCAATAAGTAATTAGTGATGAACATTGACATAAGCTAACTTTTGTTTCACTAATGAATATATTCGAGATGTCATTTACCATTTTCCTAGATTACCTTAGCATATCATATTCTTTGGAGAGATGGTTATGCCTATCATAAGAGGATCTGAAAGAAGCTCTAGCACAGTGGAAAGAGACATAGAGGGATTTGTGAACAACCCTTCTAAATTGCCTATCTATGGTGACACTATTTTTCATATTGACATGGAAAAAAAGCTCACATGGGGTGAAATATACTAAAATTTTTTAAGGAAATACATTCCATACGATGAGGAATACTTCTAGGTGTACATCAACATAAATAATTCTTGGCTACATAAGGTTACAACAAACCCACCAGTCTTCCCTTCTAAAAAGACAATATAGTGGATTATTTAGCATGTAGATGAAGAGAATTGCGCAGTGAGAAGTCATATGGTAGCTATCATGGCATCATTCATGAAAACAAACATTGCAAATTATTATAATCTACCTAAGCATCAAGAAACTTTCAATAGAATATGGATGGCTGGATTTGATGGATCCACCAAGGATGTGTTGAAATCTTGGTTGCAAGAGCCAAATAAGTTTAGGCACCAAGAAAATGGGATCTACAAGACAAAATCTCTTAGAAAATTTTATCAAATGATGCCTACTATGTTGAATAGGCTCTATGGAAAACCAAGCGCGAAAACCTTTCAAGAAACTTGGGTCCCCTTGATGCATACATGTGCCACAAAAGGGACAATATTTAACTGGGCAAGTATACTTTCATCACCTATCAAATCAAATGGTCGTGCAATAAAGAGTCCAACAAAGGGGAGGATAGTCGAAGTTTTATATGGATTATTACCTTTTAGATGCAATATGTGAAAAGTGTGACTCCTAAGGGCTAGGATTAAAGTGGACTCATGAAAAAGAATTACATGTATATATTTATTACAAAATCTTATGGAACACATGATATAGAGGGATGTATGAGAAGATCACAAAGTATTTTATAGCTCCTCTATATAGTGTAATTTTTCAGCAAAGAACCTCCATGCATGTATGAAAGAGATCAAGCTTCTCTTCATGATATTGCAGACTGGTTTACCCATGGAGATACTACTTATATCATATTGCTCGATGCTTACAATTCTCCCCACACTCTACCTACATTTCTTTCAAATAAGATGGTGTTGTAGGAGGTGGCTTACCATCTCACCAATGGGTTTTCCAAGACTTTGGTGAAAGGGGAGAAGGGTTCATGGCCTATCTTCCTATTATACATTGGAGCTTACATTAGTAAAATATTTAAGGTATCAGAAACATAAGTTGATGACCTACAACACTTTCAATTTGGTGAGATATGTTTCCACATATATGACCCAAGGGATTTTTCCATGGCACATTGCAAGGCAATTGGTTTTGGTTGGGAATATATTTTGTACACCGAAAAGGAGGAGGGAAATGTGAAAATTTTTTAAATTATTCTAAAGCACTGGAACTAGCCTTGTAGGTGGAAGAGGAAAAGTAGTTAGAACTCGACACTTAAGAAAGCATAAGCTTGGAAGTAAGAGAAAACATTCTCAAGAGGAAACAAGATCAAGGAACCAACAAAGAAGAGAAAAACAAGCAAAAGGCTGATAAGGAAGAATTCGGAATGAAGCAACAATAAGAGGAAGCTAAGAGGTAGAGGGAAAAAGAAGAAATGGAAAGAAAGAAAGAGGAGAAAGAGCTAATAAAGAAACACGAAGAAGAAGAAAACATGAAAAATCATGAAGAAGAGAGGAAAATAAAATAGGCCATAAAGAGAAAGAATGCAGAGGCAACAAAAAAAGAGGAAAGAGGAGGCAATGAATAAAAAGAGAGAAGGGGAAGAAATAAGAAATAAATTTGAAGAATAACAATGGAGAAGAAAAAAAAAAGAATAGGAAGAAAGGGAAACAAAGGAATAAGAAGAAACCAAGAAGCATGAAGAGGCCTTATCCAAGCAGCTTGAAAATGATCTACTTGCCAAGGAACAGGAATATAAATCAACAGAAGATAATTGGTCAAAAGGATCATAAATGAAATTCGATCTTCCCACTTTGAATTTCCCACCACCTACTCTTATCAGTGATAGAAATCTCCCAATGCAGTAACTAAGCATTAAAGAGGAAGAAGAGGAGGAGGTATTGGATGTAAAACCCTCCTCCCACATTTACCCAATTTCACTAGTCTTCCAAGGTAAAAATGAGACAAAGAGTTGCTATGAAATGAGCCTACCTCCAAGCTTAAGTTATAGAAGAGGGGCTGACAATTTGACCACAAACTGATAACTCACAACAACCCTTAGGGCTACAATACACTCAGGGTCCAAAGAACTACCTCAGGTGACCAAACCCTGAGTTAGGGCTCCTTTTTACTAACCTAGGATCCCAACCGCATGCATGACAAGGCCTAAGTGTTGTTGAAGGCCTCCAACCACATGCACAATATTTCCTGAGTGCAGTTGTGACCCAAATTGTCCAGTTTAGAGGGCACGGTCCCAAGATTTGTGCCACAATTCTAGTTCATCTTCCAGACCACTTCCCAAAATTGCTTGAGAGTTTCTAGAATGATTATATACATGGAAACGAAGCTAAACATTCAAACTTGAGTCAGAAACTTAACCTAACCAGGCCTCACCATGACAATTATTTTTTCAAACATATGGCAAACATGTAAGCTACATGTCATGAATGCATATGTGATCATAATATTTTAAGATTCATCTAAGAATCACCAAGAAGGCTCTTTGCCCTCTCCACATAAATACAACAACACTATTTAGTCCATGCATTCATCAACCATTCATATATTCATTAAACATTTCAAGAGTCATAAGTAATATATATCACATAACCAACATATAACCAGGAAATAGCCAACATATAAACCATGGAAACTCAGCCATATTATCACCAACATAATCACTAAAAATATACATGAATCAAGGTAGAGAAATAAATCTTATTAACATATGAAAATTCCAACCAAGTCAGGGACTTCCATGTACCACCCAATCATAGATTGGGTTGACCCAAATCTCTCTTTCAACCAATCACCCTCGCACCATATTCCAAGTATGAATGTGGGATCTCATGGAATAAACCAACCAAAATCAAACCAGGGCTTCCAGAGGCAAAACCACCTCAACCCTCAACCAATGATTCCACCTCATGGTCATACATCACTCACACCAACCAGATCAGTCTCTACCCAAGTTGTCCATGGCTCCAAGAACTAGTAACTCAACCCACCAAGGGCTCCAGAGCATTTTTCCCAACCAAGGATCTATGAGTAGTAAAATTAACCCAAGTTTCTCCAGGGCTTCTAGATCATTTGTTCCAACCCAAAACCATAAGGAATTATGGGGCACCAACAAAAAAACAATCAAGTGGAAAAACTCACAACACCATGGTTGTCCAAGAAATGGAAAGGCACGACTAAAACCATTGTCAATCCAGAAAATCCTCCATGCCAATGACAAAACGTAACCAGAAAACCACATGCATATGTAATGCATCCATAAATCAACAAAGAAATCACACATGCAACCTATTACCTGCAAAGCATTCTAGTTTTAGCTATTGATCCACATGTTCCCTTGTGCTTTCCTGCTTTCCTTTGCCTTTTTCCTCCAAATCCAATGAATACTAAAGTGCTCCAAGCATTCTCCAAGAATACTCTAAATGTGCAAGAGTATGAGAGTACGAGAGAATGAATGAGAGAGCCAAAGACTGAATTTTCAAAATACTATGAATTGTTCCTTATAATCCTTTTTATCATTGAGGCCTCTATTTTCTTCAATTTCCTTCATTTTCCCTTCAATTTACCTCTCATGAAAATATGTGTCTCTTCACCTTCCTTTTCTCCTATTTTCATTTATTTCATAAATAAAATTTCAATTGTTGCCTCTTTGCCAATGCCTTTGCCAATTTCCTTAGCCATAAATAAACCAAAGTGACACCCACTAGGATGTTTTTCCCACCATTTAACTTGGAATACGTGTCCCATGACCTTGGTATCCCACACACACACACACATATTACACTAAACCTATCTAGAATCACTTTTGACCAAAGTCCAATGCAAAATCATGCAAGAAAGGCATAAATTCTTGGCTAGAAACCTAGTGAAGCCCATATCGGTCATTACATGAAGGAAGATAGTCATGGGCACCACAATGAACCATGGATTGATAGCTTCTATCATAACCACCTTTGCAGCTACTACTGATATAAATATAGAATGCTTATCCAAATAAAATGAAGACTTGAAAGCAAAGATGGTCGCCTCTGAGTAGAATATTATACAATTGTAGAATGAGAACCAAACTTTCTTGATCTCACACTCCCAAGGTGAATACTTGCATGCATTTATTCTTAAATAAGTCAAGGTGTTATAAGAATTCATGAATATTATTTATAATGAGATGTCGATCTTGCATCAAGTTATGGTTCCACTACTCGACATGAAAAGTGAGGTAAAATACAAAGGAATGACGATCAAGCTAGCCTCCTCAGTAGTAGATATTATATATGAGTGTTAGGTCCCTATCATACTAGTGTAGTCCCTATTGTTAGTGTTATGCCCATGTAGCCCCCATATTGTTATTGTTATGCCCCATAGAAACCCACTATTGCTATTTTTGTGTCCTTAAATTATTATTGTTATGTAGGCTCTTATTACATTATGACCCCTTAGACTCCTATATATACAAAGGAGGTATAGTGATTTCTATCATTCAGGAATTGTTCATTTATGTGATGTAAAGGAGGTTTCCCCCTCAAAGAGGATAATCTTGAAGTTTTTGATCTATATTTTTTATGATCTGGTTACATAACATTTGGTATCAAAGGTTTCGATTCTAGGGCTTTGCTGCTTCAAACAGGTCATCTTGGAATTTTCGCTATAACTTTTTTTTACGAAGCTTTAGAAGTTGAAATTGAAACTATGTGGAGATGAACTCTTGGTGAACTTTGTATAGTAATTTCAGATCTTTGTTCGCCATATTTTTGAGATATGGGTAGAATAATTTAGGGTTTCAGCATGCTCCAGAATTAAGCCTTAAACAAGTGACCTAGGGAAAATTGTCATAATTTTCTCTTCAAGCATCAGATTTGAATTTCGTAAAAATTAGTAGAAATTACACAAAATTTAGTTTCTCATATATCAATTTCAGGGTCGAAATATGAAACAGTGACACGTGGAGTTTCGTACAAGTTCTCTCTACTAAATGAGTCCATAACCAAAACATCATGGGGGATTTGGCATAAATTTATATTGAAGTATCCAATTTTGTTCTAACTTGTGGCATTGGAAAGAACACTCAGAGTGCAACCATGTTACGAAATTTTAGACCTTGAAGAGCCGAAATTACAAATATATAATAGTTTCAATATTGAGCTCCTAAAAAGAAAGAAAAAGGTATGTATTTTTTTTTTAATTTTGCATAACTTTTACTTGAAAAATAAGTTTGAAGTGATTTAAAGGGCATAGTGAAGCATATATATCGTTTTTTTATTCCAAAATTATTCAAAGAAAAAAAATGGACACACCTCGTAAGAAACTAGAAAGATATATTATTACGCATGAAGAAGAGGAAGAAATGCAACATGATATATCAAAATTACAAGACCAAGTGCAACAAATTTCGCTCTTGCAAAGAGTAACCAAAAATGAAATAGAAGCTAAGATGGATGGCTTCAAGGATGGTTTAAAAGTAAACATGGAAGGTTTGAAGGATGGTTTAAAAACATCAATGAAAAGGGACCTCGAAGAATTGAATAATGGTTTAAAAACATAATTGAAAATGGGATCTGGAAGATTTGAAGGAAGGTTTGACAAAGTTGCTACAAGAATGATTCCTAATGGTGACAAGGTACTCCATGAAAATAATTACGAGGATAAAGGGAATACTGATTTTGATTTTAGAGACTCCAATAGTGGGTTCAAGACTAGCCACATTCCAAAGATTGATATGAGGAAGTTTGATGGCAAGGATCTGGTAACATGGATACTACAGATAGAGCAATTCTTTAATATACATAATGTGTTGAACACACAAAAGGCATGCATTTCATTTTTATATTTAGAACAAAATCAATTTTTTTGGACATTGTCACTTGGACATTTTTTGCGGAAGAATTTGTGGCACATTATGGGGATACAAAGAGCAATACCTTATTTATCCAATTGATAAATCTCAAACAAAAAGGTTCAATGGCGGAGCACATTAAGGACTTCCAAATATTGAATATCAAGGTTAATGATATTCTATAGGAGCATGTGATTGATGTCTTCATAGGAACTTTAAAGGATAACATCCAACATGAGGCTCGCCTTTTGGAACCTGATTCATTGGAGAAGGCATTCAAGATGGCAAGAAAAGTTGAAAGCAAAATTATGGCAACAAGGAAGTATACCACTCACAACTATAAAGATGAAAGTGTTGTTTCTTCTAGCCTTCCAGAACCTACAAGGTTGACACCACAAAAATTGGAGGAAAAAATATAATAAAAAAAAAGGCTTATTATAGTTGTGATAGACAATACACTAAAGGTCATAAGTGTGCTGATAAAAACTTATTTCACCTAGATTGTGAAGAGGAGGAAGAAAAGGAATGAGAAAAATCAAGAGAAGAGGATATACACCAAGAACCAACCCCAAAGAAAGAATAAATGAATCTGACTATATCTTGTAATGCATGGCAAGAATTACGACTCCTCAAACTCTCAATATAGAAGGATATATCAAGAAGAAAAAGGTAATAGTGTTGATTGATTTGGGTATGTTGATCAGCGGTTGTCATTGATGTTAACCCAAGAAGCACCAGGGGCTATCCCAATATTGAATGAGAAGTTTGACTTACCAAATTAATATATTTTGGGTCAATAATGCTTTTGATGGTTTCTACTTGTCGAGACGTTTCCGTTGATATATGGCACGCCATGTATTTCTTCACGGTTTGAGAGATATTCATGTTTGAATTTTGTACCCCAGTTAGTGGGCTAAAACCCCATGGGGTTGAGGCATGGGTCATTGAAAAGTCATAATTAATATTTTATAAGCTCCTAAAATCCCTCCCATGTTCACTTGTTGAATCCCCTCTCAACTTAAGCATTCATATATATTGTGATCTTCATTTCCTCCTTAGGTAAGGGATTCGGCCATCTGAAACAGGTCATCGTGGCGTTTTTGCTCTAAATTTTTTTATACAAAGGCCCAGAAGCTAAAATTTTTATGATGTGAAGCCGAAATCCTGAGGAAGCTGCAATAAAAATTTAGATCAAGTTGCGCAATATTTTTGGAGATATGATCTATGGAAGTAAGGGTTTTTGCAGGCTCCTGAAATTCATCTCAAAGAAGTGACCTTGGTAAATTCGTCATAACTCCCTCTCTGAGTATTGGATTGCAATTCCGTAAAAGTGACGGATAGTGCACAGTCTTTAATTTGCGCTCTATCAATTTCAGAGAAAAATGAAGAAACGGTGACACGTGGCACGCTGTACAAGTGCGCTCTACTGAAACAGTCCCTAATTAGGGCAGTGTGAGAAATTGGTATAACTCTCTCTTGGAGAATCCAAATTGGGTCAGACCTATGGCATTGGAAAGAAGACTCATAGGAATACTACAGGACCAAAAATCAGACATTGAGGATCTGAAATAATAGAGATACACCAGATTCAATATCGAGCTCCTAGAAGGAAAGAAAAAGCTAGATCATGTGTTGTCAAGGGTTGCAAAGGACCAGACTTTCTACGGCAGCAAAGAAAAGCAAGGTGCAGCAGAAGGTAGCATGACAAGAGCAGCAACCAAGGTGCATAACAGCAACAAGAAGTTCATCATATGAAGTCTTCAAGTGGGCAGCACTGCATACAATCATTGTAAAGGTATCATTGTACCTAGTCATTGTAAATATTGTACAAATTGTACTAGTGTCTATCTACCAAGGGTTGAAGAGGTAGTGTTGGGAGGTCTAGGATCATCATTCTATATCATTGTAAAGTGGACCATTTTCCCTGGTACGAGAGTCCATTCTTCTTTTATTCTTCTATAGGGTGGTAGGGTGGTGCTAGGGTGAGTTGTAGCTCATTGGGTGTTGGTGCATCCGTTCAGTGACTACTAAAGAATCTACACAAAGTGGAGCGTCCATCCAGTGGGAGGTGGAGAAGAATGCTTTTCTAGATTCTAGGAAGTTGGAGCTTTATTTTCAATTGGAGTTGAAAAGAATTATTAGAAAATCATTAGGTGGTTTTTGTCTCAGAGTGGGTTTCCACCTTAAAAATTGTGTGCATTTGTGTTCCTCTTGTTTGCTACTATAATTGTACAAACACTGATAATAATTGAAGATTAACTAATGCTCTAATTGAAAGAAATATTGATTCACCCCCCCTCTTAGTATTTCCAACAGGGCAGTACCCATAATTTTATTCATTGTAAGATAACCAAGGAATTGAATTACTTTCTATATCCAACACTAGAGTATCAAGTGATGGTTTCAAATAGAGGAGTTATATATTGCTCTGGAAAGTTCCATAATATCAAGTTAAACATGGGGGAATGTGTATTGAATAGTTAAATGCTTTCCATTCTAATGGGTGGTGTTGATGTTTTACTAGGAGTCCAATGGTTACAATCTTTGGGGACGATGTCTTTTAACTTTCAAGAAATTTTCATGAATTTTTTTTGGAAGGAAACGAAATTGAATTAAGGGGTAACAAGGGGAAACCAAGGATGATTATTAGCTCTAATGGCTTGGCAAGGCTTTTGAAGAAATATAAATTGGGGCATAATTGCACAATTATCCTCATTAAAGGTTAAAACATCGAAATCATATATTTCTCTAGATCTCCAAAAAGTCTTGGACTATCATTCCAAGGAATTTGAGACTCCCAAAGGCCTAGCACCTATTCATGATTATAATCATGTTATTCACTTGATTCCAGGAAGTGTTCCTCCAAACATTAGGCCTTACAAATATCTCTATTCCCAAAAGAGTGAAATTGAGCGTATGGTTGTATAAATTCTAAAGGCCAGTATATTCAACCTATTCAAAGTTCTTTCTCTGCTCCAGTATTATTGGTGCACAAGAATGATGGATCATGGCATATGTGTCCAAATTATAAGGAGCTCAACAAGCTCACTATTAAATATAAATTTCCCATTCCTGTCATTGATGAATTGTTGGATGAATTACATGGAGAAATTTAGGTGACAAGGTACTCCATGAAAATAATTACGAGGATAAAAGGAATACAGATTTTGATTTTAGAGACTCCAATAGTTGGTTGAAGACTAGCCACATTCCAAATATTGATATGAGGAAATTTGATGGCAAGGATCTGGTAACATGGATACTACAGATAGAGAAATTATTTAATCTACATAATGTGTCGAACACACAAAAGGCACGCATTTCATTTTATATTTAGAACAAAATAAATTTGTGTGGTATCGATGGTTTTTTTCTCATAAATCAATTTTCACTTGGACAATTTTGTGGAAGAATTGGTAGCGCATTATGGGGATACAAAGAGCAATACCTTATTTAACCAATTGATAAATCTCAAACAAAAGGGTTCAATGGTGGAGCACATTAAGGACTTCCAAATATTGAAAAGGTAAATGATATTCTAGAGGAACACGTGATTGATGTCTTCATAGGAACTTTAAAGGATAACATCCAACATGAGGTTCGCCTTTGGGAACCTGATTCATTGGAGAAGGCATTCAAGGTGGCAAGAAAAGTTTAAAGCAAAATTTTGGCAACAAGGAAGTCTACCACTCACAACTATAAAGATGAAAGTGTTGTTGTTTCTAGCCTTCCAGAACCTACAAGGTTGACAGCACAAAAATTGGAGGAAAAAAGATTTTAAAAGGCTTATTATAGTTGTGATAGAAAATACCCTAAAGGTCATAAGTGTGCTAAGAAAAAATTATTTCACATAGATTTTGAAGAGGAGGAAGAAAAGGAATGAGAAAAATCAAGAGAAGAGGATATAAACCAAGAACCAACCCCAAAGAAAGAATAAATTAATCCGACCATATCTTGTAATGCATTGGCAGGAATTACCACTCCTCAAAATCTCAAGATAGAAGGATATATCAAGAAGAAAAAGGTAATAGTGTTGATTGATTCGGGAAGTACCCATAATTTTATTCATTGTAAGACAACCAAGGAATTGAATTTCTTTCTATATCCAACACCAGAGTATCAAGTGATGGTTTCTAATAGAGGAGCTATATATTGCTCTAGAAAGTGCCATAATATCAAGTTAAACATGGGGGAATATGTATTGAAAAGTTAAATGCTTTCCATTCTAATGGGTGGTGTTGACGTTGTACTAGGAGTCCAATGGTTACAATCTATGGGGACGATGTCTTTTAACTTTCAAGAAATTTTCATGAATTTGTTTTGGAAGGAAATGAAATTGAATTAAGGGGTAACACGGGGAAACCAAGGAAGATAATTAGCTCTAATGGCTTGACAAAGATTTTGAAGAAAGAGAAATGGGGCATAATTTCACAATTATCCTCGTTAAAGGTTCAAACATTGAAATCATGTATTTCTCTAGATCTCCAAAAAGTCTTGGATAATCATTCCAAGGTATTTGAGACTCCTAAAGGCCTAGCACCTATTCATGATTATGATCGTGCTATTCACTTGATTCCAGGAAGTGTTCCTCCAAACATTAGGCCTTACAAATATCTCTATTCCCAAAAGAGTGAAATTGAACGTATGGTTGTATAAATTCTAAAGGCCAATATAATTCAACCTAGTCAAAGTTCTTTCTCTGCTCCAGTAGTATTGGTGCACAAGAAGGATGGATCATGGCGTATGTGTCCAAATTATAGGGAGCTCAACAAGCTCACTATTAAAGATAAATTTCCCATTCCTGTCGTTGATGAATTGTTGGATGAATTACATGGAGAAATTTACTTCACCAAGCTGGATCTTCGTTCAAGATATCATCAAATTAGAATGAAGACTGGAGACATTTCAATAACAAAATTCAAAACTCATGAAGATCATTATGAATTTTTGGTCATTGCTTTTGACCTTAATAATGCACCTTCAACATTTCAATGTTTGATGAATTCTATTTTCAAACCGTTCCTTAGAAAATTTGTGTTAATATTTTTTGATGATATATTATTCTACAAGTAGTCTTGGAATTATCATGTTCAACATGTTGACAGGGTGCTCAATCTATTGGAGCAGAAACAATTATATGCAAAAACCTCCAAATGGCTCTTTGGAGTACAAGAGGTGGGATATTTGGGTCATATTTTATCTCAAAAGGGTTTTAAGTTAGACCCTATCAAAATTAAATCCATTAAGGAATGAAAAATCCCCACAACCCTAAAGCATCTTCGAGGATTTCTAGGGTTAACAGGGTATTATCGCAAGCTTGTTAAGAGTCACAGTAGAATAACAACGCCTCTAACAACATTACTAAAGAAAGATGCATTTTCTTGGACGACATAAGCAACTGAGGCCTTTGAACATATTAAAGAGGCAATGTGCCAATCATTGGTCTTAGCTACACCAGATTTCACAAAAACCTTTATTGTGGAATGTGATGCCATGGGAAATGGAATTGGTGTTGTTTTGATGAAAGAAGGAAGACCCGTTGCTTTTGAAAGTTTTCCAATCAAGGGAAAGTATCTACAAAAGCCTATTTATGAGAAGGAACCTTTGGAAATACTACATGCACTAAATAAATGGTGACCTTACCTAATGGGAAGACACTTCAAGGTAAAAAACGATCACGATAGTCTTAAATAATTTTTGGAAAAATATTTTCTTCAGAAGAGAAACAAAAATGGGTGACCAATATGTTGGGTTATGACTTTGAAATCATCTACAAAAAAGGGAAGCAAAATTTTGTTGGAGATGCACTCTCAAGAAAGGATGAGTATGTGGAAGCATTGCTCTATGCCATTTCTATTATCCAACCTCATAGGATAACTGAAGCAAGGGATGAATAGAAGAATGATGAAGAGGTGTGGAAACTCATTCGAAATTTGTAGCAAGATCCCAATACATCTGATACATTTATCTAAAAATATGATTCATTATAATACAAATATCGCTTACATCTCTCTAAGAATTCCCAACTCAAACAAAAGATTCTTTTGGAATTGCACACCTCCCCCTTAGGAGGGCACTTAGGATTTTTAAAAATTTACCACAGGTTCAAGAAGGATTTTTTCGGCATGGCCTTAAATCTTATATTAAGAATTTTGTGGCAGAATGTTTGGTTTTCCAACAAAATAAAGTTAAGAGATTAAGACCCCAGGTTTGTTACAACCTTTAGCCATTCCAAGTCAATGTTGGGAGGAGGTATCAAGGGATTTTATCACAGGTTTACCCCAAGTCTAAGGAAAGAGTGTCATCGTGGTGGTAGTTGATAAACTTACCAAGTATGCACACTTATGTGCATGATCTCATCCATTTAAAGTCGATACAATTTCTAATGAATTTATGGAAACAATTCAATAGCTACATGGAAACCCAAAGATTATTGTAAGCGAAAAAGGTCCCATTTTCACTAGAAATTTTTGGACGAACTTATTTTCTTGTTTGGGTACTCAATTAACTCATAACTCATTTTATCATCCTCAATCTAATGGGAAAACTGAGATAGTGAACAAATGTTTGGAAGGATATATTCGTTGCTTTGTATCTGATAAACAAACACAATGGGTCAAGTGGTCACCTCTGGCTGAATGGTGGTATAACACTTCCTTCCATACTGCAGAAAAAATCACCCCATTTATGGAACTTTATGGATATCATCCACCATCCATCACATCATATTTAGGGGAAAATTCTAAGGATAAAGCAATGGAAGATCACATCGAGCATCAACAACCAGTTCTACAACGCTTAAAGGATAACCTCACTCTAGCACAAAATCGAATGAAACATTAGGATGATCAACATCGTAGTTTTTATGTAGGTGATTGGGTATTTTAACGGCTACAACAATACAAAAAAATTTCCCTCATGCAAGCTAAGAAGGATAATAAATTATCACCCATGTACTATGGTCCTTCCAAGGTGTTGCAAAATATTGGTACGATGGAATACAAATTGGAGTTGCCTACATATTCTTGAGTACATCAAGTTTTCCATGTTTCATTCTTGAAGAAGGTTATTAGTGACAAGCTCCAAGTTCAAACAATATTTCCAGAACTTGACGAAGAAGAAAAATTTATATTGGAGCTTGAAGCAGTCACGGAAACAAAAACCTGACAACTACGAAATCGACAATTTCAGAGTACCTCATTATGTGGAAGAACTTACCTGCTGAAGATTCCACATGGGAGGATGAGAAATTTATACAGAAGCATCTAGAACTACTCAAAGGTTAAGGAAAACACTTTTTTGAAGGAGAGGGGGATGTTAGGTCCCTGTAATACTAGTGTATCCCCTTTATTGTTATTGTTAGTGTAGCCCCTATTGTTATTGTTGTGCCCGTGTAGCCCCCATATTGTTATTGTTATGCCCCATACAAGCCCACTATTGTTATTGATGTGTCCTTACATTATTATTTTTATATAGGTTCTAATTATATTGTGATCCCTGAGACGTTGATATATAGCAAGGAGGTCTAGTCATTTGTATGATTCAAGAATTGTTCATTTATGTGATGTAAAGGTGGTTTCCCCCTCGAAGAGGCTAATTTTGAAGTCGTTGATCTATATTTTTTTGATTTGGTTACATAAAAATGAGTGGACCATCAAGTATCCTAATTCTTCTGAATAACTCCCAAGGAAAATTTGGATAACTTTGGAGAAGGATAAAGTTAATGACAGGATCAAGATGCAATCGCATGATAAGTTGAGAAAATAGTTGGACAAATTACTTACTTCTTATAATACCTTGTACAATGGGTTTGAATATCTTGACAAGGTGCACAAAATACATTCCATTGGTGCATTAGGTGAAACTAGATTAAAAGAAGAGGTCAAGCTAGAGATCCAAGAAATTTTGGACCCAATTAAGCAAGTTGCTACATTAGACAATTTGGAAGCTACAAAAGAAGTAATTGCACCGTGTGTAGTTGAGCCTTTGAACCTATATACAAAGCTCGACATGATATTGAGTCATATACAATATAAGAATTAAAACTTGGTATTATATGCATTATAATTTTTTATTATACATGGGGATGAGCTACACACAATATCTTGAAGATTGCGGGTGAATACAAAATTTGGAAAGCATATTTGGTTCAATATCTACAGAAAATGTTCCAAAACTTTCATGTAATTTGTATTTTGTAAATAATGAATTAGGATTTAGATTTGAGAGTCACATGGAATGTGAAATGTCACGTGGAAGTTGAAGAGTCATGAGGGTAGGTGAAAGGTCACTCTACTTCCTATAAATAAACCCTCATGGCTATATGTAAGGGACCTTTATTTTTGGAATCGACTTGTGCACATTATTTGGGAGTTAATAGATCTTTTGAGGATTCAAGTGGTAAATTTGCATTTCCACTAATGGACTTCATGGGAATTTCATGTGACATTGTTGTGAATATTTCAGCTTGATGTTCGAAGCTCTTTAAGCCTTCGCACTTAATTCCTTGTATGTGTTGTTAAACACTGGGATAATCTTATTACAGTGATTTGATGGTATGTGTTTTTCTTTCATTGTGCTTACATTAATAAATTTCTTTCTTTATCTAAGAACATATAATTTATGGAGTTGTATGCTTTGAATGCTTTAATGTTTGTTGTCGATTGAGAAGTAATTCATGGTCTATAAACACATCTTTCCTTCTATACATGCATTTTAATTGAAGTTTTTCTAACATTAATTATTTAAGATTCATGTATTATTAGTTATTTATTGTTATGTTCACACCATATAGTATGATAAGTTTCCATAAAGTTGCTTAAATTGTGTTTGTTAAAAGTTTTGTTTGTTCTCTAACATTTGTTTTTCATCATCTCTAAAGTGAATCTCTAAGAAACATGGCAGCATCTGAACCCACATACTAGATGTGACTCCTATCCAAAACGATGTAGAGTTTTTTTGGATCTTGCACCAGGGAGATCCCCAAACTGTTGGCGGAAAATCTCGGCTTGTCAACAGGACGTAAAAGCCTTCTCTGTAAATACAAGCTCTCCTCTCATTACAAATTGTTGTTGTTGTTGACTACTTTTTTATTCTTTTTGATAATGCAACTTGCTGAATATTTACTTATTGGAAATTTGGGTGTTAGTTCTTGGAGCTCTCTCTTTCTTTGTATATTTATTTATGCATCAAATATTTGTTTTTATGGGTCAAGACTTTTACAAGCTTTCAAGGTTGATCTATTTGAGGGGTAAGTCTTGTTGAGAATTAGGAAGGAAAATGTTTAATTTAATTCTCTACTTTGACAATTACTTGTGAACTTACGCTTCTTACTTATGTATTTTCTTTCGTTAGATTATTAGGTCTTTCATAAATTCAATTATCAAAAACACAAGGGACACAAATTTAGGCTATTCAAGCTAGGTCCAAAACCTCTCCCTCTTGGAGAGTAAAACCCGCAATAAATTCTTCTTATAGACTTTTAGTTGACAATTACCATGACCATGACTCGTACCCTTGACCTATGTATGCCTCCAAGATCTTTTCACTACTTCTTCCTTTAATCCTTAGGTTTATTCTTCTTTTATGCATCGTCCTGCACCGTCTTGCACTAGGACTAGAAATATCGGTCTCTAGCTGTCTTCTTCCTTCTTTCTGAACTATTATGCACTTGTAACCTATATAAAGTCGGTCTCTATTCAACATTCATTAACATAGTATACCTCCAATAATATTATTTTAAGTTAATTATCCCTTCAGCCTCCTTCCAACACCTTGTTCCACTTAATGACATCCCTAAGATCCGCACTTTAATTGTAGACTAGTCCGAAAAACATAGAAATATCTTGGCTCCTTTCTTTACTGATATGTCTCCTTTCTTCGATCCAAACAACAACCCTAACATCACACTTTTATTGCATACAAGTGATCTCAGACTTGTCCTTTTATTCGTACCTTTTACAGTGCTTAAGTTCCTACAACTCAGTCTGAAAGTTTCAGACAAATCCGAATCTATGTCTTTATTTTTATGCACAATATACAGGGGTATATATAGTTGATCCTGTCTATAAATTAGCCGAATTTTCATTTAGTTATGGAGCCAACTTGATAGAGGGTATATAAGCCGACTTGTAGAGGATATTTTCCAGTGTATTGAAGAGTATATACATCATGTATTTCACCATTCTTGAGCCATATTGTTGAGCTACTTTGACAAGGTCTTTGAGGCATACTTCATTGACTTGACTCTCCATATACATGACTCTTAATTAGTACATTTATGTCAAGATGAAAAATCCCTAAAAGACATCAAGAAGAAGTCTTTTGACCTATAATAAAAACCTTTCTCATGAAACCCATGAAGCAAGCATAACAACATTTTATTATCTTTGTCTTATTCTTTACATAAATACATAATTACATAGTCAATATGACGACCGAACCTAGTTACACTTTCCAACACTCCCTCTTAAGTAGGGAGGTATTCATAATGGTATAAGGGCACTTTCAATATGAAGAATCTCATAAGAAGAATCAAATTGGTGATCACATCTGTATAGAATCATATCAACTAGCATTGTCCTAGTGCAAGTCCTTGACTAACCACCCCATCTCTCAACGAGACAATGGGCTACAACGCTGGAGATACACATGACTTATAGACACCATAGTCATTTTCTCTCCAAGGTGCATACTCCACCCGGGTGTTCCTAGAGTCTGACCTTCTTGGACTATTTTTCTCTTAGGTTGCTAGCCCTCAAAGAATATCGGTCCCCAAATACTCTTATCTGGAATGCCCTATCTCGTTCTCAAAGAGTATCAGATGTCAGATGATTACCCAATCCTCCATTCTGTCTTCCCAGTTGAAGACCAAAATGATGTGTCTATCCTATCAGCCAGGGAGGACCTATTCCACAAGGGAATGTACTCATTCCTAGGAATGTACCTAATCTCATTCTTAGGAATTACCAAGTTTCTTCCAAGTAAGAAACTTACCACTAGGCTCCCTCTTAACTAGGGACCTGCAACAGCAATGGTGAGACACCTAGCTACTCATGAAGAATTCCACCCCTCGATGTCATGGATTTCAATATTGAGGAATCTTCAACTTTAGCTTCATAGGGCACAGATCATCTATCACTTTCATCCATGAGTCATGTCATCTACCAGAAATTGATTCATCGGTCTTTCTCATCTAGTCCACCTTTATGCCATGTTGTTTTCCTTCGAACCATCTCCCAAGGATCTTACTTCCTTCGACATGGTTGGCAGCCCTACATAAACTTATCCAAATAAACATATACATAAGAAATTTTAAATCAAAAGTTACCTCAGTGATGATATTTCACCATGACATATTCGTGTAGGCATCGATATCCTTCATTAGGATTGACACATCTCTGAAATATATGTATTTTCACGGGTCTTCTTCTTTACCAGACTTTTATCGGAGTCTACATATCTTCCCAAGAGATCTCCTAGTCACATCTTCTTGGATTCTGGATGATAACTGCATCTTGACATGGTTACACTTCATGATATCTTCCTTTATATCTCCACACAATTTTACTTCATTCCCAGGAACTTCCAGTATTCAGTTCCTTGTTTGTATATAACCACCTCATATTCCATATGATTACATATTATGTTGATTTCATCTGTTATTGGCAACCTGTGTAACTGAAGATATTTTCCTTTCTTTGATCATACTTCTAAAGGTAGAAGTCCATCACCTACAACCATATGACATGACTTCACAACATCCAGTGTTATCATATATGTACCTTATCTTATCAATTTGAGTCATCATGAACAAGTTCCTTAGAATGAAGAACTTTATTCCCTTGACCTGCTTCATCAATGTGTCATCATATCCTTATCCTAGAATTCTGCAAGATAGAATTCCCGATGAAACCTTTTGCTTTCCTTTCTAACTAGTGAATCCAAGGGGGACTCCATTAGAAAGTGCCAATGCCTGTTTCATAGATGATCATTGATCTAGATAATTATCTTTAATCAATGTTGTTATCATTGAGAAGCCACTTATTCTAAGATAAGTTCTCCTTCCATGCTTCTATCATGATGCTAAATATACACTACTTCCTATCATACTATTTTACAACCAATAGAAATCACTTAAAGAGGAAGATGATATCAATCATAATAGAGATATTTCACTTCTTATTTCTTAGATCTCTTTGGATCAATTTCTTCCCTTTCATCTGTGACATGGGCTTCTTCCTTTTTCCTCTTGTCCTTCTCAGATTTCGGACAATACCTTTTATAATGCCCAATTTCATTACATCCAAAGCATCGTACATTGACCATATTTCTCCTTTTATTCCGAGGACCAAATTTACCGAATCTTCCTTTCTTCCCGGACATGGCTACAAAGACTTGATTCCCTTCACTTGATCATGTATCAGCTTTGGCTTTCAATATTGTTTCCTCTATTTTACATAGAGACCATAGATCCTTGAATGGTGTTGCTTCTTTCTTCCTGTATAAGCTTGAAGTGAAGCTTCCGCATTCTTCTAGTAGAGCATTCAATGCCACTATAGTCGTCTCACTATTATACATTACTTCTCCTAATTCATGCATCTAGTCTCGTATTTTAGAAATCCTCATAAAATATGTAGTGATTCCTTCCTTTCTTGAAAATTTCATCTTGTATAGTTCTTGTCTCAGAGATATTACTTCTCCTGCAGTACTCACAGAGAACAACTCCACAAATTTCTCATATATTTCTTTTGCAGTTTCCAGTTTTGATATATAGGGTATGAGTTAGTCCTTAATGGATTCTATTAGAATCCTCTGGGCTCTGATTTCTCCTTTCATGTACTTGGCATGAGCTGGAGCATCTTATTTTGAGGGTTGAATTATGGATCCTTTGATGTAGCCCATAACTTCATCTTCGATTAGATTCAAATATGTCCTCTTCTTCCATGTACTAAAGTTTGATGACCCAACCATTTTGTTGCTCTCTTTGCAATAAGTCATTTTGGCAAATTTAGATGAGTTCATAAAGATACTTACTTGAGTAGAGTGACTTCCTCCTTCTATCAGCTTCCTTGATGATGAAGATGATGACGTGAACTCCTTCTTAGATTCAATTCTTCAAAGTAGTTGACTTTGAATCCTTAATGATAAAGGATGTCTTCAAAATGATGATATCTTCAAAGGTTTTGGATAATGTTGGATGGTGCTTGATGATGTGGCTTCCAACAATCTCTTCAATGTCATAAACCTTTGAAGGCAAGATATTATCTCCTTGATGAGTGTATCCTTTGAAGGTCTTCTTTAAATGGCTTGAGAATATTTTTGCAAACTGATTTGACTTTCCAACACAAACTTTGATCTTGACTTTGATTCTTGTTTCCTTGTGTGTTTCCTTCTCAAGTAGCCCTTGCCTTCAACACCTTACCTTTGATACCATGTTGAGAATTAGGAAGGGCAGTGTTTAATTTAATTATCTATTTTCATAATTACTTGTGAACTTACTCTTCTTACTTATGCCTTTTCTTTCGTTAGCTTATTAGGTCTTTCATCAAGTCAATTATCAAAAACACAAGGGACACAAATTTAGGCTATTCAAGCCAAGGCAAAAACCTCTCCCTCTTGGAGAGGAAAACCCGCAATAAATTTTTCTTATAGACTTTCAGTTGAAAAGTAGTATGACCATGACTTAGACCCTTGACCTATGTATGCCTCCTTTTTCATTGCTTCTTTCTTGACTCCTTAGGTTGATTCTTATTTTCTGCACCGTCATGCACCATCTTGCACTCGGACTAAAGAGCTTGGTCTCTAGATATTTTCTTCCTTATTTTTTCAATGTTCTGCACTTGTAACCTAGAGAAAATCGGTCTCTATTAAAAATAATCTAACACAGTAAACTTGACCTCCAATAATCTTCTTTTAAGTGACTTCTCCCTTCAACCTCCTTCCAGCACCTTGTTCCACTTAATGACATCCTTGAGATCCGCACTTTAATTGTAGACTAGTCCGAAAAACATAGAGATATATGAGCTCCTTTATTTACTGATATGTCTCCTTTCTTAGATCCAAAAAACAACCCTAACCTCATACTTTTATTGCAGACAAGTGATCTCAGAGTTGTCCTTTTATTTGTACCTTTTACAGTCCTGAAATTCCTGCAACTCAGTCCGAAAGTTTCAAACAAATCTGAATCTATGTATTTGTTTTTTCTGCGCAGTATATAGGGGTATATATAGTTGATCATGTTTGTAAATTAGCCGACCTATCATTTTTAGTTATGGAGCCGACTTGATAGAGGGTATATAAGCCGACTTGTAGAGGATATTTTCCAGTGTATTGAAGGTTGTCTTGGAGAGTATATACATCATGTATTTCACCATTATTGAGCCATATTATTGAGCTACTTTGACAAGCTCTTTGAGCCATACTTCATTGACTTGACTCTTCATATACATGACTCTTAAATAGTGCATTTATGACAAGATTAAAAATCCATAAAATACATCAAGAAGAAGTATTTTGACATATAATAAAAACCTTGCTCATGAAACCCATGAAGCAAGCATAACAAAAATACATTTTATTATCTTTGTCATCTTCATTACATAAATAAATAATTACATAGTCAATATGAAGACCTAACATAATTACACTTTCCAACAATTCTACCACTTGAAGGAAGAGGTTTGAGGATTTCATCCATTCATTCCTCCTTTGTTAGTTTGATTAAGGAACTCAATCATTTGTTTTGGTTTTCTTCTAGGTTCTTTGGCAAAGGTTCTAAGCATCTTATTCAAATTTTAATTGATCTTGTTGTTGAAGGTGATTCCCTTTGGGAAACCCTTCTTAGAGGGCATTGGTATTCATACATTATCTTGATTAGATAAGATATTATTCTACCCTAGGATTTAAAACTTTTAACCCTAATTCATTAAGATAAGAAATACCAATTCTCAGAGGGGCATACTTCTTGACCCATGAGCCTTAGTGGGAATAAGGCACTTGTTTTCTCCTAACAACCAACCAAAAAACCCTAAAGTCATTATATATTTTTTGTTTTATTTTGTTTAGAAAGAAATCTAACAATAAGAATCAAGGAAAAATCACAAATTGGATTTTTTTCGTAGTCTAGTACAAACTTCATTGATTATTCATTTCCTAAACTAATTTTTCTAAGGGTTTGTGATTAATTGTTTATCTTTAACCCTTAAAAGGCATAATGACCCTATATAATTGTGCTTCAAGGTTATATTTAGCTTGCTATTAGATGATTGTTGATTGAAGGTTTCTTCAAATTTATAAAAAACACAACAACAAAAAATATTAGGTTTAGAGAAACCCTAAAACTAGGGTTTTATGCTTAAAATCTCATTATTACTTATATGAAACTTCTTCTTCATTTCTACAATATTGATAAATATTTATCTTTTCTAGCCTTGAAATTAATCTCTAAATTGCTTAGAATTATGTATCTAACATTTTGGGAACCCTTAGGCGAATTCTTGTGGTAACGTTGAAGAGGGATTCAACATCTATTTTTCAAATTCTTGCTTATTTCACTATTATATATCTCTCGAGAATTATTATTTTGTTGCATATCAAAGACCATAGTCAAACCATCGATAAGGTTTTACTCAAAGTGGATAATTTATTTATGGGGTGGTTTACTCCTCACTTTAAAGATTAAATTATGTGTTATTCGATTAAAAAAATTAGATTTGAAAGTGTTATATAACCTTAAACTTTTCCTTATTCAAGTGGTTAATTTATTAACATCCAAAACATACATTGCATCATCAATTGATGCTAGCAAATTCATTCTTTGTGCCCTATAGTAACTTAAAAGTGGAAAGTGGTTTATGTTCCATTAGACTTTTTGAAGTTTCATTTGTTAAGTGATAATCTTATAATTATAAGTTTGAAATTGTTTATATTATTTATTTTTCACATTGGATTTTGCACACACATCCACAATCCACTAGTTGCTAACCCTCTTACTTAAGTGGATAATTAATGGTTTATACTATTGTTCCTAACTTTTATATCCTTGTATTCTATATTGTTATAGAATATTGTGGATTTATTAAAGAAAATTACAATTATAATTCATGAAAGGGGTTTACTTTTCTTATATAGGGATACCCCTTTGAGCCTTATGAGAGTTGACATAAAGTGAAGGGGATATGGAACTTATGTAATAGTGCAATTCCCATCTTTTTCCCTCAAGGTGACACATGTGATTGGACTTTCCATTAAGATGTTATAGAAAGCAATCCTCAATTATTTTTTAATTAGCTGAATGCAATATGGTTTATTGAGACCATAAAAAATTATAATGAACTATCAATTTTTTTGGTTGGTAAAACTCTATTCACATATAATTTAAAAAATATCTTTATTAAAAATTAATTAAAATTTACTATATATTTTTCATATTTTTTTAGTTATTAGTTTTTAATTTTATTATTGTTTTTTTGAAGCATGGCTTTAAACTATTTTTTTACTTGCTAAGTAAAAGAGTTTGTTTTCTTTAAATAGAAGGAACAAGTTAGTGACTTAAAATCTTATTTTTAATTAATTATTAATAAAGTTAGTGAGTCTTGGTTAAACGGTGCTAAAGCTAGTTCTTATAGCACTCATCACAGGTTCAATTCCCTTCCTTGATAGAGTGATGTAAAGAGGTATGATAAATAAATAAAAATATAAATAAACATAAAGTATGGTAAATAAATGAAATCTTATATCGAGAGATATGATAAATAAATAAAAATATAAATAAACTAAATGTATGGTAAATAAATAACATTTAACATTTTTAATTTAATGTCAAAAAAGAAGTATGGTAAATAAATAAAAATATAAATAAACATAAAATATGGTAAATAAATGAAATCTTACTCGAGAGATATGGTAAATAAATAAAAATATAAATAAACAAAATGTATGGTAAATAAATAATGTTTAACATTTTCAATCTAATGTCGACTTTATTAAAAAATCAATTTTATTATTATTATTATGATGTATAAACACAATATAAATTTAAAATATAAAAAAGTTTATGAACACTCAAAAAAAGGTATGGTAAATAAATAAAAATATATAAATAAACCTAAAGTATGGTAAATAAATGAAATCTTACTCTAGAGATATGGTAAATAAATAAAAAATTAAATAAACTAAATGTATGGTAAATAAATAAATCTTGTGCTACTCTACAACCTTGTATAGGGTACATGTGTAGATGTAATGTGAGATATGTAACCTAAGAAATGTAATGTAAGTAAAAAAAGATATTTTATTTAGGTGAAGCCTAAGGGCCAAAGACCCTAATATTAATATTAAAAGATTAATACTAGTAATATTATTAAATATAATATTCATATCAATATATTATAATATTAATATTATTAAATTTAATAAATTTAGATCACGAAGGTTTGTATTTCAGTACACTACATGCATTGACTATCTCAGGGTAAACATGTAAATGTAAAAGTAATGTTTAACATTTAATATTTAAAATTTAATCTAATTAATCTAATGTATGTCTTAATGAAAGATCAATTCAGTATCGGGTAGATCTCAAGTTAAAAAGGTTTAACTTAATATTTAACATTTAACATTTAACATTTTCAATCTAATGTCAACCCTATTTAAAAATCAATTTAATTATTATTATTATTATATATAAACATAAATATAAATTTAAAATATAAAGAGGTTTGTGAACATTAAAAAAAGATATGGTAAATATAAAAAAATATAAATAAACTGAAAGTATGGTAAATAAATGAAATCTTACTCTAGAGATATGGTAAATAAATAAAAATATAAATAAACTAAATGTATGGTAAATAAATAAAACCTATTTTTATTGGACCCCTCTACAGCCTTGTATAGGGTACATGTGTAGATGTAATGTAATGTACATGTAAAAGTAAATGTAAATATAAAAGTAATGTTTAATATTTATAATTTATAATTTAATCTAATTAATCTAATGTGGGTCCTAATGAAAAATCACTTCTCTCCCTAAATATATAAATTTAACACAAATAAAGTTGTGAGAATGGATTTTGGGAGTTGTGCGGAGTGGAAAATAATATTTGTGGGAAAAGATTCCACAGTAAGAACTACCATAGATTTTTAATATTTGTGGGAAAAGATTTCACAGTAAGAACTGCTATAGATTTTTAGGTTTGATTTCGTTTGCTCCTTCATTTTATTTTATTTTCTACTTTTTTGTTTTTAACTTTTCATCTACTTAGACTCCATGGATGCTATCATGTGTAATAAATCACTCTTACCACCATATTAGAATGATATAAGTTTTGCTTTGGGCCAATTAGAAGGTTAAATTTCATCGTCATGACTCATAAGTATACTCATGTTGATGTTGATTAAACCATCCTCTAGTTTTAAGATTGCTTTGATTCTCAACCTGTTGGGTGAAAAGAATATATATATATATATATATATATATATATATTTATTTATTTATTTATTTATTTATTTATTTTATTAAATGATGAAAGATAGGAGCAAGGGAATAACATTGTATAACCATTATTAGTAAATAATAAATATAATAATTATACCATTTATGTTTGAAATAATAAATATAACTTTGTTAGTAAATAGTAAATAATATAAGTATATAATTTTGTTTGAAATAGTAAATATACTATTTTTTTTCTTTTTCCTTGTAAAAGAAAAGCAACACAAACACAAACAATACGTCTTTAATATCTAACAGTTTATTACAAGAATACAAACATTTGCGGAAATCCCACTACTGGGACATAGAGAACCAAACCAGGGTCTCTCACTCAGGGTCTCTCAGGTGAGTTCGAAAAAAGTAGACTAAAACTGAGCAAAAAGAAATTAAGTTGAGAAAGTGAATTAATTTTGAAGACATGCTTGTAATTTAGGAAATTGGCCTTGTAATTAGTTTGAATCCACAAATCCATCAATGATATGTCTATATGTTTATACATATATATTTATTGAATAGAAGATCAAAACACGTGAGATCGAAAAAAAGTAGACAAAAAATGAGCAAAAAGAAATTAAGTTCAGAAAGTGAATTAATTTTGAAGACATGCTTGTAATTTAGGAAATTGGCCTTGTAATTAGTTTGAATCCACAACTCCATCAATGATATGTCTATATGTTTATACATATATATTTATTGAATAGAAGATCTGAACACTAACATCAATATGTGAATTCAATGACACTTGCAAACAAACAACAACAAAATTAATGACAATCTCTGAATGGAATGGAATTTTCACACAAACCATAACAAGATTAATAGAAATATAGATATAAGATCTCACATGTGCTAGAGGAGTTGCTAGAATGACACAAACAAATGATGCAAATATTTCTATATTAGTTTTGGTGTGAAGGGCAAGGTAATTTATTAAATTGAAATTACAAATTGCATATATATTTTGATTTTCATAGCCATCCATACCATAATTGCGACAGCTGGTTTAAATGCAAATTAATTGTTATTTTATTTTATTTAAAAGAAAAGACTAAACATTTATTTTTGAGAACATGATTACATGAGATGAACATAAATTATTTATGCTTTGAAATAAAAATTTAATTATGGATTGTGGTTACATAAAATTAAAAGAATATTGATGATAAAAGAGTGGTTGAAAAGAAACTGTTAAAAAACATTTACCTTTCATTTGGGGATAAAAGGCGCATGCCAGTGAGGAAAAGGGGTTTTGTGACTGAAAACAGAAATCAGAAGAAGGAAGAGAGAGGTCTCTTCTAGGATTTTTGTGGGTTTTGTGACTGAAAACAGAAATCAGAAGAAGGAAGAGAGAGGTCTCTTCTAGGATTTTTGTTAGACAACTCATCTCAGGTGCGGAGCATGGGGGGAGATAACGGGGGGAGATCAGGACGTAATCGTCTCTCTCATGGTAGGGAGGAAAATCATCAAGAAGCTCTGAAGTGAGATAAGTAATCAGAGTGTTGAAGAAGTAAGAACTAGAAACCCTGTTAGGCATAAATCTATATAGTATGGAATTATTCATTGATTTATGAAATGGTTATTTACTACATATAAAATTGTTTTAATTCCTATACATGTATATATATGTTTCTTAAAGCATTCGGGATTATAGAAAAGGATTTAATGATGTGCAGGTTGTAAATTTATATTTATATAGAAATATATAGGCATTTATAATGGTAAGACGTGTAAAAGAAAACTAATTAGAATGGTTGCTTGGATTCAAGAAAGAATAGTGTATATGTTACTAGGAAGAGAAAAATAGAAAAAATCTACTGGAAATAATTATCACAAAAATTGTTAGTTCAAGGTCCAGAATCGAAAACCTCTACCAAAATTAGTTGTTTTTATGTTTAAACTATGATATACACGGACATAGTGACTTATTGAAAACTCATTCAATATTGGATGGTCCGGTCATCTCTTCTAAACTGGAACTAAGCAATTAAATAGCAAAAGAAATATTACAATATCAGTTCTTGAAAGAAGGGACAAAACCCCTGTCTAGAACAGTTTTGTCACATAATGAAAAATTCAACATAGAAAAATACTTATTAAAAGCATTGCAGAAAAGCCATTCCACTACAAACAAGAAGGAAAACAAGCATTTACGAAATAAGCGGAGATTAACCCGAATACACAGTAAAAATCAAATGTAATGATGTTATATAAAATGGGAAACCATTAAGTTATACTCTTTACAATTGTGCTTAAGGAAAGGACCGAGTAACTCATCCATTCAAATATAGGAGTCAAATAATAATTCACCGCGAAATTTAGATATTAACAAATTGTGTTACATTGAGAAAAACTCTCTTTTAGTTTGGGCTGAGAATTCGACCAGAAAACCTTAAGGAGGTAAAATAACAACTAATCAACAACAATGTGAAATGTAAGTGAACTATTCAACCCAGGACAAAGCCCTCTAAAATTAAGAGACAAAGAGTAAATGGCCAGTGGTGCCTCAATAAACTATAAGGTTATCACACGCCTCAAGCACCAGAGGACTATTTCGAGAGAGCCTCACTAAGAAATTAAAAAACCCAAATGGTGAACCAAGGTACCTGTGTAGGAAATGGCAGGGTCGGTTAGGGAGCCATATGAATTTCGAAATCTGCAAAGGTAAACTCGAAAAATCCTTGTCATTCGAATGGTAAGCTATTAACTGAATCAAATCCTAGAAAATCGCAGAACATTAGACTATGTTTCTCTTAATCATTGAATGGTGAGTAAAACAAAGGAAATAAAACAAAGTAACAGGGTAAAGCTTGACACACCTTGTCAAAAATCCTCGGCAGGCTGTGACTGAAACTCTGTACAAATAAATGCAATGAGAAGTTAAAAACAAGGTAACGAGAAAAGTTTAACACACTGCAAAGGATAGAGAAAACAATTAAATGAGTCACTAAAATTGAAAGAAGGTTATTCCGAGTGGCTTACCAGCTGTGGAAGCAAAGAAGTCAAACTAGAAAGTCGGCAGTAGAAGTTGGAGTTAACATAGGCCGTGGAAAAAACTCCCGCAGCTGTAGAAGATCACCTGGAAACTTCGAAGAACCTATACCCATAACTGAGCACATAGAACTAGAGTAAGAACCTATACCCATAAAATTCCAAATTGTTCTCTGGAAATTGGGAAACAATAGTTAAATGTAGAAATGAATATACTGCCTTTGGGATCCTATGATATACTATTGGATATGGATTGGTTGGAGAGACACTGGTCTCTGGTAGATTATAAAGAGAAGATTATATATTTCAGAATGCAAGATGGAACACGTCAAGAATTACAAGGAATTAAGAAACCCTTACATTTGTTTCCTATCATAGCCTCCCAACTGAGTAAATGTATTAAAAAGGGATGTCAGATATATGCCATTCAAGTGGGTTTTTCTAATTCTAAGGAGAAGACCCCTATGTTGGAAAGCATACCAGTAGTACAAGATTTCTTGTATGTGTTTCCATAAAATGTACCAGGTTTACCCCCAAAAAGGGACATCAATTTCACTATTGAACTAATGCCAGGAACATCATCAGTTTCAAGAGCCCTGTATCGGATGAGTGTACTAGAGCTAGCCAAACTAAAAATGAAACTGCAAGAGTTGTTGGACAAAGGGTATATTCGACCAATTTTGTCTCCTTGGGGAGCACTGATGTTGTTTGTAAAGAAAAAGGATGGAACCATGCGAATGTGCATGGACTATAGACAGCTCAATCAATTTACATTAAAAACTGAGTATCTGTTGCCACGGATAGACGATCTATTTGACCAGGTGAAGGGGGAAACTGTATTCTCGAAAATAGACTTAAGATCTAGATATCACCATATCCAAATTAAAGACGAGGACATCTACAAGATTTTTTTTCGTACTCGATATGGGCATTACGAGTTCGTGGTGTTACCATTTGGCTAGACTAATGTGCCAACTACATTCATGAGGCTGATGCATGGCATATTTCACCCTTTTTGGGACAGATTTGTTCTTATATTCATTGACGATATTTTGATCTACTCAAAAGCATGGAAGAACACAAGGAGCACTTAAGGATAGTATTGGAAATGTTAAGAATACATCAGTTGTACGCCAAGTTCTGCAAATGTGATTTTTTCAAATAACATATATAATATCTAGACCATGTCATCTATGTTGAAGGGATAGTGTTCGATCCAAGGAAAATTAAAACTACTATGGAATGGCGAGTACCCCAGAACATGGCATATATTCATTCCTTAATGGGGTAAGTGGGGTATTATCGACGATTCATAGAAGGATTCTCGAATATTTCCTTTCCAATTACATCCTTGCAGCGGAAGGGAAAAGTGTTTAGATGGACCAGTGAATGTCGGAATAGTTTTGAAAGGCTAAAACAATTGTTGACCACTGCTCCGATGTTGAGGGTAGCTGACCCCATAAAAAAATTTGAGGTATGTACCGATGCGTGTAAGGAAGGAGTTGGGGTAGTTTTATCGCAAGAAGGAAGGGTGGCTGCCTATGAGTCAAGGAAATTATAGGAACATGAACAACGATATTCAGCTTATGACTTAGAACTGACAGCAATATTGCATGCACTCCGAGTATGGAGGCACTACTTGTTGGGGAAAATATTTGTGTTAAAGCCTTATCACAGTAGTCTAAGCAGTTACTTTAAGCAAAGATGATCTAAACACTCGCCAGGCAAGATGGAATGCCTTCTTAAGTGAGTTTGATTTTGATATACAACATGTAAAAGGCAAAGAAAATCGTGTGGTGGATGCCTTAAGAAAGAAGCTTCATTGTGTATATGAACTTTGTTATAATCAAATCGAATGTAAATTTTTAGATCATATAAAAGAAGAAGTTGAGAAGGATCCTGAATACCGATTTTATGACAGCAGGTGGAGGAAGACAGAAAATAGGAAAAATCGTCTGATTATGGAATTAATAAGGACCAACTATTAAACTTCAAAGGGAAGTTATACATTCCAAATCAAATGAGTTTAAAAGAGCTGATCATGAATGAGTATCACCGCAGTAATTATTCAGGACACCCAAGATACCAGAAAATGTTGACCGCGATTAGAAAAGTTTATTTCTGGCATGGTATGCAAAGAAATATTTTGGAATAATTAAACAAATTTCTGGAATGTAAACAGCTTAAGGTGGAGCATCAACACCCAGTTGGATTTTTGCAGCCTATGGTGAGCCCTGGTATTGCACCAAGAGCGCTGCAACTCCTAGGGGTTTCCCTACTTTACTTTATCAACCTGGTGTTCATACAAACTTGGAGGTGGCAGTGCTATATACCCAGCAGATGTATTTTACTCATGTCATCCTCTTCCGCTCTATGAAAGGGTGCTACTTCTAGGGGTTCTCAGTGAAATCTGTCACACTTCAATGAAACTAAAATAAATTGCAGAAAGGAAATGACGGAAAGGAAACTAAACTAAATTGCTGAAAATAAATGACAGGAAAGGAAACTAATTTAACTTGCTGAAAATAAATGGCAGAAAAGAAACTAATTTAAATCACACTTAACTTGGCCAATCGGCTAAACACACCCTACTTATCTTATGCTTTATCTACCATGCTTCTATCCATGCAACTAAGTTATGATAAACTAAACTTGACAAAGTGTGGTTTGCAGTTTGGAGGAAAACGGGCTAAAGGTGCTAATGGAGGGATCAACACATGAAATAAGGCTTAGAGGTGGAAAGAGCAGGTTTAAACCTTATTAAAGCTTTATTATGGTGCAAAAATTCTTTGCAGTGGAATGATTTAAAAATTGCGATGGCGGAGTTGCGATGGAGGGATGGCAGTGCTATTAGGTGTGGAGCTTGATTATCTTGTTTATTTTGTATCACAGAGTTGGACCCGTGTACCTTAATGGGGCGGTAATTCCGTCCATAATTAAACACTGCCTGGGGGGTCCAGGGTGGGGGGGCGGCTGTGACTTTATGGAGCCCCCCCCTAGCGAGGGGTTTTGGGGGCAGTGCCCCCGAAGCTAAAAACAGATGTAAAATTGTCTTGTAAAAGTATAGTAATTTCTAGTCAATCTGGGTCGTTCATTACGCAGATGATCTAACGGTAGAAGCTATGTTTAGTTTAGGGTTTTTTGCCCTAGAAGGCAACCCCTCGCTTTGTATGAGGGTATTGTATTGCAATTGTGCATTGTATGTGTATTCTCAGAGCGAGATACAGATAGGGAGGCTGTGAGAGAGAACAGAGGATATTACAGCAAATTTGTTGTAGGTTGTGTCTCTTCATTTTGCTGGATAATACAAAGGAAGGACTGGTTGTTCAAGGTGGACATAGGCCAAACTGGGTGAACCACATATATCTGTGTCTCTCTAGTTTTATGTGTTTTGTGTGCTTGTGTTTTCCGCATATTTTATGCGTTTCATTGCTTTATAATATATAATTTTCTAACAAGTGTGATATGCAATATGCGATATCGCAATCACAATATCGCAGAGCCAAAGGGCTAGCGTAAGTGTTGTTCGAGAGCGAAGATAATTGTGAAATGCGATGGGATAACATGGCGGTGGGACCGGTCGTGGAGCGCGATACCAATATCACAATCGACGTTGGAGCAGAACGTGTTAATAGAACCAAGTAAAAGATGTGATTTGCGATGTGCGATGTGGACGAGTACAGAGAGTTATCGCAAATCGTTGTTTGGAGTGGTAAGTCATAAAAAAAGGAAAAAGGTTGTGAAGTGCGATTTGAGAAAAAGCTAAAGGTTGTGATGAGTTGGATGACGTGGCGGTGGGACCGATGGTGGAGCATGACACCAATATCGAAATCGGAAGATAGGAGCGGTAAGTCTTAAAAGGAAAAAGAAAAAAGAAAAAAGTGTGATTTACAAAAAGGTGAAGTACGGTAGCCGGAATTTTGAGGTGCAAGGGCGGAGGTCCAACATTTTTGGTTTTTGTGAATAAAAAGGGTGCGGAAACTACAATAAGTGAAATAGAAGGGAATATAAGTGTAACAAAAAAGGTAGAAGGGAGATGGGAAATGAAGTGGGGAGGTGTCAATGAACTTCTTCCGAGCGAAGATTCTTGTACCTGCATTCAACCCTGCCTACTTATGCAAAAAAACAGACAAATGTGTGATAAAAAAAGTGAACAAAAAGTGGTTTTTTGGCCTGTGGGAAAGTCTACCCCCCTCGAGCTATATAGACAGAGATGAGGAGGGAAGTCTAGATCCACATATTTTAGATTTTTATCCTCTATTCTATTACTCATAAGCAAATGAAAGCCTACAGCAACAATTCGAAACAACAACTTGAAACTATCAGAAGCAAGATTAACTAAATGATAGAAACAAAAATAGTTGATTGACATAAACAAAACTAGCTAAATGACAGAAAGGAAAGAATGAAAACAACAGAGAAGCTGAGGCACATAGGTCCCACGAGCCCAACCCTCTATAACTAGATCAATAAAAAGTCATTTGAATACTCATTGCATTAAAAATACAATCTTATTACATCCCGAAGGTCTTAAACAGAAAAAGCCTAATAGAATGGAAAATGAATGGCATGGGATGGAATGGAATGAAAATGGAATGGAATGGATTTCATTGAATGGACCAGAATCCACCAGAATCGACCCTAATTAGCTCTTGATCAGCTTTATTTATCCTCAAGGGCAGCTACCAATAGCTCCCTAAAAAATATGTACTGAGTCCACTTGACTCCAAGTGAAGTATGGCTTGAGTGCACTTGGTCTTGAGTTGCTTGGATGCCTTTGGAATTCGAATTTCTGGAGGGGACCTCATGAGGATTCTTTGGTTGCCTTTGAGATTTAAGGAGGGTGGACAATCCCCTTGAATCTCTCCAGTATTTCTCCCTAATTTCCTGATATTGTGCTCATTTATTCATCAATATTGGTCTTCTAGTGGCAAGGAGCAAATCCCTAAATTATCTCCTTCTCCAAATCTGCATAATCTGCCAAATATTCTCACAATATTCTACAAAAATAACCAATATTAGGCACAAATATGCAATTACCTTTAATCCTTCCTAAGAACATATTAAATCATACGAAAACATTATTTAAGTGCAGAAGGAGAGATTTACTATATCTTTTTATGTGCATAAGAGAGGTAGATGGGCCTAAGAAAGGTTATATGGGCCTTAATTTATGTCTAATTTAGAGGCCCATCATCACCCCCCTACTGAAATTGTTGCTCATCCTCTGAGGAACATATTCATCCTCCCTGCCTTATGGTTCTTCATGCATGCTGGCTTATTTCATTTTTTGTTTATTGGCCCATGCGCTGCTCCTCCTACTAATCTTCTTGTTATTCTTCTTACATATCTTCTCGTAGGTGCTTCATGGAGGTCCTCAGATTCCTTAAGAGAATCTCTTTTACATGCCAAGAGGTGGTGGATCCACATTTTTTTTTTTTTTAAATTGCATGTAGAATAAACTCACAGTTTTGAATAAACTCATGGTGAGGCTAGAAAAGGGGTTTTCTTGCATGTTTTCTCTGTTCTGAATCCAATGGTGGTCTCCTTTTGACCAAAATATGCCTCAAATAGGTGCGCAATACCTAGGGAATTGTGCACCTGACAGTCCAACTGTCACATAATTGTCTAGGAATGCACAAAAACTTCAAAAAATTGCAAAAATGTATCAAAACTTGCCAAATTTTCCTGAATGGTGGTTGATGATGAGGATTAGGCATGGAGTGAGGCTTCAACAAGGATATCAAGGCTTCTTCTCTCTTCTTGCATTGTCATGGTTTCAATTTTTGCATTTGCTTGTTTAAGTTTTGACCTTACAATTTTGTTTCTCTCGGCATAGTGCTTTGACATACTTATCTAAATATCATTGCCCTTGTTTTCTTTCTCCAGGAGCTTCTCAAGATGTTGGTTAGCCCTGTCAAGCCATTACTCCAGGTTCTCATTGATTACTACTGCAAATTGTTCATTAAGAGTGACCTCATCTGCTAGTTATCTTTATTTCTGCCTTTCTAATTCTAGGGGTCTTTTCAAACCTCTAGTTCTTGGCCTTATTCTTGGCACTTGTTCTTCTGGTTTATCTAGCACAACATATTTTTATAGTGTCCCTTCAAGCAAGACTTTGGATTTTTCTACCTCTCTTTGAGCTTTGATGAATTTCACTTCATCAATGAAATGTTTGGTTTGTAGCTTCTCGTTCTCCTCCTCAAGAAAGGTAATGAAAAATTTAGATATATCAAGATTATTTTGTAGCTCTTTAATCTTGGCTTCTTTTTCCTTGATGATTGTCCTAGTGATCTCAAAATCATCTTGTTGATTCAAGTCAACAAGGTCAAACTCCATTTTTGTTTCATTAATATTTTCCTCTTCATGCCTAATTTCTTTTTGAATATCTGCCTCTGTCATCCTTTGCTTTCCTTTTTCTACCTGCTTTGTTGATGAAGAAGGCAAGGCCCCTTCCACAATTTGTGGAGCGAACACTTGCCTATGACTTCTCTGATATGTTTTTTCCAATGTCTCTATCTCAGCCACTTTGGTCTTGTGAAGCTCACTGATCTTAGCTTTGCTACATGACCCAATCTTAGTGTGAAATGGTAATAATGGTGGTGACATGGGTGAATTAGTTTGAGCTGATGAAGAATTGGGTATTGTGCGCTGAGATGGAGGAATGTATGTGGAAGGATGAGATGGTTGAGGCACAACTTGAGCATGTTGAATTTGTGGAGCAGTAAAGGTGTCATTAGCTATGAAAGTGTCCCATGAGATTTTCAATTGATCGAGGTGATGGAGGACAATGATCTTGATGAGAGAGTGGTGAAAAATACTTCTCATTTGGTGGTCATAATCTCTATTTTGAACAATGTATGCCATTTTTTCAATGTTCATGAACAAATAATAAGGTACGTTGAGCATTTTGACCCTTGTGAAGTGCATTAATAACATGATACGGTAGTTGTAGAGTCTAGAGAACCTTCCTCCACAAGAAAAGTACTTCATGATTATTTTCATCATGGGGGCATACCTATCCAGGAGCTAAGAAAAGGAAAGAACCCTTTTCCTTCATTCTTGTACCTTGGCTTGATATATGGCTCATAGTAATGATTCTCCAAGTCTTTTTTCTTGTACCACTTTTCACCAACATTTCGAATTCCAGTGGCATCTACTATAATGGTTGTGGATACTATGAAAGTGACACCAACAATGGTTACCTGGTTGCAATGAATATTAGAGATGGAAATCCTGCTCAAAACATGGTGATGTTGGACCTTTTGTATTTTTTCACAAAAGTAAAAACATCCTACATACTTGAAACATGTCACAACCATGGGAGAGCGCATAAGTTCTCTGGTGTTTGTAGGTTCAATTCTGAGGATCTTCCTTCCTTTGTGTGGCCTCCTCTCTTCCCTTTCTTCTTCCTCATTGAATTCTTTGTTTTCTTCTTCCATAGTGTCGTCGCTAGAAACCCTAGGGAGATGAATTGGGAGTGAAATGTAGGTTTAGGGAGTGGGGAATGAGATGGAAAAAATTAGGAAGATGGGGGAAGGGATTATTAAATTGAGGGAGGTGACAAAGAGTAGAAATGTTATGGGATTTGGGAATAGGAATTTTATTACATGTATGGGGATTTGGGAGCCTTGGAGTTTTAATTACCTAGGTCTTATGGCTTAGGGGATAAAGGGTTTTGGGATATGGATTTAATGATATTAGGGTAGAGATAGGATTTATTGTGATGTGGTAAGGGTAAAAGGGTCTTCACAGATCAAATTTCGCATTAGGAAGTGAAACTAGGGTTTCTATCTTGAAAAAATTAGATATTTCTCATGAAAATATTGACACCGTGAAATTTGAACTTAAGAAATGCAAGGAGGGCATAATGATGTCTTACTTACTTTCTAGGAAGTGGATAAACCCTTTTCTCAATGTTTGGAGGACCTGCACGAAGTTTAGAAGCTTGCAAGTGAAATTGGGTAGGTGTGCAACGCCTTTGGTGCGTGCGTAGTGCCTATCTTCCAGGTGCGCAACGCCTTTGCTCTATGCGCAGTGCTTGTCCCAGGTGATCAGCGCCTTGTTCTAGTTGAGCAACATCTTCGAGAAATTCTACCTTTCACCTTTCAAATTTGATTTTTTGAGCTGTGCGAGTGATGGATTGATGGCATAGAGAGCAAATGAATGACTTTTGATCTTTGGATGGGCTTTATGCTTGATGGATTGGATGTTTTGAGCTTTGGGACCCACTTTTCCTATGTTCAAATTCACCTTTAAACTTCACAATTAAAACCTTTCACTTTGATTTCTTTCCTTTGACAATTGATCATTTTGATGGACTAGGAACTCTTTGCACTTTGATATTTGCTTTGTTGGCATGAGGAAATCTAAGTTGGCATCTTGGGAAACCTTTTATTTATTACATATTAAATGACATAAAATTACAAAACAAAAATAAAATTTACATCTTTTTGGAATAAAAATTACATTCTAGGATGAAAATCACAACTTTTGAATCATAATTACATCTTTGAAAATCATCTTTACATGGTAAAGAGATGTTATTTTGTTCACTCTCTTTCTTTGTTGGCTTTGTGCAATGGAAATGGTGTGTCTATTGGACCTTAGGAAAAACCCTAGAAACCTAATGAAACCTTGGAAAAACCCTAAAGACCTAATGATACTTTGAAAGAGTGGTTTTCATGATAGCATTAGCTTTATGGATGATGTACAATCAGCAAGGTATGAAATTTAGCCAACAAGTAATGGAAATTTAGTAAAAGTGATTTTTTTTTACTTAGGGCTACCATCAGTGAGTAAATATTTGCATGACCTAGTGAAATGAATAATTTTTTTCTGAGTGGGACTCCTAAAATGATATGAAAAAAGGATTTTGATCATTGATGGCAGGATGCAAATACTAACACGAACATGCCCCACCCTCACCCTTGCACCAAATTGTGACCGTCAGACCTTTTGCGAAATGGGGCATAGATTTCATGACGTGTAACCCTCGCTCGGCCGGGGGGCATGGTTATATTATCGTTTCCGTAGATTATTTCACTAAATGGGCTGAAGCAATGCCTACATACGATAATGAAGGTCTAACTATGGCACAATTCCTGTTCAATCATGTCATATCTCGGTTTGGTGTCCCGATAGCCAATGAAAGTGATTGACACTAATCATGGCTCTCATTTTCTCAATCATATGATGATAGAGCTCGTTGCTCTATTCGGTTTATGTCACGATATATCAACCCCTTATTATCCACAGGCTAATGACCAAGTTGAGGCTATCAACAAAGTCTTGGTGACTATGCTTCAGCGCACCATTAGGAAGAAAAAAAAAGATTGGAATCTCATGCTCTTCTCAGCTCTGTGGGTGTACCGAACCTCTTCTAAGAGTGCCAATGGATTCATACCATTCCAATTGGTGTATGGTCTAGAGGCCACACTCCCAATCGAGTGTGGGATTCCTTCTCTGAAGATAGATGTCGAACTACTTCTCGGTACTTCACCAGAAGAGGAACACTTGCTTTACCTCGAGCATCTCAATCAGACCCAAAGACTTACTACTTTAGTTATTGAAGCACGGAAAATAAAATTTAAAGCTCAATATGAAAAATCCATCAACCCTCGCATTTTCTCCGAAGGTGACTTGGTCTTGCTTTACGACCAAGCCCATGATAAATTGGGAGTAGGAAAACTCGAGCCAATGTGGCATGGGCCCTATATCATTCACCGAGTATTGGAACGTGGAGCCTATGAGCTAGTTGATTATGAATTCAATCCATTGGATGAGCCCTGAAATGGGCTCTATCTGAAAAATATATTATGCTTAATCACGAGTGTGATAATTTTTACATTAGTGTTTTATTTATTAGTGTGATTTGATTGGATCTTTCGTGTGATTCTTTGCTTTGCAGACATGTTTCCTCTTCTTACCTTGTGTTCCACTTGGTTTTCAGATTTCATCGAATCATTACATCGGTTTTTATGATGGCACTTGTCATAGCACACAAAACTTGTCTTCTGTAGCATGGGCACTCTTTTCCCCTGATGGCGAGTTGATTAATTTACAAGGTATTTGTTTGGGTCGAACAAAAAACAATATTGTCGAATATAGTGCGGTGATCAAGCTATTATGGGATGTTATTGATCTTGGGATTAGAGATTTGGTTGTTAAATTAGACTCACAACTCGTTGTGTTAAAATTAAATGGCCATTATTTTGTGCGAAATCCTTAATTTTTGCATATGTATTTGCGTGTTTGAATATTGGAAAGGCATTTTGGTTTTATCACATATCAATATATTCCAAGATGCTTAAACACATTAACATATACATTAGCAAATCATGTATTAGATAGACATTTGCACAATATGTAAAAAACCAACACATTATCATGATACACAAGTAGCAATAGAAACAAGCATATATATATATATATATATATATATATATATATATATATATATATATATATATATATATATATATATATATCGGACTCCGAACTATAAAGATTAGTATTTATCGAAAATCTCAAAAAATGTGGTATGTTACAAAAATTGCTCTTTGAGCCTACATCAATACAAAAATGTAAAAACAGGGTTGATATCCGCCCCCATGGTGCTCGTGATAACAGGTGACTGCTCGAATCACTTGCCAGAGTAGCCAATGCAGTCTGCCTGGAACCTCGACCTTATGCCTCTGAAAGAGAAGAGGAATGTCATCAAACGTAGCATACTCTGGGATGCCTCTCGTAAGGCCTACCAAGTTACGCTCTAACTCGGCTAGTGTGAGCGCTTCCCCCTCATAAGGGACATCCTCTACCGGAAGGGCTACTCTCCTCGATATCGGTGACATACCGGACGGGCTCTGAGGACCCATATCTGTAAAAATATCAAAGTTTACGTTTCAGAATACGTAACAAAAGCATTCAAAATGTAAAAAATGTTAAAAAAAAAAAAAACAACAACAACAACAACAATTTTTACCTGCATCAATCCATGTGTGCCTGGTAGAATGGGTAGATCTGGATCTCCTCTGAAGTTGTTGCCTGCATATGCAAACTCCTCAACCACGATGAGTTGATGACACATCCAGCTAAAAATGGATGTAGAGAAATGCATCTGTTGGACCCCACCCTGTCGGGGCATGATTTCGCACCACCTCATCAGTCTTGGGTCCCTCTAGGTTGGACCATGGATCTCCAACAACTGGTACTGAAAAAATGGTACTCTCTCTAAGAAAAAGGTCACCAGAATGGACTTGTACCTAAATTGTTTCAACCGCCCTATCTTGCACTTGGTTAAATGGCTCTTCATGTTAGATAATAACCCTTTGCACCAGTTAAACATTATTTGGGACAGATAGTCCACCGCGTACTAGAATTGATATTTCGTTACCTTATGCAATGCCTGGGCCCCCGCCACTCTAGTTATGCAATGAAGGATTTTGTGCAAGGGAAGGACTCTAATAGAGATCTCTATCTTCTCACTCTCAGTTTTTAGAGCCCCGGGATAGCGTCTCTGTATGAGAATATTGGTACTCTCACACCCTGCGTGAGCTCCAAAGAGTTGGATTCTCTCCCCTCTCTTGGACAAACCTGTAATGAAATAGATTTCCATGACATCTAATTCTAATTCCTCGTCCCCGATGATGAATATTTGTCAATCCACATCCCATAGTCCAATAAAATACTGGAGAAGCTCCAACTGAGCTCTAAACCCTGATGTCTGGAATAATTTGAGTAAACCATAATTGCATAATGCATTTAGGCAATTTTGGTCTTGTAGTGCTTGGTGGTCTTCCACCTCACAGCCTCATTCTTTCCAGTCGATGACCATCACTGCTGAAAACACCTGCAAAACATGTTCAAAAGATATTTTAGGAGCTTTCATCGGAGTAGTTTTGGAAATCCATGGAAATGGGTGGATTTCTTGTTTCAAAAACTTCCCCGCGGCCAGTGCGAATGTTTGAATTAATTTGGTGCTAGCGGCGTGCTACCCTAACGGGCTAAACGTGACCAGTGCAGGTTCGATAGCTCGAAACCGCGCTAACCGTGAGTGATTTTTAGGTTTTAAATACTCTCCCCATCTCTCTATTTCTAAAACCAATTGCTAAAAGAATGGAATTAAAATGAAGAGGAGATTTAGGGATCTTACCTGAGGCTGGCAGATCGTTGAATGGTGTCCTGGATCGGCCGCACCACTGATCTGAAGTTCAGAGGGAAAATGGGTAAAATGCACTTCTCCAAATAGAAAGGTGAAAATGAATTTACTTTTGGTCTATTTATAAACTTTTGAAATATTTTAGCCATTCTTTTATTATTTTTCCTCGACATTAGTGATGTTTGCCATTTTTGTGCAGTAACAGGAATTTCACACTGTTGGTGATTATTTATGATGCAAACAAGTTTTATTTTATCTCTTTTTTATACTTGGTAAACATTTACGAAAATGGAACTCCCTAGTGGCGTAGGTAAGACTAGTGTTAGGCACATTGCCTCTTTAAGATGTTCAAAGGCCTTAGTTGTTTCAGGAGTCCATGAAAATGCATCTTTCTTCAATAGTGTTGTTAGAGGTGCTTCTATTCTCCCATAATTCTTAACAAACTTGCGATAATACCCTGTTAACCCGAGAAATCCACGCAACTGCTTTATGGTTGTGGGGACTCCATTCCTTAATGGATTTAATTTTGTTAGGGTCTACCTTAACACCCTCGTGAGATACAATATGACCCAGATATTCCACCTCTTGTACTCCAAAGAAACATTTGGATGTTTTGCATATAATTGTTTCTCCTGCAATAGTTTGAGCACCCTGTCAACATGTTCAACATGATCCTTCCAAGACCTGCTGTAGATTAGTATATCATCGAAAAATACTAGCACAAATTTTCTAAGGAAGGGTTTGAAAATGGAATTCATCAACCCTTGAAATGTAGAAGGTGCATTGGTAAGGCCAAAGGCATGACCAAAAATTCATAATGACCCTCATGAGTTCGAAATGCTGTTTTTGGAATATCTTCAGTCTTCATTCTAATTTGATGATATCCTGAACGAAGATCCAACTTGGTAAAATAAATTGCTCCATGTAATTCATCCAATAATTCATCCATCACAGGAATGGGAAATTTGTCTTTAATGGTGAGCTTATTGAGCTCCCTATAATCCAGACACATTCGCCATGATCCATCCTTCTTGTGTACCAATACTACAGGAGCAGAGAAAGAACTTTGACTAGGTTGAATTATACCCGCCTCTAACATTTCTGCAATCATAAATTCAATTTCGCTCTTTTGGACATAAGGATATCTATAAGGCCTGATGTTTGGAGGAACATTTCTTGGAATCAAATGAATAGCATGATCATGATCACGAATAGGTGGGAGTCCTTTGGGAGTTTCAAACACCTTGGAATGATTGTCCAAGACTTGTTGGAGATCTGCAGAAATAGATGATTTTGATGTTGGAACTTCTAATGAGCATAATTGTGCAATTACGCCTCGCTGTTCTTTCTTTAGAAGCTTTGTCATGACATTAGAGCTTATTATCCTTCCTGGCTTCCCCGCAATACCCCGTAATTCGACTTCCTTTCCTTCTGAAAAAATTTTCAAGAAAATTTCTTGAAAATTAAAAGCTACCGTCCCCAAAGATTGTAACCATTGTACTCCTAGTACAACATCAACACCTCCCATAGGAATGGAAAGCATTGGACTAGTCAATACATATTCCCCCATGGTTAGCTTGATATTATGGCATTTTCCAGAGCAATTTATAGTTCCTCCATTTGCAACCATCACTTGACATTATGGTGTTGGGTATAGGAAACAATTCAATTCCTTGGCTACCTTACAATGAATAAAATTATGGGTACTACCCGAATCAATCAACACAATTACATTTTTCTTCTTGATATGTCCTTATATCTTCAGAGCTTGAGGAGTGTAAATTCCTACCAATGCATTACATGATATGATCGGACTCATTTCTTCTTCTTCTAGGGTTGCTTCCTGGTGTATATCCTCTTCTTTTGAATTTTCTTGTTCATTTTCTTCCTCCTCTTCACAATCTATGTAAAATGATTTCTTCTCAGCACACTTATGACCTTTAGTGTATTTGTTATCACAATTGTAGCAAAGCCCTTTTGCTCTTTTTTCTTCCAATTGTTGTGGTGTCAACCTTTTAGGTTGTGGAAGTCTAGGAGTAGAAACACTTCCATATTTATAGATGTGAGTGGTAGGCTTCCTTATCTCCATAATTTTATATTCAATGGTTCTTGCCAACCTGAATTCCTTCTCTAATGAATCCGGTTCCCAAACATGAAATTCATGTTAGATGTTATCCTTTAAAGTCCCTATGAAGACATCAATTTTGTGTTCCTCTGGAATGTTAGTTACCCTTATATTAAATTTTTGGAAGTCCTCAATGTGCTCCACCTCTGAACCCTTTTGTTTGAGATTTATCAATTGGCTAAAGAACGTGTTGTTCTTTGTATCCTCATAATGTGCTATCATTTCCTCTGTAAAAATTGACCAAGTGAAAAAATTTTTACGGGAGAAAATCCATCGATACCATACAAATGTATTTTTTTCTAAATGTAAAGTTGCAATGCATACCTTTTGTGTGTTTTCCACATTATTGAAATCAAAATACTGCTCCATCTGTAATAGCCATGTTACGGGATCCTTGCCATCAAACTTCCTCATATCCAACTTTGGAATATGGTGGTTCTTTAATCCAACACTAGAGTTTATGAAATCACGATTAACATTTATTTTGTTCTCATCATGAGTTTCCTCTACTATATTTTCGCCATTAGGAATCATTTCTTGTATCAACTTTGAAAAACCTTCCTTCAAACCTTCCATGTCTTCCTTTAAACCTTCCATTTTTTCTTCCATACCATCCATTTTTTCTTCCATACCATTCTTCAAACCAACCATTGTAGCTTCCCTGCCTTTCTTCAAACCATCCATCTTAGATTCCACGCTTTTCTTCAAAACATCCATTTCATTTTTTGTTTCTCTTTGCAAGATCGAATTTTGGTGCACTTGCTCTTGTAATTTTGATAGATCGTGTTGCAATTCTTCACCTTCATGAGTCATAGTAGAGTACTCTGAGGGCTTAATGGGTGTTTACTTATTTTTAGGAGGCATTTTAGAACTCAATACTGATATCTATGCTCAATAGGCCTTCAGAATCACTTAAAACTGATTTTTCAAACAAGAATTATGCAATTTGAAAAAAAATACACACCTTTTTCTTGATTTTGAGGAGCTCGATATTGAAACTGAATTATCTTTGTGATTTCGGACATTCAATATCTGAAATTCAGCCCTGAATTAGCCCTATGAATATTCTTTTGAATGCCACAGGTATGACCTGATTTAGATTCTTGAAGACAAATTTATGCCCAATCTCCTACGATGATATAATTATGGACTGGTTCAGTGGAGCGAACTTGTACGAATTGCCACGTGTCATATTTTCCTCCTTTGGCTCTGAAATTGATATAAAAAAAACTAAAGTCCGTGTACTTGTGGCCACTTTTTACAGAATCTCAATCCGATGCTCAGAGAGAGAGAGTTATGATGTTTTTCGCAAGGTCACCTCTTTGAGATGAAATTCGGGAGCGTGAAACAATCCTAAATTCCACAGATAATATCTCCCAAAATATTGCGAACCAAGATCTGAAATATTTACAGGAGATTCCTTAGGCTTTCATATTTTCTCTATGAAAATTTAAGCTTCTGAACCCTCGTAGAAAAAAATTTATGGCGAAAATTGCGCGATGACTTGTTTATGTTAAATTCAAGAGTCTGCAAAAAGCCCTAACTTCCACAGATCATATCTCCGAAAATATTGTGAACCAAGCTCTAAAATTTTGCGAAGATGTTCCTAAGAATTTTGGCTTCGCACTATAAAAATTTCAGCTTCTGAACCTTCTTATACAAAACGTTATAGAGAAAATTCCACGATGACCTATTTGGAGCAGCGAAACCCTGGAATCCAAAGCTCTAGTGATACCAAATGTTATCAAACCAACTCCAAAAATAGAAGAAAAGGGAGATCAACGCCTTATAAATAGCCACTTCGAGGGGAAGATCTCCAATATAATACATAAATGAACAATTCTTGGATGATACAAATGACAGAACCTCCTCTCTATATATAGGAGTCCATGGGGCCATAATTTAATCCTAGCCAACCTAAGAATAATAATGTAAGGGCACAATAATAAAAATATTGGGGTTACAGGGGTACAACAATAACAATAAGGGGGTTACACTAATAACCGTAAGGGACTATACTAGTAATTATAAGTACCTAACATACGAAAGGAGGAGGAAGGTCCACTTTCTAAGGGATAAAACCCCATGGATGAGATCAAAGCTCTATAATCAGAGACATCGACTCTATCACCACCGTTTAACGACCAACTCGCCACCCTGGAGCTTTTAGAGGTCGAAGCTTCTCCTCCATTTGAGGAAACACTCCCATAAAGGGATTAGTGCAGTTTTCCAAGAAATAAGGGCGCTGGCAGCGCTAAGCCAGAACTATCAATCTGACATCAACGCGAGCAAGAAACTAGGAAATGCACTGACCCACAAAAGTAGGATTTTTACCAAGTTTATTTAGTAATCTTCCATGGCAGTTTTCTTTGAATCTTCAGGGGATGTATTAATATATATCTTCATGGTGGAAAAATTGCATAGGGTCTGTCACGGGGCATGTCAAGATCAGGGGCAGGAAATGATCATGATGACAAATTACTATGTAACACATGGAAACCCAAAGACAATTGTAAGCAGAAAAGATCCCATTTTCACTGGATATTTTTGGACGAAATTATTTTCTTGTTTGGGTACTCAATTAACTCATAACTCATTTTATCATCCTCAATGTGATGGGAAAATTGAGATAGTGAACAAATGTTTGGAAGGATATCTTTGTTTCTTTGTATCTTATAAACAAACACAATGGGTCAAGTGGTTACCTCTGGCTGAATGATGGTATAACACTTCCTTCCATACTGCAGTAAAAATGACCCCTTTTATGGCACTTTATGGATATCATCCACCATTCATGACATAATATTTAAGGTAAAATTCTAAGGTTCAAGAAGTGGAAGACCACATCGAGCATCAACGACAAGTTCTCCAATGCTTAAAGGGTAATCTCACTCTAACGCATAATCAACTGAAACAATAGGACAATCAACATCATAGTTTTGATGTAGGCGATTAGGTATTTTTACGGCTACAACCATACAAACAAATGTTCCTCAATCAAGCTAAGAAGGATAATAAATTATCACCCAAGTACTATGGTCCTTACAAGGTGTTGCAAAATATTGGTACAATGGCATACAAATTGGAGTTGCCTACATCTTCCTGAGTACACCAAGATTTCCATGTTTCGTACTTAAATAAGGTTATCGGTGATAAGCTCCAAGTTCAAACAATATTTCTAGAACTTGACGAAGAAGGAAAAATCATATTGGACCCTGAAGCAGTCACTGGGAAAAAGAAAAAAAAAACTACGAAATCGATCAATTTCAGAGTACCTCATTAAGTAGAAGAACTTACCTGCTGAATATTCCATGTGGGGGGATGATAATTTTATACAGACACATCCAAAACTACTTAAGCGTTGAGGACAACACTTTTTTTAATGAGAGGGGCATGTTAGGTCCCTATAATACTAGTGTAGCCCTTTTATTGTTATTGTTAGTGTATCCTCTTTATTGTTATTTTTAGTGTATCCCCTATTGTTATTATTGTGCCTGTGTAGCCCACATATTGTTATTTTTATGCCCCATAGAAGCCCACTATTGTTATTGATGTGTCCTTACATTGTTATTATTACATAGGCTCTAATTATATTGTGATCCCTTAGACTTCGATATATAGCAAGGATGTCTAGTCATTTGTATGATTCAAGAATTGTTCATTTATGTGATGTAAAGGAAGTTTCCCCCTTGAAGAGGCTAATTTCAAAGTCATTTGTCTATCTTTTTGTGATTTGGTTACATAGCAAGTGGACCATCAAGTATCCTAATGCGCGTGAAGAGCTCCCAAGGGAAAAGTGGATAACAACGGAGAAGGATAAGGTTGGTGCCAGGATCAAGATGTAATCGCATGATAAGTTGAGCAAAGATTTGGACAAAGTATTGGCTTCTTATAAGACCTTGTACAATGAGTTTGAATATATTGACAAGGTGCACAAAATACCTTCCATTGGTGCATTAGGTGAACTAGATTAAAAGAAGAGGTCAAGCAAGAGATCCAAGAAATTTTGGACCCAATTAAGAAAACTGCTACATGAGACAATTTGGAAGCTGCAAAAGAAGTAATTGCACAATGTGTTGTTGATCCTTTGAAGCTATATACAAATTTAGCCATGCTATTGAGTCATATACAAGGTATGAATCCAATCTTGGTACCAGATGCAATAGAATTCCTTACTAGACATGGGGATGAGCTACAACACAATATCTTGAAGATTACGGGTGTATAAAAACTTTGGAAAGCATATTTGGTTCGAGATTTAAAGGAAATGTTCTAGAACATTCCATCACCAAGCTGGTTGATTGAGAATGTGTTGTTTCCTTAATATTGGTGTAATTTGTATTTTTTCAATAATGAATTAGGATTTAGAGTTGAGAGTCACATGGAATGTGAAATGTCACGTGGAAGTTGAAGAGTCATGAGGGTTGGTGAAAAGTCACTCTACTTCCTATAAATAAACCCTCATGGCTAGATGTAAGGGACCTTTAGTTTTGGAATTGACTTGTGCATATTATTTGAGAGCTAATAGATCTTTTGAGGATTCAAGTGGTCTATTTGCATTTCCACTAATGGACTTAATGGGAATTTCATGTGATGGTGTTGTGAATATTTTAGCTTGATGTTAGAAGCTCTTTGATTATGGGCACACAATTCCTTGTATGTGTTTTTCAACACTGGGAGAATCTTCTTACAGTGATTTGATGGTATATGTTTTGCTTTCGATTTGTTTACATTAAAAAAATTCTTTGTTGATCTAAGAACATATAATTTATGGAGTTGTATGTTTTTAACGCTTTAATGTTCGTTGTCGATTGAGAAGTAATTCATGGTCTATAAACAAATCTTTCCTTTTATACATGCATTTTAATTGAAGTTTTTCTAACATACTTCTTTCAGATTCATGTCTTATTAGTTAGTTATTTTTATGTTCACATCATCTAGTATGATAAGTTGCCATAAAGTTGCTTAAATTGTGTTTGTTAAAAGTTTGATTTGTTCTCTAACATTTGTTGTTCATCATGTCCAAAGTGAATCTCTAAGCAAGATGGTGGGAGCTGACCCCACATACCAGATGGGACTCTTATCCCAAATGATGTAGATTCTTGTTTGGATTTTGCACCGGGGAGATCCCTAAACTATTGGCAGCAAAATCCGGCCTACCAACACGACGTAAAATCCTTCTCTATACATAGAGGCTCTCCTCTCATTACAAATAGTTGTTGTTGATGGCTACTTTTTTATTCTTTTTTTGAATGCAATTTGTTGAATTTTTACTTATTAGAGGTTTGGGTGTTAGTTCTTGGAGCTCTCTCTTTCTTTGTTTATTTCTTTGTGCGTCGAATATTTGTTGTGATGGTTCAAGACTTTTACAAGCTTTCAAGATTGATCTATTTGAGGGGTAAGTCTACCACTTGAAGGAAGAGGATTGAGGGTTTCATCCATTCATTCCTCCTTTGTTAGTTTGAGTAAGGACTCAATCATTTGTTTTGGTTTTCTTCTAGGTTCTTTGGCAAAGATTCTAAGAATTTGATTCAAATTATAATCGATCTTGTTGTTGAAAGTGATTCCCTTTGGGAAACCTTTCTTAGAGGACTTTTGTCTTCATACATTATCTTGATATTATTCTACCCTAGGATTTAAAACTTTTAACCCTTGTTCATTAAGATAAGAAATACCAATTCTTAGAGGGGCATACTTCTTGACCCATGAACCTTAGTGGGAATAATGCACTTGTTTTCTTCTAACAACCAGCTAGAAAACCCTAAAGTCATTATATATTATTTTGTTTTGTTAAGAAGGAAATCTAACAATAAGAATCAAGGAAAAATCACAAATTGGTTTTTTTTCGTAGTCAAATACAAACTTCATTGATTATTCATTTCCTAAACTATTTTTTCTAAGAGTTTGTGCTTAATTGTTTATCGTTAACCCTTAAAAGGCAAAATGAACCTATATAATTGTGCTACAATGTTATATTTAGCTTGCTATTAGATAATTGAAGGTTTCTTTAAATCTATTAAAAAAACACAACAACAAAAAATTTAAGTTTAGGAAAACCCTAAAGCTAGTGTTTTATGCTTAAGGTTCATTATTACTTATGTGAAACTTCTTCTTCATTTCTAGAATATTGATAAAGATTTATCTTGTATTTCTAAGAGTGAAATTAATCTCTAAAGTGCTTATAATTATGTATCTAACATTTTGGGACCCCTTTCGCGAATTTTTATGGTAACTTTGAAGAGGGATTCAACATCTATTTTTCAAATTCTTGCTTATTTCATTATTGTATATTTGTGGGACTTTAGTTTAACACTTGGTTTAGTTTAACACTTGGTTTTTATTTTGTTACATATTAAAAGCCATATTCAAACCATCGATAATGTTTTGCTCAAAGTGGATAATTGATTTTTAGGATGATTTACTCCTCACTTTAAAGATTAAATTATGTGTTATTTGATTAAAAAAATATAAATTTAAAAGTGTTGACCCCTTTCGCGAATTCTTGTGATAACGTTGAAGAGGGATTTAACATCTATTTTCAAATTCATACTTATTTCATTATTATATATTTATTATTTTATTACATATCAAAGGCCATAGTCAAACCATCAATAATGTTTTACTCAAAATGGATAATAATTTATTTATGAGATGATTTACTCCTCACTTTAAAGATTAAATGAAGTATTATTCAATTAAAATAAATAAATTTGAAAGTGTTGGGCAACCTTAAGCTTTTCCTTATTCAAGTGTTTAATTGATTAACATCCAAAACATACATTGCATATCAAGTGATGCTAGCAAATTTCATTCTTTGTGCTCAAAAGTAACTTAAAAGTGGTTTATGTTCAATTAGCCTTTTTGAAGTTTCATTTGTTGAGTGATAATCTTATAATTATAAGTTTGAAATTGTTTATATTATTTATTTTTCACATGGGATTTTGCACACACATCCAGAGTCCACGTTGCTAAGTGGATAATTAATGGTTTATGTTATTGTTCCTAACTTTTATATCCTTGTATTCTATATTGTTATACATATTGTGGATTTATTAAATTATAAATTACAATTATAATTCATGAAAGGGGTTTACTTTTCGTATAGAGGGATACCCCTTTGAGCCTTATGAGAGTTGACATAAAGTGAAGGGGATATGGAACTTATGTAATGGTGCAATTCCCATCTTTTTCCCTCAAGGTGACACATGTGATTGGACTTTCCATTAAGACGCTATAGAAAGCAATCCTCAAATATTTTTTAATTAGTTAAATGCAATATGGCTTATTGAGACCATAAAAAAATATAATAGACTATCAATTTTTTTTTTGGAAGGTAAAACTATATTCACATATAATTTAAAAAATATCATTATTAAAATCTAATTAAAATTTACTATATATTTTTCATATTTTTATTAGTTATTAGTTTTTAATTTTATTATTGTTTTTAGGTACTACTTTAAACTATTTTTTTACTTGCTAAGTAAAAGAGTTTGTCTTTTTTATATAGAAGAAACAAGTTAATGACTTAAAATTTCACTCTTAACTAATTATTAATAAAATTAGTGGGTTTTGGTTAAATGGCTGTTAATATGGCCATGTTGATACAATTCAGTATGGGGTAGATCTAACATTTAACATTAATGTCGACTTTATTTTAAAATCAATTATTATGTATAAACACAATATAAATTTAAAATATAAAGAGGTTTATGAACGCTCAAAAAAGAGGTATGGTAAATAAATAAAAATAAAAATAAACATAAAATATGGTAAATAAATCAAAATATTACTCCAGAAATATGGTAAATAAATAAAAATATAAATAAACTAAATGTATGGTAAATAAATAATGTTTAACATTTAGCATTTTTAATTTTTATTTAAAAATCAATTTTATTATTATTATTATTATTATTATTATAAACACGATATAAATTTAAAATATAAAGAGGTTTATGAACACTAAAAAATATATGGTAAATAAATAAAAATTATAAATAAAACCAAAATATAGTAAATAAATGAAATCTTACTCGAGAAATATGGTAAATAAATAAAAATATAAATAAACTAGCAGCAAGGGAATAACATTGTATAACCATTATAAGTAACCTCGATTCTAAACCCCGTTAGTAAATAATAAATATAGTAAGTATACAATTTATGTTTGAAATAATAAATATAATTCTGTTAATAAATAGTAAATATGATAAGTATATAATTTTGTTTGAAATAGTAAATATACTATTTTTTTATTTTTCCTTGTAAAAGAAAAGCAGCACAAACACAAACAATATGTCATTAATATCTAATAATTTATTACAAGAATACAAACAAATGAGAAATGTTTGCCCCTGAAACATTTGCGGCTATTGTGAAAACTTTTGACAAAGAAACTCTTCCCCTATTTTTTTTTTTGGTTTTTCGTTAACCTTTTACTTTGTATATTGTAGGTATGCTCCTTGCTCTCAAAATACTTGTCGTTTCTCCAAAGGATTTGGTCTCGGCTAATCTTTTCTCAACTCTCTCCAGGTATTCCAAAACGATTTTCTTGGGTATACATTCTTGTCTTCGGATTTTGGCACTTGTTGTTCAATCATGAGCTTTGGATTTTCTTTGGAATTTGTTCAGTATAAGAGATAGTTTTCTTTTTAGCTCCGAAGAGCGATAATTGTAGTTATTCAAAAACCCTGTATAGAAAGTTTAATTGTCTACGGGATTTAAGGCTCGACTTTGTATGGTTTTTCCCTCCGAGTTCATACTCGGTTGGAATTTTGTCGAACTAATTAAGTTTATATGAAACTGGATTTTTGGTCGTAATATTTACTCATTTCTGGATTATAGATTTTCTTACTATTCCATGTACTAGAATCTGTTTGTTTAAGAATTAACTAAGGAATTGTTCCTCTGTGATTATTTGCAAGAATTAACTAAGGAATTGTTCCTCTATGATTATTTGCTATATTTATACAGCTGCCTAGTTCCACAGTAAGGACTCTTTTTAAATGAGCAATTATCATTGTTTTTCCTCATATTTTGTTATTACCCTTTATCAATTATATATTGAATTTTAACGAAGTAAATTATGGGTTTTCATTTTCGAAAAGAAATTACAGTATTACATGTATATTGAAATGTCTGCGTTATTCAATTTAAGAAGGGTATTGCATACTTAGTTTTCTTCAGGCTCTGTGCCTCGAGCCAACCCAATAATCTAAACATTTCTTTGCATAATTTTCCAGTTTTGTAACAAAATAAAAATTGTTAAATACTATTTTCTTTTCTTTTCAAATTTCGCTGGTATTAGTTATTTACTCTTCTCAGCATTTCCTTTGCAGCACTTAAGTTGTTTAGCTAGTGACTGGTAAATTTATCTAGGTGACTGGACCACCTTGCTCTTCGTCCGAGATGGCCAGATCTGGGGGACGATGTGTCAAGGGCTGGGTTTTCACCTGTCACCCTCGACCAATGGTCCGTCCTAAAGTATTTTAACCTTAAATAATTTTTTTCCTGCAAAGATACATCTGTATTCCATAGCTTCACAGTTTATTCTTCTCTTAATTAAAAATTTACTGTCCCCTACTGGAACGGTTTAGTGCATAATTCTTCCACATTTTGTTAACAATTTTCCCTTGTTTACATAGTAAAAGATTCATTGCAGTAATAACTCAGATCTTATTTTATTTAATTACTACTTAAGCATATTGTCTCTGTTGATCGGTTTAGTGCATAATTCTTCCACATTTTGTTAACAATTTTCCCTTGTTTACATAGTAAAAGATTCATTGCAGTAATAACTCAGATCTTATTTTATTTAATTACTACTTAAGCATATTGTCTCTGTTGATCTAATGCCGTAGAATTAATTTCAAAATCTTTCTTTACCATATCCTCATCTACTAAACTTAAAATATTGTACGAGCGTTAAGCATAGCTTCAATATTCAAATATACTTGTGATATATAAACTTATTGCATTATCAAGTATAAGCATTATCATTTCTACCCCAGTATAATATTGTCTATCATAGAATCATTGTTCTATCATTAACAGATAAATACATGTTTACAATAAAACTAAACAATATATGTACTTTTATTACTTGAAAAATGCACAGATACTTATTTGGTTATGTAGTTTTCACAGCTGAGGTCCTCCCAACCTTCAAGAGAGGTGATTACGTCCTCCTCTTTCCCCCGTGCTCCAATCCTGAAAGGTATGGGTTGACAGTGGATATTTCTGTTGTGACCTTAAGACACCTAGTCCAGTCCAGTCAGTACCAAAAATAATTTCAAGATTGCAGAGTGTTTTCCACTAGTCACTACCAACTATGGAAAATCTACACTCTTCCTTAGTATATAAACAGAACTCGTACTCCTCACTGGGATCAATCTCTTATCCCCAGAGGAGTAGGTAATTGTTTCCAACTGTCTCCAACCACCTTCCAGTTCTTGGAAAACATTTACCATCAACTTTTACTTTTTATGAATTTATTTTCCATAACTGATTTTATTATTCATAATTAATCACTAATGAAAATAACTTTTCAACAAAACATTAATAATTTCAGTTTTTTCTTAAAACAATAATAAAAAATGTCTTTTAACTAGTTATCATTAATGCAGTTGTCACAAATTCACAAAGAAATTCCACTACTGGGAGTCAGGATGTAGAGAACCAAACCAGTGTTTCTCAGGTGAGATCGAAAAAAGTAGACTAAAACTGAGCAAAAAGAAATTAAGTTGAGAAAGTGAATTAATTTTCAAGACAAGCTTGTAACTCAGGAAATTGGCCTTGTAATTGGTTTGAATCCACAATCAATCCATCAATGATATCTCTATGTTTATACATATATATTTATTGAATAGAAGATCATAACACTAACATCAATATCTGAATTCAATGACACTTGCAAACAAACAACAACAAGATTAATGACAATTTGTGAATGGAATGGAATTTTCACACAAACTATAACAAGATTAATAGAAATATAGATATAAGATCTCACATGTTCTAGAGGAGTTGTCTACAATGACACAAACAAATGATGCAAATATTTCTATGTTAATTTTGGTGTGAAGGCGAAGGTAATTTATTAAATTGTAATTACAAATTGCAGATATATTTTGATTTTCATAGCCATCCATACCATAATTGTGACAAATGGTTTAAATGCAAACTAATTGTTATTTTATTTTATTTAAAAGAAGACTAAACATTTATTTTTGAGAACACGATTCCATGAGATGAACATAAATTATTTATGTTTTGAAATAAAAATTTACTTATGGATTGTGGCTACATAAAATTAAAAGAAGACTGATGATAAAAGAGTGGTTGGAAAGAAAATGTTAAAAAACATTTACCTTTCCTTTGGGGATAAAAGACGCATCCCAATGAGGAAAAGGGGTTCTGTGACTAAAAATAGAAATTAAAAGAAGGAAGAGAGTGGAGTTCCTGAGCTGGCGATGACCAGTGGAAACACTCAGCATTCCTGAATCCTGGAAAAGAAGAATATTAGACTAGGGGTCCGGAGGTCTATTCTAGGATTTTTGTTAAACAACTCATTGAGGACGTAATCGCCTCTCTCATGGTAGGGAGGAAAATCATCAGCGAGCTCTGAAGTGAGATAAGTAATCAGACTGCTGAAGAAGTAAGAACTAGAAACCCTATTAGACAGAAATCTATATAGTATGGAATTATTCATTGATTTATGAAATGGTGATTTACTACACATAAAATTGTTGTAATTCCTATACATGTTTATATATGTTTCTTAAAGCATGGAAAAGGATTTAATGATGTGCAGGTTGCAAATTTATATTTATATAGAAATATATGGGCATTTACAATGGTAACACATGTAAAGGAAAACGAATTAGAATAATTGCTTGGATTCAAGAAAGAATAGTGTATATGTTACTAGGAAGAGCAAAAATAGAAAAAAAACTACTGGAAATAATTACCACAAAAATTGTTAGTTCAAGGTCCATAATTGAAACCCTGGACCAAAACTGGTTGTTTTTCTCTTTAAACTATGATATACACAGACAGAGTGAGTTATTGAAAAATTATTCAATATTGGATGGTCTGGTCATCTCTTCTAAACTGGAACTAAGCAATTAAATAGAAAAATAAATATTACAATATTAGTTCTTGAAAGAAGGGACAAAACCCGTGTCTAGAACAGTTTTGTCACATCTAAATTCTAGAGGCAGAATAGGCAGTGAAACCCAGACAAAAATCAACTGCCAATATAAATGAAAAATCCAACATAAAAAAACACTTATTAAAAGCATTGCAGAAAAGCCATTCTGCTACAGACAAGAAGGAAAAGTAAAACGAGCATTTACGAAATAAGCAGAGATTAACTCGAATACACAGTAAAAATGAAATGTAATGTTGTTATATAAAATGAGAAACCATTAATATATAATCTTTACAATTGTGCTTAAATAAAGGACCAAGAAACTCATCCATTCAAATACAGGATTCAAATAATAAATCACCACGAAATTTAGATATTAACAAATCGTGTTACATTGAGAAAAACTCTCTTTTAGTTTGGGCCGAGAATTCGACTAGCAAATCTTAAGGAGGTAAAATAACAACTAATCAATAGTAATGTGAAATGTAAGTGAACTGTTCAACCCGGGGCAAATCCCTCTAAAATTAAGAGACAAAGAGTAAATGACCAGTGGTGCCTCAATAAACTATAAGGTTATCATACGCCTCAAGCACCAGAGGACTATTTCGAGAGAGCCTCACTACGAAATTAAAAATCCAAATGGTGAACCAAGGTACCTGTGCAGGAAATGGAAAGGTCGGTTAGGAAGCCATATGCATTTCGAAATCTGCAAAGGTAAACTCGAAAAATCCTTGTCATTCGAACGGTAAGCTATTACCTGCATCAAAGCCTAGAAAACCGCAAAACATTAGACTATATTTCTCCTAATCGTTGAACGATGAGTACAAAAAAGGAAATAAAACAAAGTAACGGGGTAAAGCTTGCCACACCTTGTCAAAAATCCTCGGCAGGTTGTGACTGAAACCCTGCACAAATAAATGCAACGAGAAGATAAAAACAAGGTAATGAGAAAAGTTTAACACACCGCAATGGACAGAGAAAACGATTAAATGAGTCACTAAAATGGAAAGAAGGTTATTCCGAGTGGCTTACCAGCCATGAAAGCAAAGAAGCTAAACTAGAAAGTTGGCAGTAGAAGCTGGAGTTGACATAGGTCGGGGACAAAACTCCCGCAGCCATAGAGGATCACCTGGAAACTCTGAAGAACCTATACCCATAACTGAGCACATAGAACCAAAATAGGGACAGAATTAACCATTTTCCCTGCGAGAAAATAAGAAAAGAGAGAACTCGTATAAGTGTGAGATCTTGTTATATCCCAATGGCTAAGTTCAAAGCTAAAGAAAATGAAACATGATTACCTGTTGTGGTGCCATTGCATGCAAAAATCTTGGACGGGAGGTCGAATGCAGGTCGACAAAGCAAGGATGGCGGCATGGTTGTAGAGAGGAAATTCTGGCAAAGACTGAGGAGGAAATGAAAAGTTAGTTAGGGTTGAGAGGGGTGGATAGCCTAAACAGGTACCGAGAGATATCCACCATAGATATCTATCCCCACAATTTGATGACGATCAGATTAACAAGTGTCACCTGTACACCCAAATCCCGATGCGATGGTATAGTACCTCAAATATTCTAATAACTCTCAGCCTACGGAGAAATCATTACCAAACGGATAAATAGTACGTCTGAGTTAAATATACGCCAAACCTTTATGCTATACCGTTGGAGTAATATCTCGGAGTGTCAAGAAATTAAATCATATCACCCAACTTAACCAAATTTTTATATGATTCTCGAACCAAGGAAATCATACAAGTATAGGTGTTGAAACCCCTTAATGAGATAGATAAGGCACTTGACTGTTAACACGAAAGTGATGATCCACGTGGAAAGGTAAGTATTACTATCCAAGTAGTAATCAATCTAAGATAAATGATACGATGTAAAATAAATAAGTGTACAGGATTAATTATGTCATAATTCATAAAATAATAGTAAAAGAATTCACTTGGTTAATTATGCAAAGTTAATTTTTTTTATTGTTGTATCGTGGTGTATGCTACAAGTGGTATCAAAGCAACATTCATATGCTGGGACCTAATGGGTCACCTAAAATAACAAATCGTTGCATGTAAATTTGTGCAAAAAAAAAAAAAAAATAGGAGGCAAAATGAGAAGGGGATCGACACAAAAAACACCCTGGAATGTAGGGGAACCCACACCCCAATCCCACCCGGAAATGAATCCGGAAATGTGGATTCAGCTGAGTGTAGATCAGCACCAGTAGACTAGTAGATTGCTGGAAGAACAACAACATCAAACCAGTATACTGCTAAACATTGTGCAGAAGTTACAAGGAGAAATGATCTGGGTTAGGAGTGAAAATGAACGCTTGATGCAAGAGAATGAAAGGATACTCAAAAGCCTTTCCGATAAGCTAAATCAAGGAGTGATACAACCCAATCCTGAAAGAGTTACACGGGGAGAAAATCAACGACAAGGTAAGGACCAAACTAATGATAGATTGGAAATAAGGCATTCACAACGAAGTAACAGGAACATAAACTATAATTAAGTTGAGTCTATTAATGTGTCAGATCAACAAGAAATGAAGAAACAGAAAGTGGAACTACAGGGTGAGTTATGAAATATTAAACCACCTACATTTGATGGGGAAGCGGAGGAAGTGACAAAAGTTTGGTTGATTAATATGAACAAATACTTTCAAGTTTATGAATAGAGAAGTAACCTTGAAGCCAGGTAGGCCACTTATCAATTAAGAGAAAAAGATACCCTGTGGTGGAAGGAAGTCAAGAATGTCTGTAGTATCGAAGACCAGGATGTGACATGGGATGAATTTCAGCAATACTTCAAGGAAAAATATTTAACAAAATGTTTCTATGATGAAAAGTCTATAGAATTCCATGATTTAAGACTGGGTCAAATGCCAATGGATGAATACATAACCAATTTCACATCCTTATTAAGAAATGGTCCTTATTTAAGAGATGAAAAGGCCAAAGTTCAGCGGTTCTTGAGTAGTTTAACGACTCACATGAGAGAATGAATTGATTTTGTAAATCCAAGGACCATGGATGAAGCAATTCGAAAAGCAAGAATGTGCTACCAACAGTCCAAGGCAAAAGGAGAAATGGGCAAAAATTGGCAGCCAAGGAAAGGGCAGAAGAACAATTCAAATTACAAAAATAATTGGACCAAAAACTTCAATAATTTTGCAAGAAATTCTGTAAGTAAACAATTCGGAAGAAACCATCAGAGAACCCGGTGGCCTACGGAAGAAAAACCTACAGAAGCTTCCAACAAGCCAGAACATGGACAAACCCATAAACCACCTCTACAGTGTTGGGGGTGTGGCGAGGCTCACTATTATAAGAATTTCCCACAACAGGGAAGAAATGAATCAATAAATAATATGCAAGAAGCCTCTACAGTGGGAGATGTGGCCTAGAATATACCCAGAATTAATGCAGCTTTGTAATATCAGCAAGCGAATTACCAGCCAACGATGATAAAACTGGAAGGTAAGTTACTTTCACAAAACATTTCTATTTTCGTTGAACCGGGTTCCAGTTTAAGTTATGTAAACCCCATAATAGTAGAAAATTGTAAATTACAAAGTCAGAAATTCAAAAATCCCTGGCTGGTACAGCTAGCCACTGGGGCAAAGAGAAAATTTTGTGCTAAAATTCCAAACTATTCTCTGGAAATTGGGAAACAACAGTTAAATGTAGAACTGAATATACTGGCTTTGGGATCCTATGATATACTATTGGGTATGGATTGGTTGGAGAGACACTGATCTCTGGTAGATTGTAAAGATAAGATTATATATTTCAGAACGCAAGATGGAACACGTCAAGAATTACAAGTAATTAAGAAACCCTTACAGTTGCATCCTATAATAGCCTCCCAATTGAGTAAATGTATTAAAAAGGGATGTCAGATATATGCCATTCAAGTGGGTTTTTCTAATTCTAAGGAGAAGAACCCTATGTTGGAAATCATACCAGTAGTACAAGATTTCCTGGATGTATTTCCAGAAAATGTACCAAGTTTACCCCCACAAAGGGACATCGATTTCACTATTGAACTGATGCCAAGAACATCACCAGTTTCAAGAGCCCCGTATCAGATGAGTGTATCGGAGCTAAACCAAACTAAAAATGAAACTACAAGAGTTGTTATACAAAGGGTATACCAAGTGTGTCTCCTTGGGGAGCAACGGTGTTGTTTGTAAAGAAAAAGGATGGAACCATGCGAATGTGCATGACCTATAGACAGCTCAATAAATTAACAGTAAAAAATAAGTATTCGTTGCCATGGATAGACGAGATATTTGACCAGGTTAAGGGGGAAACTATATTGTCGAAAATAGACTTAAGATCTAGATATCACCATATCTGAATTAAAGACGAGGACATCTACAAGACTGTTTTTCGTACTCGATATGGGCATTACGAGTTTGTGGTGTTACCATTTGGCTGGACTAATGCGCCAACCACATTCATGAGGCTGATGTGTGGCATATTTCACCCTTTTTTGGACAAATTTGTTCTTATATTCATTGACGATATTTTGATCTACTCAAAAAGCATGGAAGAACACAAGGAGCACTTAAGGATAGTATTAGAAATGTTAAGAAGACATCAGTTGTACGCCAAGTTCTGCAAATGTGATTTTTTCAAAGAACATATACAATATCTAGGCCATGTCATTTACGTTGAAGGGATAGTGGTCGATCCAGGAAAAATTAAAACTATTATGGAATGGCGATTATCCCAGAACGTGGCAGATATTCATTCCTGCATGGGGTAAGCGGGGTATTATCGACGATTCATAGAAGGATTCTCGAAGATTTCCTTTCCAATTACATCATTGCAGCGGAAGGGAAAAGTGTTTAAATGGAATAGTGAATGTTGGAATAGTTTTGAAAGGCTAAAACAATTGCTGACCACTGCTCTAGTGTTGAGGGTAGCTGACCCCAACAAAAAATTTGAGGTGTGTACCGATGTGTGTAAGGAAGGAGTTGGGGCAGTTTTATCGCAAGAAGGAAGGGTGGTTGCCTATGAGTCAAGAAAATTAAAGTAACATGAACGACGATATTCGGCCTATGACTTAGAACTGACAGCAATAGTGCATACACTCCGAGTATGGAGGCACTACTTGTTGGGGAAAAGATTTGTGTTAAAGACTGATCACAATAGCCTAACCAACTACTTTAATCAAGTTGATCTAAGAGCTCGCCAAGCAAGATGGAATGCCTTCTTAAATGAGTTTGATTTTGATATACATCATGTAAAAGGCAAAGAAAATCGTGTGGTGGACGCCTTAAGCAGGAAGCTGTATTGTGTATATGAACTTTGGTATAATCAAATCGAATGTAAATTTTTAGATCATATAAAAGAAAAAGCTAAGAAGGATCCTGAATACTGATTTTTATGGCAGCGGGTGGAGGAAGACAGAAAACAGGAAAAACCATCTGATTATGGAATTAACAAGGACCAATTGTTAAACTTCAAAGGGAAGTTATACATTCCAAATCGAATGAGTTTAAAAGAGTTGATCATGAATGAGTATCACCGCAGTAATTATTCGGAACACCCACGATACCAGAAAATGTTGACAGCGATTAGAAAATTTTATTTCTGGCATGGTATGCAAAGAAATATTGTGGAATACTTAAATAAATTTCTGTAATGTAAACAGGTTAAGGTGGAGCATCAACACCCAGCTGGATTGTTGCAGCCTATGGCGAGTCCTGGTATTGCACCAAGAGCGCTAAAACTCCTAGGGGTTGCCCTACTTTACTTTATCAACCCGGGGTTCATACAAACTTGGAGGTGACAGTGCTATATACACAGCAGATACATTTTACTCATGTCATCATCTTCCGCTCTACGAAAGGGCGCTACTTCTAGGGGTTCTCGGTGAAATCTGTTACACTTCAAGGAAACTAAACTAAATTGCAGAAAGGAGATGACAGAAAGGAAACTAAACTAAATCGCTGAAAATAAATGAGAGGAAAGAAAACTAATTTAACTTGCTGAAAATAAATGGCAGAAAAGAAACTAATTTAAATCACACTTAACTTGGTCAATCAGATAAACACGCCCTACTTATATTATGCTCTATCTACCATGCTTCTATCCATGCAGCTAAGTTATGATAAACTAAACTTGACAAAGTGTGGCTTGCAGTTTGGAGGAAAACTAGCTAAAGGTGCTAATGGAGGGCTCAACACATGAAACAAGGCTTAGAGATGGAAAGAGCGGGTTTAAAACTTATTAAAGCTTTATTATGGTGCAAAAATTGTTTGGAGCGGAATGATTTAAAAAGTGTGATGGGGGAGTTGCGATGGAGGGATGGCAGTGCGATATGCGATATGCGATATCGCAATCGCATTATCGCAAAGCCAGAGGGGTAGCATAAGTGTTGTTCAAGAGCAGAGTGAATTGCGAAATGCGATGGGATAATGTGGCGGTGGGACCAATGGCAGAGCGCGATACCAATATCGCAATCAATGTTGGAGCAGAACGTGTTACGAGAACCAAGTAAAAGATGTGATGTGTGATGTGCGATGCGGAGGAGTACGGAGAGTTATCGCAACTCGTCGTTTGGAGCGGTAAGTCTTAGAAAAAGGGAAAAGGTTGCGAAGTGAGATTTGCAAAAAGGCTAAAGCTTGCGATGATTCGGATGACGTGGCGGTGGGACCGATGGTGGAGCGCGACACCAATATCACAATCGGCAGACAGGAGCGGTAAGTCTTAAAAGGAAAAAGGAAAAAGATGCGAAGTGTGATTTGCGAAAAGGCGAAGTACAATAGCCGAAAGTTCGAGGTGCAAGAACAAAGGTTCAAATTTTTTGGTTTTTGAAAATTTTTGGAACACCTAATCCTCCATGGGTAGGTGTGGAATGCGAAAAGTCACAATGGAGTCCAAGTGACCTTGGAATGCGAAACCAAGAGTCACACCATTGTACTATAAATGTACATCATGTATAATGGAAAAATAAGAGAGTTGCACGCTTATCCTTCATTGTGTGTTGAGTCTCTTGTTGTGTGTTTGTTTATCTTTCTCATACACCATGTGTGTGTTTAACATGGTATCAAAGTTGATACGTTCATAACTAGCTCAACCTTGAGTGAGACATTTGTGTTTATGGCCTGTGCATATCTGCAAAAATTCTTGGCATTTTTGCAGCATTTAGAGAATTTCTGCAGCAAATATTTTGCCGCATTCAGGAATTTATTTTGAGAAGAGTAGCATTCAAAAATTGGCAGCGTTCAGAAATTGGTTTGGAGAAAAACAGCATTGTGCATATCAAATTCTGTAGGTTTTCTAAATTTCTGCCTATTAATTTCTGCTGCTATATCGCCCTCTGCAATTTTCTGGAAAGTTTCTAGATTTTTTGATGGAAAATATTTCTAAGTTTTCACTGAAAAAATTCTGAGATTTTTGAGTTTTCTACAAATTTCTAACTCTGAAAATTCTTCAATTCTCTGCTGCTGGGCTACAGGAAAAATTTCTGGGTTTTATTGGCAATTTTTTCAATCTGCTACTGAATTTTACTGTCCAAAAACTGCTCTGCAATTCTCTGAGAAATTCCCGAAGTTTTTACCTACAGTATACTTGTTTTAAAGTCTCTATTTTACTGCTTTCTCTGCAAACTTCTGCAAGCTGTTTTTACTCCTTTGTTATATTCTTCTCTCTGCTGTATTTAAAAAAATAATAATAATTTGGGTAACTGGGCCTTTCGGCCCCCCTACCCTCAGCTCTGCAACACTTCCCATTCCCCCTACGCACCTCACCTCACAGCCGCTCATCCCCCTCTCGGCATACACAGCTCACCATCACTCGAACCCCTCTCCACACCCTCACAACGCTCCTCCACATCTCCCTCGCTCCACAGCCTTTCGGGCCCCCCTCTCCCCTTCCCAAGCGACTCACCCGTGCCCCCTCTCGACTACGCTCTCCCCCTTACTTCAGCCTCACCCCCCGTTCCCCCTCCTTGCTCTACCCATCCCCTTACGGCTCTACGCACACACCCCACGGTACCTACCCACCTGCGCCGACCCATTCCCCCAACCCGTCTCCACAGCACCCTAACCCATCCTCCCTCGACCCCAAACTCCCCATTCCCTCCTTGCGCTAACCCAACCCCCTCCCTTACGCTCCTACTCTCCACTCCTCACGGCCCCCTCTCCCCAGGCCTTATGGCCCTCTTTTCCCCCTCGCATACAAACTCCCCTTCTCTGTGCTCTCCCTAACCCATCCCCCTTTCCCATAGTTGTGCCCGCTCTCCCCCTCACCTATTCCCCAACCCTGCTCTCCCTACACTCAACCCCGCCCCCTTTCCATCTCACATATGGCCGCCCCCTCTACTCGACTTCTCTTCATATTTTCCCCTTTTTCAACTTTTAATTCCAGCATTTTATTTTTCCCTCCCCATTTTAACTAATCCCTATTTTTAAATTTTTCTCTCAAGATTTTTAGTATTTAATTTAAAAAAAAAAAAAAGCAGCAGAGAGAGTGGAAGAGGAAATGAATAGAAAATGGCACATGAGTAATTACACATAGAGGAGAAAAGTGAAATTTGCATTGTGATTTGAAGGGCGATTTTCTGAAAGAGGTTGACAATGTGAAGACAAGTTTTCCATCATTTTTAAAACAACTCCTTGAAGAAGAAAAATCAGCTACCTTAAAGGCCTCTTGCACAATAGTTTTTGCTGCACATTTTTGCAGAAATATTGTATTGAGCTGACATTGTATTTCTTCTTCATTCATAGTTGCAATCAGTATTTGAGTTGAAAAATTGTTGATGTAAGTCATTGTTGCTTGTCGGTTAGATAGTCAAGTCTATACCTTGAGATCCTCCATAATTTGAGGAGCACATTTTGTACTTTGAGATTTCCATAGTTGGAACTTCTTTGGATTCATTTGTGTTTGTTTGAAAGGAAGATTGAATCACATTGTAAACGGGTGCATTTTCGGTTGAAGCCGACACCCTTTATTTTTTAGCCTAAGTTGTTGAAATGGATAAAATCAATGAGGCATTAGAGTTGTTGAATAACCTCATTCATTCCAATGTTGATGATATGGTAAAAATGAGCAAGAATGCTCTTTGTAACATTCAAAGTTGTTTGCAAGATGCACAAGAAAAGATTGAGTTTTTTTAGTTGGAGTCTCAGCTTCAGCAAGATGAACTTCAGCAAAAGAGACATCATTTTGAACCTATTTCTGTTCAGAAGATTAAGAATGACTCTCATCAACAGCAAGAATATAAAGTTCCAGTTGATTCCCATTCAGTTCCTTGTACAGGAGCAAATGTACATGCAGATACAGCAGCTCAGCCTGCACTTCTCAAGCCCATCATCAAACCTTGGGAAGAGCTTGTCCACAACAAGCACAGAACTAGTCTTGGATATGACAAGGATATGTCCTTTCATATTCTAGACTACACCAAGCCCATCATATTTCAGAGTGCCAGATTTCTGTATGACAATTCACCTGCAGTTGTTCCAGATCTTGCTCCATAACAACAACAGCAGATTGTAAAATTCCAACACTGTGATCGAGTTGGCCATATGAAAGATCATTGTTTTGATCTTCATCCATGCAAGCATTGTGGTCGGCACACCCATTCTTCACACAGATGCTTCAGAAACAAGCCTTCTGCAAGAACAAAGATTCATCTTGGATGGATCGCTTATTTTCAATGGGCATCAGCAGCCAAGAATATGTTTAAGTTGCATGTCATAACATGTTCTAGAATATTTAGCAAAATTGCAGTTGAGTTTTCGCCATCATCTCACCTTGTCCCTGACAGGGGGGAAAACGGTGGTGATGTACAAGCTTCGATGTCAGATCAAGCGAGCCTGAGCCACAATCTCTCATGCCATGTTCAGAGTTGTAGCTAGAGACATAGCAATTCAAGTGAGCCTAAGCCACAATTATTCATTCCATATTCAAAGATGTAACCAGAGACACGAATGCCCATGAGCATGCCTTTGGTTGGTGTACAGCCTTAAACCATCACAGGTTGTAGACCTCCCTTCTTTTAGGTTGAAGGTCTCCCTTTGATATATGAGGGACACTTCCTCTAGCAGAAGCCTTCAGCTTCTTGCCAGCTTTGGTTGAGTTCCAGGAAATGCTTCAAGCATTCCAGTGTTGTTGGTAATCCTTAAACCATCACAAGTTGTAGACCTCCCTAAAAAAAAAAAAAAAAAAAAAAACAGAGAGAGAGGAAGAGGAAATGAATAGAAAATGGCACATGAGTAATTACACATAGAGGAGAAAAATGAAATTTGCATTTTGATTTGAAGGGTAATTTTATGAAAGAGGTTGACAATGTGAACACAAGTTTGCCATCATTTTTAAAACAGCTCCTTGAAGAAGAAAAATCAGCTACCTTAAAGGCCTCTTGCACAGTAGTTTTTGCTGCACATTTTTGCAGAAATATTGTATTGAGCTGACATTGTATTGCTTCTTCATTCATAGTTGCAATCAGTATTTGAGTTGAAAAATTGTTGATGTAAGTCATTGTTGCTTGCCGGTTAGATAGTCAAGTCTATACCTTGAGATCCTCCATAATTTGAGGAGCACATTTTGTACTTTGAAATTTCCATAGTTGGAACTTCTTTGGAGTCATTTGTATTTTTTTGAAAGGAAGATTGAATCACATTGTAAACGGGTGCATTTTCGGTTGAAGCCGACACCCTTTATTTTTGAGCCTAAGTTGTTGAAATGGATAAAATCAATGAGGCATTAGAGTTGTTGAATAACCTCATTCATTCCAATGTTGATGATATGATAAAAATGAGCAAGAATGCTCTTTGTAACATTCAAAGTTGTTTGCAAGATGCACAAGAAAAAATTGAGTTTTTGTAGTTGGAGTCTCAGCTTCAGCAAGATGAACTTCAGCAAAAGAGTCATCATTCTAAACCTGTTTCTGTTCAGAAGATTGAGAAGGACTCTCATCAACAGCAAGAAGATAAAGTTCCAGTTGATTCCCATTCAGTTCCTTGTACAAGAGCAGATGTACATGCAGATACAGCAGCTCAGCCTGCACTTCTTAAGCCCATCATCAAACCTTGGGAAGAGCTTGTCCACAACAAGCACAGAATTGGTCTTGGATATGACAAGGATGTGTCCTTTCATATTCCAGACTACACCAAGCCCATCATATTTTAGAGTGCCGAATTTCTGTATGACAGTTCACCTGCAGCTGTTCCAGATCCTGCTCCACAACAATAACAGCAAATTGTAAAATGCCAACACTATGATCGAGTTGGCCATATGAAATATCATTGTTTTGATTTTCATCCATGCAAGCACTGTGGTCGGCACACCCATTCTTCACACAGATGCTTCAGAAACAAGTCTTCTGTGAGAACAAAGATTCATCTTGGATGGATCGCTTCTTTTCAATGGGCATCAATAGCCAAGAAGATGTTTAAGTCGCATGTCATAACATGTTCTAGAATATTTAGCAAACTTGCAGTTGAGTTTTCACCATCATCTCACCTTGTCCTTGACAGGGGGGAAAACGGTGGTCATGTACAAACTTCAATGTCAGATCAAGCGAGCATGAGCCACAATCTCTCATTCCATGTTCAAAGTTGTAGCCAGAGACACAACAATTCAAGCGAGCCTGAGCCACAATTCGTCAATCCAGATTCAGAGATGTAGCCAAAAACACGAATGCCCATGAGCATGCCTTTGGTTGGTGTACAGCCTTAAACCATCACAGGTTGTAGACCTCCCTTCTTTTAGGTTGAAGGTCTCCCTTTCATATATGAGGGACACTTCCTCTAGCAGAAACCTTCAGCTTCTTGCCAGCTTTGGTTGAGTTCTAGGAAATGCTTCAAGCATTCCAGTGTTGTTGGTAATCCTTAAACCATCACAGGTTGTAGACCTCCCTTCTTTTAGGTTGAAGGTCTCCCTTTTATATGAGGGACAATTCCTCTAGCAGAAGCTTTCAGCTTCTTGCCAGTTTTGGAAGAGTTCCGGGAACTGCAACAAGTATTGTGTTCCAGTGTTGGTGGTCATCCTTAAACCACCTCTTTTTGCCAACATTTCAGAGATTTGATTCAGCCCAAGTGCTGCCATGTATACTTTGCAGATTTGTATTACAACTCTCTTCTTGGACTCACACATACCCCTTCGGATTAAGGGGGGGAATGTTGGAACACCTAATCCTCCATGGGTAGGTGTGGAATGTGAAAAGTCACAATGGAGTCCAAGTGACCTTGGAATGTGAAACCAAGAGTCACACCATTGTACTATAAATTTACATCATGTATAATGGAAAAACAAGAGAGTTGCACGCTTATCATTCATTGTGTGTTGAGTCTCTTGTTGTGTGTGTGTTTATCTTTCTCATACATCATGTGTGTTTAACATGGTGTTTAACAAAAATAAAAAGGGTGTGGCAGCTGCAATAAGTGAAATAGAAGGGAATATAAGTGTAACAGCAGAGATGGAATTGGGAAATGAAGCGGGGAGGTGTCAATGAACTTCTTCGGGGCGAAGATTCTTGTACCTGCAATCAACCCTGCCTACTTATGAAAAAGACAGACAAGTGTGTGATAAAAACAGTGAATAGAAAGTGGCTTTTTGGCCTCTAGGAAATTCTACCCCCCTCAAGCTATATTGACAGAGATGAGAAAGGAAGTCTAGATCCACATATTTTAGAGTTTTATCCCCTATTCTATTAATCATAAGCAAATGAAAACCTACAGCAGCAATTTGAAATAGCAAATTGAAATTATCAGAAGCAAGATTAACTAAATGACAGAAACAAAAATAGCTAATTGACATAAACAAAACTAGATAAATGACAGAAAGGAAAGAACGAAAACAATGGAGAAGTTGAGGCACATCAGTCCCATGATCCCAAATCTTTGTATCTAGATCAATAAAAAAGTCATTTGAATACTCATTGCATTAAAAATACAATCTTATTACATCCCAAAGGTCTTAAATAGAAAAATCCTAATAGAATGGAAAATGAATGGCATGGGATGGACTGGAATGAAAATGGAATGGAATGCACTGCATCGAATGGACCATAATCCACCGACATCAACCCTAATTATCTCTTGATCAACTGTATTTATCCTCAAGGGCAGCTACCAACAACTCCCTAAAAAATAGGTAACGAGTCCACTTGACTCCAGCAAAGTATGGCTTCAGTGCACTTGGTCTTGAGTTGCTTGGTTGCCTCTGGAATTCGAATTGCTCGAGGGGATCTCATGAGGATCCTTTGGCTGCCTTTGAGATTTAAGGAGGGTGGACAATCCCCTTGAATCTCTCCAATATTTATCCATAATTTCCTGATATTGTGCTCATTTATTCTTCAATCTTAGTATTCCAGTGGTAGGGAGCAAGTCTCTAAATTATCTCCTTCTCCAAATCTGCATAATCTGCCAAATATTCTCACAATATTCTACAAAAATAACCAATATTAGGCACAAATATGCAATGACCTTTAATCCTTCCTAAGAACATATTAAAGCATAAGAAAACATTATTAAGTGCAGAAGGAGAGATTTAATATATCTTTTTATGTGCATAAGAGAGGTAGATGGGCTTAAGAAAGGTTAGATGGCCCTTAATTTATGTCTAATGTAGAGGCCCATCATCAAACCCCTACTGAAATTGTTGCTCATCCTCTAAGGAACCTATTCATCCTCCCTTCCTTATGGTTCTTCCTGCATGTTGGCTTATTTCATTTTTTGTTTATTGGCCTATGTGTTGCTCCTCCTGCTAATATTCTTGCTACTATTCTTTCATTTCTTCTTGTAGGTGCTTCATGGAGGTCCTTAGATGCCTTAAGAAAATCTATTTTGCATGCCAAGAGGTGGTGGATCCACCTTTTTTATTTTTATTTTATTCTATTTTGTATTTATTTATTTTATATTATTATTATTATTATTAATTTTAATTGCATGCAAAATAAACTCATGGTGAGGCTAGCAAAGTGGTTTTCTTGCATGTTTTCTCTGTTCTGAATCCAATGGTGGTCTCCTTTTTACCAAAATATGCCTCAAACAGGTGCGCAGCACCTAGGGCGTTGTGCACTTGACAGTCCAACTATCACATGATTGTCCAGGAATGCTCAAAAATTTCAAAAAATTTCAAAAATGTATCAAAACTTGCCAAAAAAAATTGAATGGTGGTGGATGATGAGGATTAGGCATGGAGTGAGGCTTCAACAAGGATGTCAAGCCTTCTTTTCTCTTCTTGCATGGTCAAGGTTTCAATTTTTGCATTTGCTTGTTTAAGTTTTGACGTTGCAATTTTGTTTCTCTTGACATAGTGCTTTGCCATCCTTCTCTGAATATCATTGTCCTTGTTTGCTTTCTCCAAGAGCTTCTCAAGATGTTGGTTAGCCCTGTCAAGCCATTGCTCTTGATTCTCATTGATTACTACTGCCAATTGTTCATCAAGAGTGACCTCATCTGCTAGTTCTCTTTCTTTCTGACTTTCTAGTTCTAGGGCTCTTTTCAAACCTCTAGCTCTTGGCCTTCTTCTTGGCACTTGTTCTTCTGGTTCATCTAGCACAACATATTTTTATAGTGTCTCATCAAGCAATACTTTAGCTTTTTCTACCTCTCTTTGAGCTTTGATTAATTTCACTTCATCAATGAAGTGTTTGGTCTTTAGCTGCTCGTTCTCCTGCTCAAGAAAGGTAATGACAAATTTAGATATATAAAGATTATTTTGTAGCTCTTTAATCTTGGATTCTTTTTCCTTGATGACTGTCCTAGTGATCTCGGAATCATCTTTCTTATTCAAGTCAAAAAGGTCAAACTCCATTTATGTTTCATTAATATTTCCCTCCTCGTGCCTAATCTCTTTTTAAATATCTGCCTCTGTCATCCTTTTCTTTCCTTTGTCTACTTGCTTTTCCGATGAAGAAGGCAAGGCCCCTTCCAATATCTGTGGAGAAAACACTTGCCTATGACCTCTCTGATATTTTTTTTCCAATATCTCTATCTCAGCCACTTTGGTCTTTTGAAGCTCACTGATCTTAGCTCTGCTAGATGACCCAATCTGAGTGTGAAATGGTGATGATGGTGGTGACATGGATGAAGTAGTTTGAGTTGATGAAGAAGTATGTATTGTGGGCTGAGATGGAGGAATGGATGTGGAAGGATGAGATGGTGGAGGCACAATTTGAGCATGTTGAATTTGTGGAGCAGTAAAGATTTCATTAGCTACGAAAGTGTCCCATGAGATGTTCAATTGATGGAGGTGATGGAGGACAATGATCTTGATGAGAGAGTGGTGAAAAAGACTTCTCATTTTGTGGTCATAATCTCTCTTTTGAAAAATGTATGCCGTTTTTTCAATGTTCCTGAAGAGATAGTAAGGTATGTTGAGCATTTTGACCCTTATGAAGTGCATTAATAACATGATATGGTAGGTGTAGAGTCTATAGAACCTTCCTCCACAAGAAAAGTACTTCATGATGATTTTCATCATCGGGGCATACCTATCCAGGACGTAAGAGAAAGGAAAAAACCCTTTTCCTTCATTCTTTTACCTTGGCTTGATATATGGCTCATAGTAATGATTCTCCAAGTATTTTGTCTTGTACCACTTTTCACCAACATTTGGAATTCTAGTGGCATCTGCCATAATGGTTGTGGATACTATGAAAGTGACACCAACAAGGGTTACCTGTTGTCATGAATATTAGAGATGAAAAGCCTGCTCAAAACAGGGTTATGTTGGACCTTTTGTATTTTTTCACAAAATTAAAAACATCCTACATACTTGAAACATGTCATAACCATGGGAGAGGGAATGAGTTCTCTGGTGTTTGTAGGTTCAAGTCTGAGGATCTTCCCTTCTTTGTGTGGCCTCCTCTCTTCCCTTTCTTCTTCCTCACTGAATTCTGTGTTTTCTTCTTCCATAGTATCTTGGCTAGAAACCCTAGGGAGATGAATTGGGAGTGAAATGTAGGTTTAGGGAGTGGGGAATGGGATGGAAAAAATTAGGAAGATGGGGGAAGGGATTATTAAATTGAGGGAGGTGACAAAGAGTAGAAATGTTGTGGGATTTGGGAATAGGAATTTTATTACGGGTATGGGGATTTGGGAGCCTAGGAATTTGAAATACCTAGGTCTTAGGGTTTAGGGGATAAAGGGCTTTAGGATAGGGATTTAATGATATAGGGGTAGGGATAGGATTTATTGTGATGTGGTAAGGGTAAAAGGGTCTTCAGGGATCAAATATGGGATTAGGAAGTTAAACTAGGGTTTCTATCTTGAAAAAACTAGAGATTTCTCATGAAAATATTGACACCGTGAAATTTTCACTTAAGAAATGCAAGGAGGGAATAATGATGTCTTACTTACTTTCTAGGAAGTGGGTAAACTTGTTTCTCAATGTTTGGAGAACCTGCACAAATTTTGGAAGCTTGCAAGTGAAATTGGGTAGGTGTGCAACGCATTTGGTGCATGCGCAGTGCCTATCTTCCAGGTGCGCAGCGCCTTTGCTCTATGTACAGTGCTTGTCCCAGGTGAGCAGCGCCTTGTTCTAGGTGAGCAACGCCTCCCAGAAATTCGACCTTTCACCTTTCAAATTCAATTTTTTGAGCTGTGTGAGTGATGGATTGAAGGCACAGAGAGCAAATGAATGTATTTTGATCTTTGGATGGGCTTTATGCTTGATGGATTGGATGTTTTGAGCTTTGGGACCCACTTTTCCTATGTTAAAAATCACCTTTAAACTTCACAATTAAACCCTTTCACTTCGATTTCTTTCCTTTGACAATTGATGATTTTGATGGACTAGGAACTCTTTGCACTTTGATATTTGCTTTGATGGCATGTGGAAATTTTATTTGGCATCTTGGGAAACCTTGTACTTATTACATATTAAATGACATAAAATTACAAAATAAAAATAAAATTTACATCTTTTTGGAATAAAAAATAAATTATAGGATGAAAATCACAACTTTGGAATCATAATTACATCTTTGTAAATCATCTTTACATGGTAAAGAGATGCTATTTTGTTCACTCTCTTATTTTTCTGGCTTTATGCAATGGAAATGGTGTGTTTATTGGACCTTGGAAAAAACCCTAGAAGCCTAATGAAACCTTGGAAAAACCCTAAAGACCTAATGATACTTTGAAAGAGTGGTTTTCGTGATAACATTAGCTTTATGGATGATGTATAGTCAGCAAGGTGTGAAATTTAGCCAGCAAGTAATGGAAATTTAGAAAAAAGTGAATTTTTTTTACTTATGACTACCATCAGTGAGTAAATATTTACATGACCTAGTGAAATGAATAAATTTTTCTGAGTGGGACATGAAAAAATAATTTTGATCACTGATGGAAGGATGCAAATACTAACTCGAACACGCCCCACCACCAAGTTGTGACCATTAAACCTTTTGTGAAATGGGGCATAGATTTCATGATGTGTAACCCTCGCTCGGCCGGGGGGCATGGTTATATTATTGTTGTCGTAGATTATTTCACTAAATGGGCCGAAGCGATGCCTACATACGATAATGAAGGTCTAATTGCAGCACAATTCCTGTTCAATCATGTCATATCTCGGTTTGGTGTCTCGAAAGCCACCGAAAGCGATTATCACTGATCATGGCTCTCATTTTATCAATCATATGGTGACAAAGCTCTCTGCTCTGTTGGGGTTATGTCACGATAGATCCACCCCTTATTATCCACAGGCCAATGGCTAGGTTGAGGCTATCAACAAAGTCTTGGTGACTATGCTTCAATGCACCATTGGGAAGCAAAAACAATATTGGAATCTCATGCTCGTCTCAGCTCTGTGGGTGTACCAAACCTCTTCTAAGATTTCCAATGGATTCATACCATTCCAATTGGTGTATGGTCTAGAGGCGACACTCCCGATTGAGTGTGGGATTCCTTCTTTGAAGCTAGATGTCGAACTAATTCCTGGTACGAGGAACGCTTTCTTTACCTCGAGCGTCTCGATCAGACCCAAAGACTTGCTGCTTTAATTATTGAAGCATAGAAAAGACGAGTTAAAGCTCAATATGAAAAATCCATCAACCCTTGCATTTTCTCTGAAGGTGACTTGGTCTTGCTTTATGACCAAGCCCATGATAAATTGGGAGTAGGAAAACTCGAGCCAATGTGGCATGGACCCTATATAATTCAACCAGTATTGGAACGTGGAGCCTATGAGCTAGTTGATTACGAAGTCAATCCATTGGATGAGCCCCGAAATGGGCTCTATTTGAAAATATATTACGCTTAATCATGAGTGTGATACTTTTTACATTAGTGTTTTATTTATTAGTGTGATTTGATTGGATTTTTCTTGTGATTGTTTGCTTTGCATACATGTTTCCTCTGCTTACCTTGTGTTCCACTTGGTTTGTAGATGTCATCAAATCATTACATTGGTTTTTATGATGGCGCTTGTCATAGCACACAAAGCTTGTCTTCCGCAGCATGGGCACTATTTTCCCCTGATGGCGAGTTGATTAATTTACAAGGTATTTGTTTGAGTCGAACAAAAAACAATATTGACGAATATAGTGCGGTGGGATCGAGCTATTATGGGATGTTATTGATCTCAGGATTAGATATTTGGTTGTTAAAATAGACTCACAACTCATTGTGTTACAATTAAAAGGCCATTATTTTGTCCTCAATTTTTGCGTATGTATTTGCGTGTTTGAATATTGGAAAGGCATTTTGGTTTTTTCACATATCAACATATTCCAAGACGCTTAAACACATTAATATATACATTAGGAAATCATGTATTAGATATACATTTGCTTCATATGTAAAAAACCAACACATCATCATGATACACAAGTATTCGTAGAAACATGCATATATATATATATATATATATCGGGTATATCAAGTGTGTTACATCCAAAATCTCAAAAAATATGTGTTATGTTACAAAAATGGCTCTTCGAGCCTACATTAATACAAAAATATAAAAATAGGGCTGATATCCACCCACATGGTGCTCGTGATAGCAGGTGACTGCTCGAATCACTCTCCAGAGTAGTTGATGCAGTCTGCCAAGAACCCCGACTGTATGCCTCTGAAAGCGAAGAGGAATGTCATCAAAGGTATCATACTCTGGGATGCCTCTCGTAAGGCCTGCCAAGTTCCGCTCTAACTCGGCTAGTGTGTTTGCTTCCTCCTCATAAGGGACATCCTCTACCGGATGGGCTACTCTCCTCGCTATCGGACCCATACCGGGCGGTCTCTGAGGACCCATTCTTTCCAGTCAATGACCATCTCTACTGAAAACACCTGCAAAACATGTTCAAAATATATTTTAGGAGCTTTCATCAGAGTAATTTTGGAAATAATCCATGGAAATGGGTGGATTTCTTGTTTCAAAATCTTCCCCGCGGCCAACGCGAATGTTCGAATTAATTCATCGTTGGCGGTGTGCTGCCCTAACGGGCTAAACGTGACCAGCATAGGTCCGGTAGCTCGAAACTGCGTTGACTGTGAGCGATTTTGAGGTTTTAAATCCTCTCCCCATCTCTCTATTTCTAAAACCAATTACTAAAAGAATGGAATTAAAATAAAGAGGAGGTTTAGGGATATTACCTGATGCTGACAGATCGTTGAATGTTGTCTTGGATCGGTCGTACCATTAATTTGAAGTTTGGAGGGAAAATGGGTAAAATTCACTTCTCCAAATAGAAAGGTGAAAATGAATTTACTTTTTGGTCTATTTATAGATTTTTGAAATATTTTTGCCATTATTTTATTATTTTTCCTCGATATCAGTGATGTTTGTTGTTTTTGTGCAGTAACAGGAATTTCACACTGTTGGTGATTATTTCTGATGCAAACGAGTTTTATTTTATCTCTTTCTCAGACTTGGTAAACATTTAAGAAAATGGAACTCCCCAGTGGAGTCGCCAATTCTGTTGTCGAGATAAATCCCCTCTGCAGACAAAGGAAATCTCTCTATCCCTAGAGTGGGTCTAACAACTTGAAATACTCTCTAATGCAAATCTTTCTTAACTAACATTCAGAATTCGACAAGAAAAGAGATAGGAGTACCTTTTGCCCAACGCTATGTTTGAACCCGTTGATGATGACCTTGATCCACGATCCTTATATGCTCGCTCCTTGATACTGATGGCACACGAATAAATACGGATGATCAAGAGGCAACAACAAACGTAATCCAATACATTCTAATCATAAACATTAGTTATCTAGTAGATCAAGGAGTACCAGAATATTTGCATAAAATATTAGACAAATATTGAAAGAAAACATCATATGTTTTATTTATAAATATGAAAGGAAGAGATTACAACCCAGGCCTTGATGTTGGAGGCCTCCCTTTGGTAAAAATATGAGTTCTTCATCAAAGATCTGAAGAATTCGTTCTCCTAAACACTTAGGCATTATCACAATACAAGAATGTAAAGGAACGAGATTTTAGAATAGCCCAACAATGACCAACCATGACTAACATTCGTGGAAAGAGGGGCATGAATTTATAGGAAGGGAGAAGAGTTTGGGAGCCCATGAAAGGAGGAGGAAGGTCCACTTTCTAAGGGATAAAACCCCATGGATGAGATCAAATCTCTATAATCAGAGACCTCGACTCTATCACCACCGTTTAACAACCAACTCGCCACCTTGGAGCTTCTAGAGGTCGAAGATTCTCCCCCATTTGAGGAAACACTCCCATAAATGGATCAACACGGTTTTCCAAGAAATAAGGGTGCTGGCAGCGCTAAGCGAGAACTATCAATCTGACATCAGCGCGAGCATGAGACCAGGAAACACACTGACCCACGAAAGTAGGATTTTGAACAAGTTTCTTCAGTAATCTTCCATGGAAGTTTTCTTTGAATCTTCAGGGGATGTTTTAATATATATCTTCATGGTGGAAACATTGCATAGGTTCTGTCACGAGGCATATCAAGATCTGTGGCAGGAAATGATCATGGTGACAAATTATTATGTAACACATGGAAACCCAAAGACTATTGTAAGCAGCAAAGATCCCATTTTCACTGGAAATGTTTGGACGAAATTATTTTCTTGTTTGGGTACTCAATTAACTCATAACTCATTTTGTCATCCTCAATCCGATGGGAAAATTGAGATAGTGAACAAATGTTTGGAAGGATATCTTCGTTTCTTTGTATCTTATAAACAAACACAATGGGTCAAGTGGTTACCTCTGGCTAGATGGTGGTATAACACTTCTTTCCATACTACAGCAAAAATGACCCCTTTTATGGAAATTTATGGATATCATCCACCATTCATGAAATCATATTTAAGGTAAAATTCTAAGGTTCAAGCAGTGGAAGACCACATCGAGCATCAACAACAAGTTCTCCAATGCTTAAAGGATAACCTCACTCTAACGCATAATCGAATGAAACAATAGGACGATAAACATCGTATTTTTGATGTAGGCGATTGGGTATTTTTACGGCTACAACCATACAAACAAATGTCCCTCAAGCAAGCTAAGAAGGATAATAAATTATCACCCAAGTAATATGGTCCTTACAAGGTGTTGCAAAATATTAGTACGATGGCATACAAATTGGAGTTACCTACATCTTCCTGAGTACACCAAGATTTCCATGTTTCGTGCTTAAAGAAGGTTATCGGTGACAAGCTCCAAGTTTAAACAATATTTCCAAAACTTGACGAAGAGGGAAAAATCATATTGGAGCCTGAAGCAGTCACTGAAACAAAAACCTGAAAACTACGAAATCGATCAATTTAAAAGTACCTCATTAACTGGAAGAACTTACCTACTGAATATTCCACATGGGAGCATGAGAATTTTATACAGACACATCCGAAACTACTCAAGCGTTGAGGACAACACTTTTTTGAAGGAGAGGGGCATGTTAGGTCCCTATAATACTAGTGTAGCCCCTTTATTGTTATTTTTAGTGTATCCCCTTTAATGTTATTGTTAGTGTAGACCATATTGTTATTGTTGTGCCCGTGTAGCCCACATATTGTTATTTTTATGCCCCATAGAAGCCCAATATTGTTATTGATGTGTCCTTAGATTATTATTATTATATAGGCTCTAATTATATTGTGATCCCTTAGACTCCGATATATAGCAAGGATGTCTAGTCATTTGTATGATTCAAGAATTGTTCATTTATGTGATGTAAAGGCAGTTTCCCCCTCGAAGAGGCTAATTTCGAAGTCATTTGTCTATCTTTTCTGTGATTTGGTTACATAGCAAGTGGACCATCAAGTATCCTAATGCACGTGAAGAGCTCCCAAGGAAAAAGTGGGTAACAATAGAGAAGGATAAGGTTGGTGCCAGGATCAAGATGCAATCGCATGATAAGTTGAGCAAAGATTTGGACAAAGTACTGGCTTCTTATAAGACCTTGTACAATGGGTTTGAATATATTGACAAGGTGCACAAAATACCTTCCATTGGTGCATTAGGTGAACTAGATTAAATGAATAGGTCAAGCAAGAGATCCAAGAAATTTTGGACCCAATTAAGAAAACTGCTACATGAGACAATTTGGAAGCTACAAAAGAAGTAATTTCATAATGTGTAGTTGATCCTTTGAAGCTATATACAAAGTTCGCAATGCTATTGATTCATATACAAGATACGAATCCAATCTTGGTATTAGATGCAATAGAATGCCTTACTAGACACGGGGATGAGCTACAACACATAATCTTGAAGATTGCGGGTGAATACAAAATTTGGAAATCATATTTGGTTCGGGATCTAAACGCAAATGTTATAGAACTTTCCATCACCAGGCTGATTGATTGAGAATGTTTTGTTTCCTTAATATTGGTGTAATTTGTATTTTTTCAATAATGAATTAGGATTTAGAGTTGAGAGTCACATGGAATGTGAAATTTCACGTGGAAGTTGAAGAGTCATGAGGGTAGGTGAAAAGTCACTCTACTTCCTATAAATAAACCCTCATTGCTAGATGTAAGGGACCTTTAGTTTTGGAATTGACTTGTGCATATTATTTGAGAGCTAATAGATCTTTTTAGGATTCAAGTGGTCGATTTGCATTTCCACTAATGGACTTAATGGGAATTTCATGTGATGGTGTTGTGAATATTTGAGCTTGATGTTAGAAGCTCTTTGATCCTGGGCACACAATTCCTTGTATGTGTTGTTCAACACTGGGAGAATCTTCTTACAGTGATTTGATGGTATATGTTTTGCTTTCAATCTGTTTACAATAACAAATTTCTTTGTTGATCTAAGAACACATAATTTATGGAGTTGTATGTTTTTAACGCTTTAATGTTTGTTGTCGATTGAGAAGTAATTCATGGTCTATAAACAAATCTTTCTTTTTATACATGCATTTTAATTGAAGTTTTTCTAACATTACTTCTTTAAGATTCATGTCTTATTAGTTAGTTACTGTTATGTTCACATCATCTAGTATGATAAGTTGCCATAAAGTTTCTTAAATTGTGTTTGTTAAAAGTTTGATTTGTTCTCTAACATTTGTTGTTCATCACGTCCAAAGTGAATCTTTAAGAAACGTGGTGGCAGCTGACCCCACATACCAAATGGGACTCCTATCCCAAACGATGTAGAGTCTTGTTTGGATTTTGCACCGAGGAGATCCCCAAACTGTTGGCGGAAAAATGGGGCCTGCTAACAGGACATAAAAGCCTTCTCTGTAAATAGAGGCTCTCCTCTCATTACAAATCGTTGTTGTTGATGGCTACTTTTTTATTATTTTTGTGAATGCAATTTGTTGAATATTTACTTATTGGAGGTTTGGGTGTTAATTCTTGGAGCTCTCTCTTTCTTTGTCTATTTCTTTGTGCATCGAATATTTGTTGTGATGGTTCAAGACTTTTACAAGCTTTCAAGATTGATCTATTTGAGGGGTAAGTCTACCACTTGAAGGAAGAGGATCGAGGGTTTCATCCATTCATTCCTCCTTTGTTAGTTTGAGTAAGGACTCAATCATTTGTTTTGGTTTTCTTCTAGATTCTTTGGCAAAGATTCTAAGCATTTGATTCAAATTATAATCGATCTTGTTGTTGAAAGTGATTCCCTTTGGAAAACCTTTCTTAGAGGACTTTGGTCTTCATACATTATCTTGATTAGATAAGATATTATTCTACCCTAGGATTTAAAACTTTTAACCCTTATTCATTAAGATAAGAAATACCAATTCTTAGAGGGGCATACTTCTTGACCCATGAACCTTAGTGGGAATAATGCACTTGTTTTCTCCTAACAACCAGCTAGAAAACCCTAAAGTCATTATATATTTTTTTATTATTTTGTTTTGTTAAGAAGGAAATCTAATAATAAGAATCAAGTAAAAATCACAAATTGGTTCTTTTTCGTAGTCTAGTACAAACTTCATTGATTATTCATGTCCTAAACTAATTTTTCTAAGGGTTTGTGCTTAATTGTTTATCTTTAACCCTTAAAAGACAAAATGACCCTATATAATTGTGCTTCAAGATTATATTTAGCTTGCTATTAGATGATTGAAGGTTTCTTTAAATCTATAAAAAAAAGAACACAACGAAAAAATATTAAGTTTAGAAAAACCCTAAAGCTAGGGTTTTATGCTTAAAGGTTCATTATTACTTATATGAAACTTCTTCTTCATTTCTAGAATATTGATAAAGATTTATCTTGTATTTCTAACAATGAAATTAATCTCTAAAGTGCTTATAGTTATGAATCTAACATTTTGAATATTGATAAAGATTTATCTTGTATTTCTAACAATGAAATTAATCTCTAAAGTGCTTATAGTTATGAATCTAACATTTTGGGACCCCTTTCGCAAATTCTTGTGGTAATGTTGAAGAGGGATTTCACATCTATTTTTCAAATTCTTGCTTATTTCATTATTATATATCTCTCGAAAATTATTAATTTGTTGCATATCAAAGGCCATAGTCAAACCATCGATAATGTTTTACTCAAAGTGGATAATTTATTTCTAGGATGGTTTACTCCTCACTTTAAAGATATGTGTTATTCGATTTGAAAGTGTTAGACAACCTTAAGCTTTTCCTTATTCAAGTGTTTAATTGATTAACATCCAAAGCATACATTGCATCATCGATTGATACTAGCAAATTTCATTCTTTGTGCCCTAAAGTAACTTAAAAGTGGTTTATGTTCAATTAGACTTTTTGAAGTTTCATTTGTTGAGTGATAATCTTATAATTATAAGTTTGAAATTGTTTATGTTATTTATTTTTCACATCGGATTTTGCACACACATCCAAAGTCCACTAGTTGCTAACCCTTTTACCTAAGTGGATACTTAATGGTTTATGCTATTGTTCCTAACTTTTATATCCTTGTATTCTATATTGTTATACATATTGTGGATTTATTAAAGAAAATTACAATTATAATTCATGAAAGGGGTTTACTTTTTGTATACAGGGATACCCCTTTGAGCCTTATGAGAGTTGAAATAAAGTGAAGGGGATATGGAACTTATGTAATGGTGCAATTCCCATCTTTTTCCCTAAAGGTGACACATGTGATTGGACTTTCCATTAAGACGCTATAGAAAGCAATCCTCAAATATTTTTTAGTTAGCTGAATGCAATATGGTTTATTGAGACCATAAAAAAATATAATGGACTATCAATTTTTTTTTGGAAGGTAAAACTCTATTCACATATAATTTAAAAAATATCATTATTAAAATCTAATTAAAATTTACTATATATTTTTCATATTTTTATTAGTTATTAGTTTTTATTTTGTTATTGTTTTTTAAATACTACTTTAAACTATTTTTTTTACTTGCTAAGTAAAAGAGTTTCTATTTTTTAAAGAGAAGGAATAAGTTAATGCTTAAAATCTTATTTTTAACAAATTATTAATAAAGTCTGTGGGGTTTTGGTTAAACGGTGATGAGGCGAGTTGTTATTGCACTCTCCACAGGTTCAATTAGCTTGAAGAGTGGCTAAATTTGCAAGGGGGTGATGGTATCCATTTGGGCAAGTTCGTTATAAGGCTTCTTTTGTACGCAGATTACCTTATATTGATTGCTAAATCGGCTCTTGGTTTGCAAGAACACTTACGTTCCCTTGAGAATTTTTGTAGTAGGGTTGGGATGCAAGTCAATATTAGAAAAATGAAAGTAGTGGTTTTCTCTAACAAACGAAAGCATAACCAGCGTAAGTTCTATTTTGAAGGCAGCATTATGGAAGAAGTTGCAGACTACAAATACCTCGAAATTGACTTCAACAAAAATTTAAGTTGGGATGGTTGTAGAAAGAAAAGAACTTTAGTGGGTTGGAAAGCATTTTATGCTCTTCAAAACAGGTGTAGAGTGGCAGAGTTGTGGGATTGGAAGACCACTCTAACTCTTTTTGGGCTTATAGTGATTCTGGTGATTCTCTACAGTTGTGAACTGTGGGCCAGTAGCACAACCGAGATGCAGTAGAAACAAATTGAGAAAATTCAGAAGCGTTTGTTTACAAACAAATTCAAAATTAAAAGTGTAATTCCTTATGCTATCTTGTTAAGTGAAACAGGGGCTTCTCCTATTGAAGCAATTGTTATGGTGCGAGTCATGAGGTATCTGAAAAAATTGAGCAAATGGAAGAGGGTAGATGGCCTAAGGTTGTGTTTAGTGACAGATTGTGCAAAAGAAAGAAGACTTGGATGCGGAAAAATAACAAATGGTTTAGTAAACAGGGTATTTGCTTGAGCATGTGTCCTACAAACAATAAAGAGATAAAAATGTTTGTTATGGATAAGTTCCACAAACGCACTTGGGAGAAAGAGCTAGGGAGAAAGAAGAAGCACTACATTGAAGAGTTTAACCCCACGCATAACCATCAACAAAAGGCGTACATAGGGGCTAATATTTCTTGGAGATCTAAAATTCTTATTGCTCAATTAAGGACTAATTCTCATCAACTCTGTTGTGAAACAGGGCACTAGAAAAGGCCAAAAGAAATGCAGGAGGAAAGAGTATGTATTTTTTGCTCCTCCGGAAAAGTGGAAACAGAAAAACATTTCATTTTAGAATGTGAGGCCTTCAAAGACAACATGGAAAATTATGCAGGTATTCTGGCAGCTAGTTCTTGGGATAATCTATTCATCGAAGAGTTTGTCGATAAGCTGGGAGCGGTTATTGTAAAACTTCACAGGAAAAGGGTCGAATACAAGAGCTAGATTGAGAAGCAATCTGTCCCATAGGCTATTTTTAGCCTTGTGGACATTAAAAATACTTTCTTTATTTCTTTCTTTCCTATGTGGACATGTTGATGAAGATGGAGTAAAAAAAAGAAGAGAGAGAGAGAGAAAGAGAGAGACAAAAATTAGAAAAATGAAAGGCACTACCAAACTTACAAAAAAAAATAAAATTATAAAAAAAATATTTCAAATAACATAATAATTTTGTACCTAGAGGCACTCTAAAGTATGGTAAATAAATGAAATCTTACTCTAGAGATATGGTAAATAAATAAAAATAAAAATAAACTAAATATATGGTAAATAAATATAACCTATTTTTATTGCGCCGAGAGGGCTCTACAGCCTTGTATAGGGTACATGTATAGATATAATGTGAGAAATGTAATGTAAACATTCGAGTATAATGCACATGTGTAGATGTAATGTGAGAACAACCTTGTATAGGGTACATGTGTAGATATAATGTGAGAAATGTAATGTAAACATTCGGAGTATAAGGCACGTGTAGATGTAATGTGAGAACAGGGTACACGTGTAGATATAATGTGAGAAATGTAATGTAAACATCCGGAGTATAAGGCACATGTGTAAATGTAATGTGAGCCAAATACTCTAATATTAATATTAAAAGATTAATACTAATAATATTATTAATTATAATATTCATATTAATATTATTAAATTTAATAAATATGGATCCCGAAATTTTGTATTTGAGTACATTACATGCATTGACGATCTCAGGTTAAACAGGTAAAAGTAAATGAAAATGTAAAAGTAATGTTTAACATTTAATATTTAAAATTTAATCTAATTAATCTAATGTCTGTCCTAATGAAAAATCACTTCTCTCCCTAAATATATAAATTTAACACAAATAAAGTGTCTAATTGCAATTATGAGGAAGCATCTCTGTGATAGTGGGAAGAGTGAAATAATTTTGTGAGAAAGAATTTAGGGAGTTGTGAGGAGTGGAAAATAATATTTGTGGGAAAGGATTTCAAATTTTTAGTTTGCTCTTGCATTTTATTTTTTTCTACCTTTTTTGTTTTTACTTTTTCATCTACTTAGGCTCCATGGATGCAATCATGTGTAATAAATCACTCTTACAAAATTGTTTTTGAGGGTTTTATTTTTAAAGTACCCATCCTACAACTTGTAATATTTATTTTTACCAGTATTATTTAATTTTACAAATTATATTTATCAACCTAAATTCATCCTAACTCTATCAAATCTACCAACTATAAAAGTAGGAACATTATAAATTTTATTTCAAAGTGGTTGGTGGATTTGTTTTCTGGGAAAAAGATGCCAAGAGACTGGAGTGCCATCATTGTGACTCATAAGTATACTCATGTTGATTAAACCATCCTCTAGTTTTTTGGGTGAAAATAATTATGCCATTTCTAATATTTTTGCCATATGTAACTTTTAAAAGTATATATATATATATATATATATATATATATATATATATATATATATATATATATATATATATATATTTGTTTGTTTTTGTATAAAATGATGAAATAGTATAACCATTATAAGTAACCTCAATTCTAAACTCCAAATCCCTTACTAAATAGTAAATATACAATTTATGTTTGAAATAGTAAATATTTTTTTTTTCTTTTTCTTTGTAAAATAAAAGCAGCACAAACACAAACAATACATCATTAATATCTAATAGTTTATTACAATAATACAAACAAATAAGAAATGTTTGCGCCCTTAAACCTTTGTGGCTATTGTGAAAACTTTTGACAAAGAAATTCCACAACTGGAGTAGGGACATAGAGAACCAAACCAGAGTCTCTTAGGTGAGATCGAAAAAAGTAGACTAAAACTAAGCAAAAAGAAATTAAGTTGAGAACATGAATTAATTTTGAAGACAAGCTTGTAATTTAGGAAATCGTTCATGTAATTGGTTTGAACCCACAATCAATCCATCAATGATATCTCTGTGTTTATATATATATATATATATATATATATATATATATATATATATATATATATTGAATAAAAGATCAGAACACTAACATCAATATGTGAATTCAATGACACTTGGAAACAGACAACAACAAGATTAATGACAATTTGTGAATGGAATGGAAACAAACGATAACAACATAGCAATATATATATAAGATCTCACAAGTGCTAGAGGAGTTGTATAGAATGACATGATGCAAATATTTCTATATTAGTTTTGGTGTGGAGGCCACGGTAATTTATTAAATTGTAATTACAAATTGCAGATATATTTTGATTTTCATATCCATCCATACCATAATTACCATAATATTCATGTGTGAAAAATGTTATAAAACAAAACCTTGTGTTTACGAAGTCTGATGGTTAAAGCAAAGACAGACATTGGCTTCAAATAAAAAAAAATTAGAAACTTACATTTACATAATGAAACATTATATAAGTGTTTTGATTAGTGGAAATTACTTCAATGTATGGTTATCCACTATGATTCTGAATAACCTTTAACACAAATAAATGATTTTAAATATAGTGATATTTTTATGAAATGTAAAGTCAATTGTGTGAAAAAAATTATAAAACAAATTTGACTCAGTTGACCATTCCATTGGGAGATGGTGGCTTCCAATGAGAAGAAATTTAAAACTTACAATCGACATCCAGCCCTTAAATATTTTAGTACTCATTTAAATTGGGTAAAACCTTTGCTTCCAAAGTTCCACAAACTTGCTTAGCAACACAATGAAAACATAAAGCAAAAAAGTTAATACATAATGTGTATGAACTATGTAAATGTTAAAACATTACATTCAATATTATCATGTAAACAAGCTAAACTTTCGATAGTTTCACCAAACAAGTTAATTTTCAAAACACAATACCATTACAAACATAAACATAAAAACATAAAAATTAAATATTTAAGATTCTTCTTTCTTTGACATCTTTCTAGATGTCATATACTTTATCCCATTCAACCATGGATTAATATACTTTATCCCATTCAACCATCGATGAATTAAGCCCAGTTAAGGACACTTGCATCAAGCCATCCAATGTAGCTAATGCTAGTTTTATTCTTCAGAGATATTTTATTATGTTTTGTCTTGGGAATCCTTTCTCACATGCGATTGTACTTGCAGGAATGGTAAGTATTGCCTACCATAACATTGACATGTTAGGAAAGTTTGTATGCAACCCTATAACATAAAAAATCCTCCAAGCTTATTTCATGGATGATCCCTCACAGTTAACACGAAGAGTGTCAACAAATGGATGCAACTTTTCCAAACAAGCTTCAAAATCAAATTTTGTTTTGTTTTCTTCACTTTCACAAAAAGAATGTTGTAAGTGTTGAAAAATATTTTCGAGTTAGCTCTTTGAATTTCTTTCTCTACCATGAATATCCTCTAAATAATGGCAAAGGTTAAACAACCTTGCTGAGTTGAAAATGCAAGATCGGGGAATCTTCCATTCAAACTCTCTACAACAGCTTGAACATAATTTTTTGCAAGGCAACTCTCTATTGAACCTTTAATACAATGTTTCCATGATTGTTTTCCTATATCAACACCATCACCATATGCATGTGGAATTGCTACAAATCATAATTCATGTATGTGAACAAGCCTGCCCTTAACACAAATTTCTATAAAGCCAAATTTAGAGCAATCTAAAAATTTAGATAAATAACATGTGCAATCTGCAAATGTGTCACTTCTTAAAAACCACCTTTTTAAAGTGTTTACAGTGACATCTATGGCTGCCCCTAAAGAGGTGATACCAACGTACCCTTCTTGGAATTTTTTGTTCAACTTGTTTAATTCACACATTATATCTGCAAGCATATGTAAACAAAATTGTATTGTAAATATATTTTCCTTATCATACCATGAGTCTTTTCCTTCATTTTCCATAATGTTAATATGGGGGGCATAAGTACAACGACTCTTTCAATGACTTGTCCCCTTGAAAGCCATCTAACTCCGTGGATTTAAAGAGCTTGAAGAGTTTCAAGTTGCATAAATTCCCGTAGAGCAATAAGTTGACTACTTCTTTTTGTAGAATTTTGCACCCAAGAATATAGCTTACTTGCTAGCTTCTCAACAAACAAAAATTCAGGTATTCTTTTTTAAGCACCTGACGCTGCTAAAGCTTCACGATGAGCAATGCAGTGAACACCTAGAAGATTAGGTACATATTTCTTCAAAAAAGTAATAAAACCATTTTCATTACCAATCATTGAAAAAATACCATCTATGGAAACTCCTATCCATCTTTCTTTTAAAATACCCCTTGATTCCATTAAATGTTCGATGCGTCATAAGTTGTTTTCCCTCTTCCATCACAAACATTTATGAGCTTTAAAAATTGTGAAATTGGAGGCCCCAATCCTTTTGAGTTTAAAAATGTGGCATAAACCACAAGAGGTTTCTCTAAGCTACGATTTGTACTTTCAGCTAGCATCAATGAAAATAAAGGGCTATCTAGCATTTTTGAAATTTTGTAGCTCTTCAAGGTATTGGGATATGACAAAAATAAATTCTTTTGCAGCCATGTGATTTGTGTAGGATGTATAATCTTTATTCTTTGGCATATTTGGTGTTTGTAAAGACATTGCAAACAAACAAAGAGATTCATATTTTGAGATAAGTAGATCCTCTTGCACCATCCAATACACTAATTTCGTAGTAGTGATGAATCTTTCTTTGTTCCTATCATCAATACAAGTAATGTGTTCTGTAATAGGATTTGATTTCTTTTCATTTCCACATATACACTTTGCTTGTGAAAGTTTATGGATGCTTGAACTAGCATGAACAACTATGGAATCATGTTGCAAGGTAGAGCAACCAGTGCCAGTTCCCCATGGCCCTGCTCCCTTATGTGTTTCACAATATATGCATTTCATAATTGTTTTCCCTTCATGCTTTGCCTCTCTCAACCACTTATACTTAATTTTCCATCGCTCACGAAACTCTCTTGTTACTTTCATTTTTTTTCTTGTGGGTGCTAGGTTCCCCCCTTGACATTCTTCATCACATTTTTCATTATGCCCCAAGATAACAAATTCTTTATTATTCCCTAAGATATATAAATCTTCATTCAGATCAAAATTACGATCATCTTTATCACGAGATGAAACTTGAGTTCCAAAAAACTTTTTGATAAAAATTTGAATCCCTTTTTTGAAAACATATTTTTATATATGATACCTATATAAGAATAATAAATTAATTAGATAAACATAAATTTCAATTCATCAATGTAAAGCATATTAAAATAATATTTTATAACAAACTTAATAAAATGTTTATATCATAGTTTTATGATTGAATTTCAAAATTAACAAATACATATAACTTTTCAAAATGACCACAAAATTAAAATAGGTAAAATAAGTAAATAAATTTTCAAAATTACCACAAAATTAAAATTGGTAAAATAAGTAAATAATTTTAAATACATAAAACTAGTGACGTCTTCGGCCCATGTATTTCGTGTGTAGCTGGGTCAACCACACTTGCATGAAACAAACTATTGATATCTTGATTGAGTCGAGAGGCTCATTCTACAATCCAGTGTGACAGACATGTGTAAGTATGTCACGCCCTAAAAAAATAATAAAAATAATTTTTGCTCATGTCGAAAAAAAAATACTAAAATTAAATGTTTTATTTCATAACTCACATTGAATGTTTTATCTCTGTAAAATTATGTTTTACTTAGGAAGTTAATATAAAAAGAGGTTTTATTTTTTACCATACCTCTGGTTTATTTATATTTATATTTATTTACCATGGTATTTGGTCCACAAGCTTGGTATATACTTAGATGTTGATTTGTAATCATATTTGATATACTTTTATGTATTTACCATACCTCTTTTATAAATACAATGTTTGGCCCATAGTATTTAGCCCATGGTATTAATAATAATTTGTTCTATGGTATTTGTCTCATAGGCTTCACCTAAATAAAACCTCATTTTATTTACCATACCTTTAGAGTAAGTATAAAAAGAAGTTTTATTTATTTACCATACCTCCAATTTATTTATATTTTTATTTATTTATCATACTTCCAATTTATTTATATTTTTATTTGTTTACCATAATTAAGTATAAAAAGAGGTTTTATTTTTTACTTACCATACTTCCAATTTATTTATATTTTTATTTATTTACCATACATTTTTTTGGAGTGTTCGTAAATATACTCCAGTCTTCTTCGGCATTTCAAATGTTTCTTACAATAGATGCATTGATTTAAGTGTAGATGGTGATTTCTAATCCTATTTGACTGCTTGCATTAGATGCATTGATTTTAGTGTAGGTTTTGATTTCTAACGATATTTGATTACTTGCACTAGATGCATTGATTTCAATGTAGATGATTTATAATTCTATTTGATTGCTTGCACTAAATTAATTTATTTCAGGGTATATGGTGATTTCTAATCCTATTTGATTGCTTGCACTAGATGCGTTAATTTAAATGTAGATGTTTATTTATAATTATATTTGATTTCTTACACTATATGCCTTTATTTCAATATAAATGATTTCTAATCCTATTTGATTTCTTGCACTAAATGCATTGATTTTAGTGTAGATGGTGATTTATAATGCTATTTGATTTCTTGCACTAGATGCATTGATTTTAGTGTATATTTTGGTCTCTAATCATATTTTATTACTTGCACTAGATGCATTGATTTGAGTGTAGATGTTGATTTCTAATCCTATTTGATTACTTGCATTAGATGCATTGATTTCTCTAGATTTTGTTTTCTAATCTTATTTGATTTCTTGCCTTAGATGCATTGATTTCAGTGTCTATGTTGATTTCTGATTTGATGTAATTGGATGTATTATGGTACATTGGTTTTAAAGTCATTGGATTAATAGTGTGCATTGATTTCAGTGTAAGCGCAAAAAATGATTGACAACGTAGAACGATTTTTGTGTTATAATAATTAAACCTAATAATATTGGAGAGCAAGAGAGACAAGGTATGGCGTTTACTACAAGAGTTCGAGCTAAATATTTAAATGGTTTATGATTTATGATTTTTACTTTCTTTTTCATATAATCGATACGGAAAGAGACAAAACTAATAAGGGTGACAATAAGAATAGCAGAAGAAAATAGGTTGAGATTGATCACAATGAAGGCTATTTGTAATTGACTACATTCTAATTATTCACATTTTCTATCATTCAATAGAATTACATCGTCACTTTGCATTCAAAAATTTTATTTGATCGTTTTCCATTATTAAAGTTATTTTACAATATTTATCATCTCAGCAAATTGAGGTAACTAAGAAAATTTAAAATTAAAATGATTCGATAAATCTCAAACATATTTAGCACATTTAAATATTAGATGTATTTACATATTATTGATAAAATTAATCATATGTTCTTCATATTATCGATATATTTTCCTTGGTCGCACACGATTGAAACCAGCCTAGATCCATCTTAACTATGGATCTATCAAGCACCGAGAGGGATCAAATCTCTCGAAGTGCAAACCTTTCCTCAAGTTTTGCACTCAAAAAACAGGTTTGCACCTCTAGATATTTGATCCCTCTCGACGCTTGATAGATTCATAATTAAGATGGATCTAGGTCGGTTTACATTACCAGTTTAAATCCATCTTAACTCCAGATCTATCAAGCCTTGAGAGGGATCAAATCTTTCGAGGTGCAAACTTTTCCTCAAGTTTTGCACTCAAAAAAGGGGTTTGCACCTCTAGAGGTTTGATCCCTCTTGACACTTGATAGATCCGGAGTTAAGATGGATCTAGGCTGGTATTTACTCCATAAACCTCTTTATATTTAAAAAAACTAAAAAAACAGGTTTTATTTAGGTGAAGCCTATGGGCCAAATACCATATTTATAAAAGATGTATGGTAAATAAATAAATATAAAGAGGTATACATATATATGATAAATAAATAATAATATATCAGATATGATAGAAATCAACATCTAATTGCATACCAAGCCAATGGGTCAAATACCATGATAAATAAAAGAAGTATGGTAAATAAATAAAATATAAATAAGAATGAGATATCTTTGGGATTAATCATATGAAGGATTGGGTCCATGTTAGTTGGTTAGAAACCTAGACACAATGTGATTAATCCAAAAGATATGGCATTCACATCATGGATCACAAAAGTCTAAGATCTAACAAAATATAAATAAACCAAAGATATGGTAAATAAATAAAACCTCTTTTTTTATTTACTCCATAATCCTCTTTATATTTAAGGGCACTAAATTTTTTGTTTGTTTGTTTAGGTGAAGCCTATGAGCCAAATACCATGGGCCAAATTATTATTAATACCATGCAAAAAATAACATTAGTAACCTTAATATTAATATTAAATTATTATTATTATTGTTAAATATAATATTGATATTAATATATTATAATATGTATTTTTGGAAAGTCGGTTACTATTATATTCCAAAAAAAAGTGGGGAGTGATATCTCCATTACATCCGAGTTGCAAAGTAAAATTTCAAGGAGGGGTGATGTGGCAAAAACCAGACCTCCTGCATGTTGACTATTGCTACTATGTTGCATATCTGATTCTTTGTAAATTCTAACAAACTGAAATAACATAACTGCAAATTTAAAAGACATGGTGTTTGAAATGACAGATGGAAGATTGAAGACTACTTCTTGCTGCCTTGTCCAACAATTGAGTTGTCTGTGGTGCCAAGATTGTTGTCCGGGTTGGCATTGGGAACATTGTTGGAGCTTGAGCTCTGGACACTTCGTTTATCCACCATGTAGCACAGGATTTCCAAGGATTCTTCAATGTGTGTGCAATGATTGTTAGCTCCCCTCAGCTTCTCTGAGAGGGATTAAGCTTGGTGTTGGAGGAAGCTAGTGTTTTCCTGACGTTTATCCTGCATTATCTTCAGCTGACCTTTGATCAAATCTATTTCCACTTGCAGGTCGGAACAGTGGAAGTAGTTCTTGTTCCTCATATTGACTATAGAGAGGGAGGGAAAGAACACAACTGTGGAAGTGAGGGGTCGAGGAAGCAGAGGTGCTAATAGACAGCTAAGAACAGAAGCCCAGGGATAGAGGGACAAAGAGCTCCGAGGAAATAGCTGAGTGGCTAAGTGAGCGCAATACAACAACGAATGGTGGACTGCGTAGGTAGGGTAAGAGGGATAAACAGGAAGGGAGGGAGCAGAGGGAGGGCTTAGGATGAGGGAAGGGCGGGAATCAAGGGGGGATAGGTTCACGAGATAAGTGCAGGGGAGGGGATGGACATGGCAGATGATCCGGATTTATGCAGGAACGCAACAGAATAAACACATAACCATAAATACAGAGATGCAGCGGAAATAACACTTCATTTCATTAATATCAAATAACAGAAAGATGCTTACAGACATAATGGAAATAAAATAGCTAGGGTGCTGGTAGCGAATCTCTGAGAAGAGATGTGGTGGCTCCAGACCTCTGAACTGCTTTCCAATGAGGCGCGAGGGCCTATTTATTATTGAGAAACAATGGAGAACCCTAAACATCCCAAAAACCTAACCCTAGGAGATGAAGCGCCAAAACTATGGGCCCAGTTTGGGTAAATTGGTGTTTCAACTTCCCAGGGACGTAACTTTGGCATACTATCTCCGTTTGACGCACATGATACATCATTAGAAAGCTCTATCCGAGGACTACAACTTTTGTGACGATTTTGATGATCAAAATCACAACAAATTTAATACCCAAAAGACGTCGTTTAGGGCCTCAAAATGGCTGCGGAAGTTCAGGACCCGAAAAACTGCTAAAAATAGTAACTTATGCCAAAACTGAAAAACTGAAAGAGACAATGGTGGGGGCCCAAGTGGAATAGGCGGGTGGCCACCAATATCCACCTGGATCATTCCTCCCCCCTTAGGAAGCGATGGTCCCCATTGCGTTAAGTTCCTCCATGAGATGAGGAAATTTCTGTTGAACTTGGTCCCTGGTGAACCACTTTCCTTGGTGCAGGAGTTGGCCAGCTTTGACAACCCGATACAGTTGGATCTGCTGTTGACGAGTGTTCTTGATTTGCATGTCCATGATACAATCTTTGGTGGCCTGTTCCATGCAGTCTGGGTTTAACTCTGTTGGTGTGAGTTGTTCTGCAATGTCCGAGGTGTCCAGTAGAGGTGGAAAGTAAGGACGAAGGCGATCCACATTGAAGACTGGGTGCAGACCAAGGAATGGTGGAATACTAAGCTCGAAGGCATTGTTACCTACGGCCTTGGTGATGGTGTACGGCCCGTATCGGAGCGGGCGAAGCTTGCGGTGAGGTCCAGTGAGGCGCTCCTTCTGCAAATGTAGCCATACTTTGTCGCCCACCTGGAAGTGGTGTGGCACCCGGTGTTGATCATGGCGCTGCTTGTACTTCGCATTGGCTATGTCCAATATATCATGAACCTGTTGGCGGATGTGTTGAATGCGCTCGATGAAGCTACTTTCTTTGTCAACTTCAGACTGGACGTGCGCTGAATCGGCCTGAGCAGCTGCAAATGGCATGGCTACGTCAATGGGACATAGTGGCTGGAATCCCAAGCCCACCTGAAAAGGGCTATGGCCAATTGAACTGTGGAGAGCCCGGTTATAACTATGTTGTACATAAGGGAGGCTCTCGTCCCATGTGCGTGGATGCTTTGAATTGTACATGCGCAGAATGTGTACAATCATTCTGTTGACGACCTCTGTCCGGCCATCTGTTTGGGGATGGAAAGCTGTGGACTTGGTGAGCTTTGTGTCCAACATTGACCAGAGGCTGGACCAAAATGTGCTGAGGAACCTGCTATCTCGATCTGATATGATAGACTGTGGGATCCCAAAGTGCACCCACACTCGTTCGAAGAAGAGTTTAGCAGTGGCTTCTGCTGTGATATTCTTCTTACAGGCCGCCATGATGGCCATCTTCGAGAATCTGTCAACGACCACGAAAACACAGTCATTTCCATTCTTAGTAGAGGGCAGGCCCGACATGTAATCCATGGAGATGGATTCCCACGGTCGACTAGGGGTAGGTAGTGGAGTATATAGGCCTTGCTTCTTGATGGTCGGTTTGGCAATGGCACAAGCAGTGCAGGATCTGATGTGCTTCTCGACACCCTTTCGAAGGTTCGGCCAATAGAAATACTTCTGTAGTATTGCTACTGTTTTCTCGACCCCGAAATGCCCAGCGACTCGACTGTAGTGTGCTTCCCATATCATCTTGGCACGCTCGCTTGAAGGAACACAAAGGTGTCCCGGGTGACATAAAAGTGCATCTTGGAGGTGAAAATTTGGAACTTGTGTGCCCCCCAAGAGTGCCTTGTAAGTGTGGCCGAATTCTGGGTCACTCTCATAGAGAAGAGGCCAATCAGAAGTCTCGTGCCCACAAGAGTTGAGCACGGTGGTGAACGCCACGATCGGTGGTCGGCTGAGGCATTCTGCAACATTATTGGTGCTACCCTTCTTGTACTTGATGTTCAAATGAAACTGTTGCAGATATGTGGACCACTTCTGATGGCGATCATTCTGCAACTTCCCTTGTGTCTGTATGAACTGCAGGGGCCGGTGGTCTGTGTGGATGATTGTTTCCTTCCCAAAATGTAATGCTTCCATTTTCGACAGGCTTGCACAATGGAATACATTTCTTTGTCATAGGTGGGATAGCACAACGGCATCTCGAACTTGATGTCTCACTTTGATATGCCTTGGATGTCCTGTTGATCGGCGCGATAGCATAGTCTTACTCCATACGCTCTCGATCTCAAACTAATGGGCTGGCGCAAGTGCGATAAGGTGAGCATGGGCGAACGGGCGATTTTCATTCTTTGGGCCGCCTTGTTGAGGGTTCGGGACGAAAATTTTTCTCTCGCTCCTCCTTTGGTGACTTGACTCAAGGGCCAAGTGATATGAGAGAATCCCACCACGAATCTACGGTAGAAATTAGCAAGACCCAGAAAGCTGCGAAGCTCTGTTATAGTAGTCGGGGCTGGCCAATCCCGAATGACTTGGATCTTGGCTGGATCCACATGCACCCCCTTTTCATCGATAATGTATCCCAGATATTGAACCTGGGTCATGCCAAACGTGCACTTCTCCCAAATTGGCACACAACTTGTGTTGCCGTTGTTGTTTGGAGGACTGTTCTGATGTGATGAAGGTGCTCTTCCCAAGTCTCGCTGAAGATCGAATGTCATCCAAGTACACCACTACGAATGAGTTGGTGAATGGCCGCAAGATGTCGTCCATCATCTCATGAAGGTTGCGGAGCATCTGCCAACCTCGAAAGGCATGACCATCCATTCAAAAAGGCCTTCCTTAGCCTTGAAGGCAGCCTTCCACACATCGAGGGTTCAATTGGTACCGGGTGATACCTGCATCGTGTCGATCTTACCGAAATATTTTGCACCTTGGAGTTGATCCGTAAGGTCATCAATCCGTGGATGGGTACCTATTCCGGGATGTTGATCTTGTTCAAACGCTCCTACAATGGTCACAGAGTTCCACGTCCCATCCTTCTTCCGTACCAACACGACCTGCCCCACAGGCGATGAACTTGGTTCCGATGTGACCTTTCGCAACAGCCTCGAATCCGCTCTGATTTCATCATTTTCCGTAACGTGTGCCGATAGATCGGTCCATTGGGTAGTGGCGCATCCGGGATCGATCAATCGGATGCTCGACCGGCGTTGCGTAGAACCCCGTGGGTGAGGTGAAGATGTCCCCGTACCTCCAACGACCTTGTCGATTCATTTGTTGTTGTCGCGTAGGCCCCGTCTCGGGAGGTCGTGGCCACAGCTTTCTTGCCCCGGGGGCGGATCATCGGGGAAAACGAATTTCCGGGTTTGGGAAATGAGCTTACTACATTGTTTTGCAAGAACTAAAGAGATAGTCGTGAGAGGTGGTACCGTATCCCTGCATAACCTATTTCCCTGTAAAGCACACAATAAAAGACGAGGTCGAGACTACATACGCATGACGCTTCCACAAGTATGGTTGTCCTAATAATACATCAAACATCAATAGGAGAAACGTCACATAATACCTCATCCGTGAAGGGCTTGATGCTATAGGGAAGGCGTGACCGCCGGGCCGACGCGGAGATCTGCCCAGAAGCCACCCGATGGTGTATGGATGTGGGTGAGCCGTGGTCGGCAAGCCCAACCGCTCTGCCTGTCTCGCCGAAATGAGGTTCTTTTCGTCTCATCGTCGACAATGAATTGTACAGGGGAGCCTTTACCCACATCCGGGAGTGGAAGAGACATTCCTCCTCCCTTCCGGATCTTCCGGCTCCTCCTTCTCGGGACCTTTTAGTGGCAACAAGGGCGTTGGGCTCCGCATCAATAATTTGTTTCCTTTTTCATTCCCTTTCGTGTCTTCGATTCGTGAGTCGAGCATGCATCCGACTCGTAAGCCCTCATCTCGGCCACTAGCGATCGTTGGCCCGACACTCACTTGTGTTGTGAGGGAGCTCTATGGAACTCACACCACTTTCCCGTGTCCTTCTTTGGCTTTACGGTGTTGTTCTTGTCTTGGTGGTCTTGACTTGCTGTCCTTAGCCGCCATGCCTCGTCCTTGTCTCCGTGGTTTGGAAGCACCTTTTCCTTGCTTTTGATTCGGGCAGATCCAAAGTCTCGCTTCTTCTCCGTTTGAATTTCTCGTCAATCTTGGCAGCATACCGAGATGCCGTACTGCCGAGGAGATGTCGAGAAACCTATCTCTCCCCGAATGTATCCGTGCGTACAACCGCGATACTTTAGCACCAAATGTTTCTCTCCGAATCTTGATACCCAACTCTGTGCCAGGTATGGAACAGATTCGTCGCCCGTGCACATCTTGATCCCTTTGTTGTCGCAAATAAGTGGTCCACATTGTATGTACTTGTCCTCATAGCTCCCCACGGATAGCATCGTTCGATGGCCTCGGAAAGAATTCCAAGTTGGTACCGCCGAGAACAGAGGCCCCGTCTCGGTCCTTGTTCTCACAGTAGGTTTCCCACCAAATTCTTAACACGGGGGGTAGCTTTGAGGAGTGCAAAAATAATCTTCCTATTCGAAAAGTCATGAACAGAGAAATATCCTTCTAATAGATTCAACCATCTATCTACGGCATCTTCAAGGCTTCATTTGAATCTCAACATATGGGAATGTCAAAATTTACTTGTACCTTAAAGGGAGTCGCAACTCCAGAGTGGCTACCGGATGCAGATGCGCCGCCGGTGGGCACCGTTGAAGGATCCGAGCAAAGCTATCCATCATCGTTCCTTTGTTTTTCGAGGGCCTCCTCGAGCAATATTTTGATAGGATCTCCTCGCTTCCTCATCTTTCTTTTCGTCCCCATGGGCGTCCGTCGAGGTTTACGAGGCCGATCTTGCAAAGGTTCCACCGTATCAAGCCCTAGCTCCTTATACCCCGACCTCGTTGGGGACATGCAAATAAGGATCGAAGTGCGGCACCGCCCCCGATACCACCGATCCGGATTTACAGAACGCAACGTAATAAACACATAACCATAAATACGTAGATGCAATGGAAATAACACTTCATTTCATTAATATCAAATACCGTAAAGATGCTTGCGGTATTATACGGAAATAAATAGTTAGGTGCTGTATGTAATCTTATGGGGAGATGCCAAAAGCAACACCTCGAATCCGAGTTACAATGAGGCCAGGGCCTATTTATTATCGAGAAACAATGGAGAGCCCTCAACATCCCAAAACCTAACCCTAGGAGATGAAGCGCCAAAACTATGGGCCCCGTTTGGGTAAATTGGTGTTTCAACTTCCCAAGGACGTAACTTTGGCATACTATCTCCGGCTTCGACGCACATGATACATCATTAGAAAGCTCTATCCGAGGACTACAACTTGTGACGATTTTGATGATCAAAATCGCAAAGACATTTTCATACCAAAAAACGTCGTTGGCCTCAAAACGGCTCCGAAGTTCGTGACCCGAAAACTCAAGTAAAAAATAGTAAGTTGGTGTCAAAACTGAAAAACTGAAAGAGACAATGGTGGGGGGCCTGCGGAATAGGCGGGTGGCCACCAATATCCACCTGGACTATTCCTCCCTTAGGAAGCAATGGTCCCCATTGCGTTAAGTCTCTCCATGAGATGAGGAAATTTCGCCGAACTTGGTCCCCGGTGAACCACTTTCCTTGGTGCAGAGTTGGCCGCCTTTGACCACCCGACACAGCTTGACCGTCGTTGACGAGTGTTCTTCTGATTTCGTACGTCATGATACACCGTGGTGGCCTGTTCCATGCAAATTTGGCGAACTCCCCGTTGGTGTGAGTTGTTCCGCAATGTCCGAGGTGTCCAGAGAGGTGGAAAGTAAGGACGAAGGCGATCCACATTGAAGACCGGGTGCGTACCAAGGAATGGTGGAATACTAAGCTCGAAGGCATTGTTACCTACGTACTCTTGGTGATGGTGTACGCCCGTATCGAGCTGGGGTTGCTTGCGGTGAGGTCCAAGTGAGGCGCTCCTTCGCAAATGTAGCCATACTTTGTCGCCCACCCGGAAGTGGTGTGGCACCCTGTTGATCATGGCGCTCGTTTGTACTTCGTATCGTCTCCGTCCAATATCTCATGAACCCCGTTGGCTGATGTGTTGAATGCGCTCGATGAAGCTACTTGCTTTGTCAACTTGGGATCGGACATGAGCTGAATCGGCCCTCGAGCAAAATGTTAGCATGGCTATGTCAATGGGACATAGTGGCCGGAATCCCAAGCCCAGCCCGAAAGGGGGCTATGTACAATTGAACTGCGGAGAGTCTTGCGATAATCCGTGTTGTACATAGGGGAGGCTCTCGTCCCATGTGCGTGGATGCTTTGAGTTGTACATGCGCATAATGTGTACAATCATTCCGCGTTGGACGACCTCTCGTCCGGCCATCTCGTTTGGGATGGAAGGTTGTGGGACTTGCGAGCTTTGTGTCCAACATTGACTCGCAGGCCGGACCAAAATGTGCCGAGGAACCCGCTATCTCGATCCGATATGATAGACTGTGGGATCCCAAAGTGCACCCACACTCGTTCAAAGAAGAGCGAGCGTTGGCTTCGCCGTGATATTCTTCTGGCTGTAGCCGCCATGATGGCCATCTTCGAGAACTGGCCAACGACCACGAAAACACAAGCTCATTTCCATTCTTAGTAGAATGGGCAAAGTTCGACATGTAATCCATGGAGATGGATTCCTACTCTTGGCCGACTAGGGGTAGGTAGTGGAGTATATAGGCCTTGCTTCTTGATGGTCGGTTTGGCAATGGCACAAGCAGCTGCGGTGATCTGATGTGCTTCTCGACATCCTTTCAAGGTTCGGCCAATAGAAATACTTCGTAGTATTGCTACCGGCTTTCGACCCCGAAATGCCCACGACTCGACCGTAGTGTGCTTCCCATATCTTGGCACGCTCGCTTGAAGGAACACAAAGGTGTCCCCCCTGTGACATAAAAGTGCATCTTGGAGGTGAAAATTTGGAACTTGTGTGCCCCCTAAGAGTGCCTTGTAAGTGTGGCCGAATTTCCGGGGTCACTCTCATAGAGAAGCGGCCAATCGAAGTCTCGTGCCCACAAGAGTTGAGCACGGTGGTGAGCGCCACGATCGGTGGTCTACCGAGGCGTCCGCAACATTATTGGTGCTACCTTCTTGTATTTGATGTTCAAATGAAACTGTTGCGTATATATGTGGACCACTTCGATGGCGATCATTCGCAACTTCCCTGTGTCCGTATGAACCGCAGTGGGCCGGTGGTCCGTGTGGATGATTGTTTCCTTCAAATGTAATGCTTCCATTGTCGATGTGCTTGCACAATGGAATACATTTCTTTGTCATAGGTGGGATACTTGGCGAACTGCTCCTACAATGTCTCACCGTGATATGCCACCGGATGTCCCCTCGTTGAGTAAGAACTGCCCCCAATAGCATAGTCGAGGCATCCGTCTCGATCTCAAATGGTCGCCGCAAGTCTCGGTAAGGTGAGCATCAAGGTAATGGTGAGGCGATTTTTCAATTCTTTGAACGCCTTCGTTGAGGTTCCGACCAAAAGAATTTTGCTCTCGCTCCTCCTTTGGTGACTTGACTCAAGGGCCAAGTGATATGAGAGAATCCCAACACGAATCTACGGTAGAAATTAGCAAGACCCGTAAAGTCGCGAAGCTCAAGAGTAGTCGGGCCGTCAATCTCCGAATGACTTTGGATCTTGGTCAGATCCACATGCACCCCCTTTTCATCAATAACGCATCCCGTATATTGAACCCGGGTCATGCCAAACGTGCACTTCTCCAAATTGGCACACAACTTCTAGTTAAGCCGCGTTGTTTGGAGGACTTTGTTTGGGATGTGATGAAGGTGTTTTTCCCAAGTCTACGAAGATCGAATGTCATCCAAGTACACCACTACGAATGAGGTTGGTGAATGGCCGCAAGATGTCACCCATCATCCTCATGAAGGTTGCGAGCATTCGTCAACCCGAAAGGCATGACCGCCCATTCAAAAAAAGGCCTTCCCTAGCCTTGAAGCTGCGCTCTCTCCACACATCGAGGGGTTCAATTGGTACCGGTGATACCTGTGACTTCGGTGTCGATCTTAGTGAAATATTTTGCACCTTGGAGTTGATCCAGAAGGTCATCAATCCGTGGGATTGGGTACTCATTCCTGGACAAGGATCTTGTTCGCCGCCCGATAGCTTCAATAATAAGGTAGTCTCCACGTCCCATCCTTCTTCCGTACCAACACGACCAAGCCCCCCACAGGCGATGAACTTTGGTCCGATGTGACTCCTTCTCGCAATGTACCCTCGAATCAGCCTCTTGATTTCATCATTTTGCACGTAGCCGATAGATCGGTCCATTTGGGTAGTGGCGCACTGATCGGACGACCTGGATGTTTGACCGGGCAAAGGTGAGGGAACCCCGTGGGTGAGGTGAAGATGTCCCCGTACTCCTCCACGACCTTATCCATTTGGTTAAGCGTCGCGCAGGGGCCTCGTCCGGAGGTCGGGCCACAAGCCTTCTTCTTGCCCATGGGGCGGATCATCGCAGGGAACGAATTTCCCGGTTTGGGAAAATGAGCTTACTACATTGTTTGGCAAGAGAACCAAAGAGATAGTCGTAGGAGGTGGTACCTTCCGGTATCCCGTACAACTTATTTCCCAAAGTAATAATAACAAAGACGAGGTCGAGACCATACACGCATGACGTCTCCACAAGTATGGTTGTCCTAATAATACATCAGAAACATCAATAGGAGCAACGTCACATAATACCTCATCCGTGAAGGGCTTGATGCTATAGGGAAGGCGGCACCGGCCGGGCCGACGCGGAGATCTCGTCCTTGGTGAAGCCACCCGATGGTGTATGGATGTGGGTGAGCCGTGGTCGTGCAAGCCCAACCGCTTTCTACTTGCACCGTTGAAATGAGGTTCTTTTGGCTCCCATTGTCAATAATGAATTGAGACAGGGAGCTCCTTACCACATCCGGGAGTGGAAGAGACATTCCTCCTCCTCCGGATCTTCCGGCTCCTCCTCCTTCGGGACCTTTTAGTGGCAACAAGGGCGCTTGGGCTCCGCATCGAATAATTTGTTTCCTTTTTCATTCCCCTTTCGTGTTCGATTCGGAGTCGAGCATGACCGACTCGTAAGCCTCATCTCGGCCACTAGCGATCGTTTGGCCCGACACTCACTTGTGTTGTGAGTGGAGCTCTTATGGAACTCACACCACTTTCCCGTGTCCTTCTTTGGCTTTACAAAGGTTGTTCTTGTCTTGTGGCTTTAACGGGTTGTCCTACGTCATGCTCGTCCTTTGTTCGTGGTTTGGAAGCACCTTTTCCTTGCTTTTGGATTCGTATCCAAAGTCTCGCTTCTTCGTTTGAATTTCTGTCAATCTAAGTAAAAGATACCGTATGCCGTACCAAGCGAGGAGATGTCGAGGGAACTCCATTTCCTCTCGAATGTATCTCAGATAACCGCCATACTTTAGCACCAAATGTTTCCCTTCGAATCTTTGATACCCAACTTCTGTGCGTTAGGTATGGAACAGACTCTTCTGTACTCGTGCACATCTTGATCCCTTTGTTGTCGCAATATGGTCCATCGTACGTACTTGTCCTCATAGCTCTCATCAGATGGCATCGTTCGATGCATGCCTCGAAAGAATTCCAAGTTGGTACGCCGAGAACGGGGGAGAGGGCCTCATTCGGTCCTTGTTCTCACAAGAGGGTTTCCCACCGCCCTAACACGGGGGTAGCTTCGAGGAGTGCAAAAATAATCTTCTCCGTCCGAAAGTCATGAATGAGAAATATCCTTCTAATAGATTCAACCATCTATCTACGGCACCGCGTCTATTTGACCCTCAAATAAGGGAATGTCAAAATTTACTTGTACCTTAAAGGGAGTCGCAACCCAAGAGTGGCTACCGGATGCGCATGCGCCATTGTGCTACCGTCAAGGATCCGAGCAAAGTTATCCATCATCGCGTCTTTGTTTTTCGAGGGCCTCCTCGAGCAATATTTCGATAGGATCTCCCCCGCTTCCTCATCTTTCTTTTCGTCCCCCATGGGCGTCCGTCGAGGCTTACGAGGCCGATCTTGCAAAGGTTCCACCGTATCAAGCCTAGCTCCTTATACCCCGACCTCGTTGGGGACATGCAAAGAAGGATCGAGAAAAGGCATCGCCTCTGATACCACCGATCCGGATTTATGCGTGTGAACGCAACGTAATAAACACATAACCATAAATACAGATGCAACAGTCAACACCTCATTTCATTAATATCAAATACCGTAAAGATGCTTACGTACATAATGGAAATAAAATAGCTAGGTGCTTCTGTAGCAACTCGAGAAGAGGATGTGGTGGCCATGCACTCGAACCGAGTTACAATGAGGCTCGAGGGCCTATTTATTATTGAGAAACAATGGAGAGCCCTCAACATCCCAAAAACCTAACCCTAGAGATGAAGCGCCAAAAACTATGGGCCCCGTTTGGGTAAATCGGTGTTTCAACTTCCCAGGGACGTAACTTTGGCATACTATCTCCGTTTGACGCACATGATACATCATTAGAAAGTGCCCATCCGAGGACTACAACTTTTGTGACGATTTTGATGATCAAAATCGCAAGACATTTTCACACCAAAAAACGTCGTTTAGGCCTCAAAACGGCCCGAAGTTCAGACCCGAAAAATCGCTAAAAATAAGTAAGTTATGCCAAAACGGAAAAACCGAAAGAGACAATGGTGGGGGCCAAGTGGAATAGGCGGGTGGCCACCAATATCCACCTGGATCATTCCTCCCCCCTTAGGAAGCAATGGTCCCCATTGCGTTAAGTTCCTCCATGAGATGAGGAAATTTCTGCTGAACTTGGTCCCTGGTGAACCACTTTCCCTGGTGCAGGAGTTGGCCAGCTTTGACAACCCGATACAGTTGGATCTGCTGTTGACGAGTGTTCTTGATTTGCATGTCCATGATACAATCTGTGGTGGCCTGTTCCATGCAGTCTGGGTTTAACTCTGTTGGTGTGAGTTGTTCTGCAATGTCCGAGGTGTCGAGTAGAGGTGGAAAGTAAGGACGAAGGCGATCCACATTGAAGACTGGGTGCAGACCAAGGAATGGTGGAATACTAAGCTCGAAGGCATTGTTACCTACAGCCTTGGTGATGGTGTACGGCCCGTATCGGAGCAGGCGAAGCTTGCGGTGAGGTCCAGTGAGGCGCTCCTTCTGCAAATGTAGCCATACTTTGTCGCCCACCTGGAAGTGGTGTGGCACCCGGTGTTGATCATGGCGCTGTTTGTACTTCGCATTGGCTTTGTCCAATATATCATGAACCTGTTGGCGGATGTGTTGAATGCGCTCGATGAAGCTACTTGCTTTGTCAACTTCAGACTGGACATGAGCTGAATCGGCCTGAGCAGCTGCAAACGGCATGGCTATGTCGATGGGACATAGTGGCTGGAATCCCAAGCCCACCTGAAAGGGGCTATGGCCAATTGAACTGTGGAGAGCCCAGTTATAACTGTGTTGTACATAGGGGAGGCTCTCGTCCCATGTGCGTGGATGCTTTGAGTTGTACATGCGCAGAATGTGTACAATCATTATGTTGACGACCTCTGTCTGGCCATCTGTTTGGGGATGGAAAGCTGTGGACTTGGTGAGCTTGGTATCCAACATCGACCAGAGGCTGGACCAAAATGTGCTGAGGAACCTGCTATCCCGATCTGATATGATAGACTGTGGGATCCCAAAGTGCACCCACACTCGTTCAAAGAAGATTTTAGCAGTGGCTTATGCTGTGATATTCTTCTTGCAGGCCGCCATAATGGCCATCTTCGAGAATCTGTCGACGACCACAAAAACACAGTCATTTCCCTGCTTAGTAGAAGGCAGGCCCGACATGTAATCCATGGAGATGGATTCCCAAGGTCGACTAGGGGTAGGTAGAGGAGTATATAGGCCTTGCTTCTTGATGGTCGGTTTAGCAATGGCACAAGCAGTGCAGGATCTGATGTGCTTCTCGACATCCTTTTGAAGGTTCGGCCAATAGAAATACTTCTGCAGGATTGCTACTGTTTTCTCAACCCCGAAATGCCCAGCGACTCGACTGTAGTGTGCTTCCCATATCATCTTGGCACGCTCGCTTGAAGGAACACAAAGGTGTCCCAGGTGACATAAAAGTGCATCTTGGAGGTGAAAATTTGGAACTTGTGTGCCCCCTAAGAGTGCCTTGTAATTGTGGCCGAATTCCGGGTCACTCTCATAGAGAAGCGGCCAATCAGAAGTCTCGTGCCCACAAGAGTTGAGCACGGTGGTGAGCGCCACGATCGGTGGTCGGCTGAGGCAGTCTGCAACATTATTGGTGCTACCCTTCTTGTACTTGATGTTCAAATGAAGCTGTTGCAGATATGTGGACCACTTCTGATGGCGATCATTCTGCAACTTCCCTTGTGTCTGTATGAACTGCAGGGGCCGGTGGTCTGTGTGGATGATTGTTTCCTTCCCCCAAATGTAATGCTTCCATTGTCGACAGGCTTGCACAATGGAATACATTTCTTTGTCATAGGTGGGATACTTGCGAACTGTCTCAGACAATGTCTCACTGTGATATGCCACTGGATGTCCCTGTTGAGTAAGAATTGCCCCAATAGCATAGTCAGAGGCATCTGTCTCGATCTCAAACGGCTGTTGCAAGTCTGGTAAGGTGAGCACTGGGGCAGAACAGAGGCGATTTTTCAATTCTTTGAACGCCTTCTGTTGAGGTTCCGACCAAAAGAATTTTTCTCTCGCTCCTCCTTTGGTGACTTGACTCGAGGGCTAAGTGATATGAGAGAATCCCAACACGAATCTACGGTAGAAATTAGCAAGACCCAGAAAGCTGCGAAGCTCTGTTATAGTAGTCGGGGCTGGCCAATCCCGAATGACTTGGATCTTGGCTGGATCCACATGCACCCCACTTTCATCAATAATGTATCCCAGATATTGAACCTGGGTCATGCCAAACGTGCACTTCTCCAAATTGGCACACAACTTGTGTTGCCGCAGTGTTTGGAGGACTTGTCGGCTGTGATGAAGGTGCTCTTCCCAAGTCTTGCTGAAGATCAGAATGTCATCCAAGTACACCACTACGAATGAGTTGGTGAATGGCCGCAAGATGTCGTCCATCATCCTCATGAAGGTTGCGGGAGCAATCGTCAACCCGAAAGGCATGACCAGCCATTCAAAAAGGCCTTCCCTTAGCTTTGAAGCGGTCTTCCACACATCGAGAGGTTCAATTGGTACTGGTGATTCCCAGACTTCAGGTCGATCTTACTGAAATATTTTGCACCTTGGAGTTGGTCCAGAAGGTCATCAATCCGTGGGATTGGGTACCTATTCGGGACAGTGATCTTGTTCAGCGCCCGATAGTCAATACAGAGTCTCCACGTCCCATCCTTCTTCTGTACCAACACGATCGGGCTCCCACAGGGCGATGAACTTGGTCTGATGTGACCTTTCTGCACCAGCTCCTGAATCTGCCTCTTGATTTCATCATTTTCCAGAACAGAGCGTCGATAGATCGGTCCATTGGGTAGTGGCGCACCTGGGGTCAGATCAATCGGGTGCTTGACCTGGCAGTGCAGAGGAACCCCTGTGGGTGAGGTGAAGATGTCCCCGTCCTCCTCCACGACCTTATCCATTTGTTGTTGTCGTGCAGAGGGGCCCTGTCTGGAGGTCGTGGCCACAGTCTTCTTCTTGCCCTGGGGGCGAATCATCAGGAAAACGAATTTGCTGGTTTGGGAAATGAGCTTACTACATTGTTTTGCAGTAACCAAAGAGATAGTCGTAGGAGGTGGTACCTCTGGTATCCTGTACAACTTATTTACCAAAGTAATAATAACAGCACGAGGTCGAGACTCATACACAGCATGACGCTTCCACAAGTATGGTTGTCCTAATAATACATCAGAAACATCAATAGGAGCAACGTCACATAATACCTCATCCGTGAAGGGCTTGATGCTATAGGGAAGGCGGCACTCTTGGCTGACGCGGAGATCTCGTCCTTGGTGAAGCCACCCGATGGTGTATGGATGTGGGTGAGCTGTGGTCGGCAAGCCCAACCGCTTCACGGCGTCTGCTGAAATGAGGTTCTTTTGGCTCCCATTGTCGACAATGAACTGTACAGGGGCGCCCTTTACCCACATCTGGGAGTGGAAGAGACGTTCCTCCTCCTCTGGATCTTCCGGTTCCTCCTTCTGGACCTTTGTAGTGGCAACAGTGGCGTTGGGCTCCGCATCAATAATCTGTTTCCCTTTTCATTCCCCTTTTCAGGTTCTGATTCGGAGTCGGAGCATGCATCTGACTCAGAAGCCCTCATCTCGGCCACTAGCGACTGCTTGGCCCGACACCCACTTGTGTTGTGAGTGGAGCTCTTATGGAACTCACACCACTTTCCCGTGTCCTTCTTTGGCTTTACGGTGTTGTTCTTTTCTTGTGGCTTTGATGGGTTGTCTTTAGCCGCCATGCCTTGGCTCTGTCCTTTGTTCTGCGGTTTGGAAGCACCTTTCCTTGCTTTTGATTCGTAGATCCAAAGTCTCGCTTCTTCTGTTTGAATTTCTGCTCAATCTTGGCAGCATACCGGTATGCCGTACCAAGCGAGGAGATGTCGAGGAACTCCATTTCCTCCTGAATGTATCTGTGCAGACAGCTGCGATACTTTAGCACCAAATGTTTCTATGAATCTTTGATACCCAACTTTGTGCGCAGGGTATGGAACAGATTCGTCAGCTCATGCACATCTTGATCCCTTTGTTGTCGCAGCGTGGTCCATTGTATGTACTTGTCCTCATAGCTCCCCACGGGATAGTACTGTTCCTTGACAGCGTCTCGGAAAGAATTCCAAGTTGGTACGGCCGAGAACAGAGAGGGTTCTGTCTGGTCCTTGTTCTCACAGTAGGTTTCCCACGAGTCCTTAACATGGGGGGTAGCTTTGAGGAGTGAAAAAATAATCTTCTCCCGGTCTGAAAAGTCATGAACAGAGAAATATCCTTCTAATAGATTCAACCATCTATCTACGACATCTGCGTCTATTTGACCCTCAAATATGGGAATGTCAAAATTTACTTGTACCTTAAAGGGAGTCGCAACTCCAGAGTGGCTACTGGATGCAGATGCGCCGCCGGTGGGCAGCCGTTGAAGGATCCGAGCAAAACTATCCATCATCGCGTTCCTTTGTTTTTCGAGGGCCTCCTCGAGCAATATTTTGATAGGATCTCCTGCTCCCTCATCTTTCTTTTCGTCCCCCATGGGCGTCCGTCGAGGTTTACGAGGCTGATCTTGCAAAGGTTCCACCAGATCAAGCCCTAGCTCCTTATACCCCGACCTCGTTGAGGACATGCAAAGAAGGATCGAGAAAAAGCAGACCGCTCTGATACCACTGATCCGGATTTATGCAGGAACGCAACAGAATAAACACATAACCATAAATACAGAGATGCGGCGGAAATAACACTTCATTTCATTAATATCAAAGAACTGAAATTTTCTTACAGACAGAATAGAAATAAAACTAGCTAGGGCACTGGTAGCTATCTCTGAGAAGAGATGTGGCGGCTACAGGCCTCTGAACTACGTTACAATGAGGCTCGAGGGCCTATTTATTATTGAGAAATGATGGAAAACCCTAAACATCCCAAAAACCTAACCCTAGGAGATGAAGCGCCAAAACTATGGGCCCCGTTTGGGTAAATTGGTGTTTCAACTTCCCAGGGACGTAACTTTGGCATACTATCTCCGTTTGACGCACATGATACATCATTAGAAAGCTCTATCCGAGGACTACAGCTGTCGGGACGAATTTTATTAGAAAATTCGTTGGCGCTTTCATACCCAAAAAACGTCGTTTAGGGCCTCAAAACGGCTCCGGAAGTTCAGGACCCGAAAAACTGCTAAAAATAGTAAGTTATGCCGAAACTGAAAAACTGAAAGAGACGATGGTGGGGGGCCAAGTGGAATAGGTGGGTGGCCACCAATATCCACCTGGATCATTCCTCCCCCCTTAGGAAGCAATGGTCCCCATTGCGTTAAGTTCCTCCATGAGATGAGGAAATTTCTGCTGGACTTGGTCCCTGGTGAACCACTTTCCTTGGTGCAGGAGTTGGCCAGCTTTGACAACCCGATACAGTTGGATCTGTTGTTGACGAGTGTTCTTGATTTGCATGTCCATGATACAATCTGTGGTGGCCTGTTCCATGCAGTCTGGGTTTAACTCTGTTGGTGTGAGTTGTTCTGCAATGTCCGAGGTCTCCAGTAGAGGTGGAAAGTAAGGACGAAGGCGATCCACATTGAAGACTGGGTGCAGACCAAGGAATGGTGGAATACTAAGCTCGAAGGCATTGTTACCTACAGCCTTGGTGATGGTGTACGGCCCGTATCGGAGTGGGCGAAGCTTGCGGTGAGGTCCGGTGAGGCGCTCCTTCTGCAAATGTAGCCATACTTTGTCGCCCACCTGGAAGTGGTGTGGCACCCGGTGTTGATCATGGCGCTGCTTGTACTTCGCATTAGCTCTGTCCAATATATCATGAACCTGTTGGCGGATGTGTTGAATGCGCTCGATGAAGCTACTTGCTTTGTCAACTTCAGACTGGACATGAGCTGAATCGGCCTGAGCAGCTGCAAGCGGCATGGCTATGTCAATGGGACATAGTGGCTGGAATCCCAAGCCCACCTGAAAGGGGCTATGGCCAATTGAACTGTGGAGAGCCCGGTTATAACTGTTTTGTACATAGGGGAGGCTCTCGTCCCATGTGCGTGGATGCTTTGAGTTGTACATGCGCAGAATGTGTACAATCATTCTGTTGACGACCTCTGTCTGGCCATCTGTTTGGGGATGGAAAGCTGTGGACTTGGTGAGCTTTGTGTCCAACATTGACCGGAGGCTGGACCAAAATGTGCTGAGGAACCTGCTATCTCGATCTGATATGATAGACTGTGGGATCCCAAAGTGCACCCACACTCGTTCAAAGAAGAGTTTAGCAGTGGCTTCTGCTGTGATATTCTTCTTACAGGCCGCCGTGATGGCCATCTTCGAGAATCTGTCAACGACCACGAAAACACAGTCATTTCCATTCTTAGTAGAAGGCAGGCCCGACATGTAATCCATGGAGATGGATTCCCACAGTCGACTAGGGGTAGGTAGTGGAGTATATAGGCCTTGCTTCTTGATGGTCGGTTTGGCAATGGCACAAGCAGTGCAGGATCTGATGTGCTTCTCGACATCCTTTCGAAGGTTCGGCCAATAGAAATACTTCTGAAGTATTGCTATTGTTTTGTCGACCCCGAAATGCCCAGCGACTCGACTGTAGTGTGCTTCCCATATCATCTTGGCACGCTCGCTTGAAGGAACACAAAGGTGTCCCAGGTGACATAAAAGTGCATCTTGGAAGTGAAAATTTGGAACTTGCGTGCCCCCCAAGAGTGCCTTGTAAGTGTGGCCGAATTCTGGGTCACTCTCATAGAGAAGCGGCCAATCAGAAGTCTCGTGCCCACAAGAGTTGAGCACGGTGGTGAGCGCCACGATCGGTGGTCGGCTGAGGCAGTATGCAACATTATTGGTGCTACCCTTCTTGTACTTGATGTTCAAATGAAACTGTTGCAGATATGTGGACCACTTCTGATGGCGATCGCACACAGCTTCCCACTTGTGTAAATATGGTGCAGTAGGTGGTACGTGTGGATGATTGTTTTCTTCCCCAAAATGTAATGCTTCCATTGTCGACAAGCTTGCACAATGGAATACATTTCTTTGTCATAAGTGGGATACTTGCGAACTGTGTCAGACAATGTCTCACTGTGAAATTCCACTAGATGTCCCTGTTGAGTAAGAACTACCCTAATAGCATAGTCAGAGGCATCTGTCTCGATCTCAAATGGCTGTTGCAAGTGCGGTAAACTGAGCACTGGGGCAGAACAGAGGTGATTTTTCAATTCTGTGAACGCCTTCTGTTGAGGTTCCGACCAAAAGAATTTTGCTCTCGCTCCTCCCTTGGTGACTTGACTCAAGGGCCAAGTGATATGAGAGAATCCCAACATGAATCTACGGTAGAAATTAGCAAGACCCAGAAAGCTGCGAAGCTCTGTTATAGTGGTTGGGGCTGGCCAATCCCGAATGACTTGGATCTTGGATGGATCCACATGCACCCCCCTTTCATCAATAATGTATCCCAGATATTGAACCTGGGTCATGCCAAAAGTGCACTTCTCCAAATTGGCACACAACTTGTGTTGCCGCGGTGTTTGGAGGACTTGTCGGATGTGGTGAAGGTGCTCTTCCCAAGTCTGGCTGAAGATCAGAATATCATCCAAGTACACCACTACAAATGAGTTGGTGAATGGCCGCAAGATGTCATCCATCATCCTCATGAAGGTGGCGGGAGCATTCGTCAGCCCGAAAGGCATGACCAGCCATTCGAAAAGGCCTTCCTTGGCTTTGAAGGCAGTCTTCCACACATCGGAGGGTTCAATTGGTACCTGGTGATACCCAGACTTCAGGTCGATCTTGCAGAAATATTTTGCACCTTTGAGTTGGTCCAGAAGGTCATCAATCCGTGGGATTGGGTACCTATTCCGGACAGTGATCTTGTTCAGCGCCCGATAGTCAATACAGAGTCTCCACGTCCCATCCTTCTTCTGTACCAACACGGTCGGGCTCCCACAGGGCGATGAACTTGGTCTGATGTGACCTTTCTGCAACAGCTCCTGAATCTGCCTCTTGATTTCATCATTTTCCAGAACAGAGCGTCGATAGATCGGTCCATTGGGTAGTGGCGCACCTGGGGTCGGATCAATCGGGTGCTTGACCTGGCAGTGCAGAGGAACCCCTGTGGGTGAGGTGAAGATGTCCTCGTACTCCTCCACGACCTTATCCATTTGTTGTTGTCGTGCAGAGGGGCCCTGTCGGGAGGTCGTGGCCACAGTCTTCTTCTTGCCCTGGGGGCGGATCATCAGGAAAACGAATTTCCTGGTTTGGGAAATGAGCTTACTACATTGTTTTGCGGTAACCAAAGAGATAGTCGTAGGAGGTGGTACCTCTGGTATCCTGTACAACTTATTTCCCAAAGTAATAATAACAGCACGAGGTCGAGACTCATACACAGCATGACGCTTCCACAAGTATGGTTGTCCTAATAATACATCAGAAACATCAATAGGAGCAACGTCACATAATACCTCATCCGTGAAGGGCTTGATGCTATAGGGAAGGCGACACTGCTGGCTAACGCGGAGATCTCGTCCTTGGTGAAGCCACCCGATGGTGTATGGATGTGGGTGAGCTGTGGTCGGCAAGCCCAACCGCTTCATGGCGTTTGCCGAAATGAGGTTCTTTTGGCTCCCATTGTCGACAATGAACTGTACAGGGGAGCCCTTTACCCACATCTGGGAGTGGAAGAGACGTTCCTCCTCCTCTGGATCTTCCAGTTCCTCCTTCTGGACCTTTGTAGTGGCAACAGTGGCGTTGGGCTCCGCATCAATAATCTGTTTCCCTTTTTCATTCCCCTTTTCGGGTTCTGATTCGGAGTCGGAGCATGCATCTGACTCAGAAGCCCTCATCTCGGCCACTAGCGACTGCTTGGCCCGACACTCACTTGTGTTGTGAGTGGAGCTCTTATGGAACTCACACCACTTTTCCGTGTCCTTCTTTGGCTTTACGGTGTTGTTCTTGTCTTGTGGCTTTGATGGGTTGTCTTTAGCCGCCATGCTCTGTCCTTTGTTTTGCGGTTTGGAAGCACCTTTTCCTTGCTTTTGATTCGCGGATCCAAAGTCTCGCTTCTTCTGTTTGAATTTCTGCTCAATCTTGGCAGCATACCGGTATGCCGTACCAAGCGAGGAGATGTCGAGGAACTCCATTTCCTCCTGAATGTATCTGTGCAGAAAGCTGCGATACTTTAGCACCAAATGTTTCTCTGAATCTTTGATACCCAACTTTGTGCGCAGGGTATGGAACAGATTCGTCAGCTCATGCACATCTTGATCCCTTTGTTGTCGCAGCGTGGTCCATTGTATGTACTTGTCCTCATAGCTCCCCACGGGATAGTACTGTTCCTTGACGCCGTCTCGGAAAGAATTCCAAGTTGGTACGGCCGAGAACAGAGAGGGTTCTGTCTGGTCCTTGTTCTCACAGTAGGTTTCCCACCAGTCCTTAACATGGGGGGTATCTTTGAGGAGTGCAAAAATAATCTTCTCCCGGTCTGAAAAGTCATGAACAGAGAAATATCCTTCTAATAGATTCAACCATCTATCTACGGCATCTGCATCTATTTGACCCTCAAATATGGGAATGTCAAAATTTACTTGTACCTTAAAAGGGAGTCGCAACTCCAGAGTGGCTACTGGATGCAGATGCGCCGCCGGTGGGCAGCCGTTGAAGGATCTGAGCAAAGCTATCCATCATCGCGTTCCTTTGTTTTTCGAGGGCCTCCTCGAGCAATATTTTGATAGGATCTCCTGCTCCCTCATCTTTCTTTTCGTCCCCCATGGGCGTCCGTCGAGTTTTGCGAGGCTGATCTTGCAAAGGTTCCACCAGATCAAGCCCTAGCTCCTTATACCCCGACCTCGTTGGGGACATGCAAAGAAGGATCGAGAAAAAGCAGACCGCTCTGATACCATTGATCCAGATTTATGCAGGAACGCAACAGAATAAACATATAGCCATAAATACAGAGATGCAGTGGAAATAACACTTCATTTCATTAATATCAAAGAACTGAAATTTGCTTACAGACAGAATGGAAATAAAACTAGCTAGGGCACTGGTAGCTATCTCTGAGAAGAGATGTGGCGGCTACAGGCCTCTGAACTGCGTTACAATGAGGCTCGAGGGCCTATTTATTATTGAGAAACGATGGAGAACCCTAAACATCCCAAAAACCTAACCCTAGGAGATGAAGCGCCAAAACTATGGGCCCCGTTTGGGTAAATTGGTGTTTCAACTTCCCAGGGACGTAACTTTGGCATACTATCTCCGTTTGACGCATATGATACATCATTCGAAAGCTCTATCCGAGGACTACAGCTGTCGGGACGAATTTTATCAGAAAATTCGCTAGCGCTTTCATACCCAAAAAACGTCGTTTAGGGCCTCAAAACGGCTCCGGAAGTTCAGGACCCGAAAAACTGCTAAAAATAGTAAGTTATGCCAAAACTGAAAAACTGAAAGAGACAATGGTGGGGGCCCAAGTGGAATAGGTGGTGGCCACCAATATCCACCTGGATCATTCCTCCCCCCTTAGGAAGCAATGGTCCCCATTGCGTTAAGTTCCTCCATGAGATGAGGAAATTTCTGCTGAACTTGGTCCCAGGTGAACCACTTTCCTTGGTGCAGGAGTTGGCCAGCTTTGACAACCCGATACAGTTGGATCTGCTGTTGACGAGTGTTCTTGATTTGCATGTCCATGATACAATCTGTGGTGGCCTGTTCCATGCAGTCTGGGTTTAATTCTGTTGGTGTGAGTTGTTCTGCAATGTCCGAGGTGTCCAGTAGAGGTGGAAAGTAAGGACGAAGGCGATCCACATTGAAGACTGGGTGCAGACCAAGGAATGGTGGAATACTAAGCTCGAAGGCATTGTTACCTACGGCCTTGGTGATGGTGTACGGCCCGTATCGTAGCGGGCGAAGCTTGCGGTGAGGTCCAGTGAGGCGCTCCTTCTGCAAATGTAGCCATACTTTGTCGCCCACCTGGAAGTGGTGTGGCACCCGGTGTTGATCATGGCGCTGTTTGTACTTCGCATTGGCTCTGTCCAATATATCATGAACTTGTTGGCGGATGTGTTGAATGTGCTCGATGAAGCTACTTGCTTTGTCAACTTCAGTCTGGACATGAGCTGAATCGGCCTGAGCAGCTGCAAACGGCATGGCTATGTCAATGGGACATAGTGGCTGGAATCCCAAGCCCACCTGAAAGGGGCTATGGCCAATTGAACTGTGGAGAGCCCGGTTATAACTGTGTTGTACATAGGGGAGGCTCTCGTCCCATGTGCGTGGATGTTTTGAGTTGTACATGCGCAGAATGTGTACAATCATTCTGTTGACGACCTCTGTCTGGCCATCTGTTTGGGGATGGAAAGCTGTGGACTTGGTGAGCTTTGTTTCCAACATTGACCAGAGGCTTGACCAAAATGTGCTGAGGAACCTGCTATCTCGATCTGATATGATAGGCTGTGGGATCCCAAAGTGCACCCACACTCGTTCAAAGAAGAGTTTAGCAGTGGCTTCTGCTGTGATATTCTTCTTACAGGCCGCCATGATGGCCATCTTCGAAAATCTGTCAACGACCACGAAAACACAGTCATTTCCATTCTTAGTAGAAGGCAGGCCCGACATGTAATCCATGGAGATGGATTCCCACGGTCGACTAGGGGTAGGTAGTGGGGTATATAGGCCTTGCTTCTTGATGGTCGGTTTGGCAATGGCACAAGCAGTGCAGGATCTGATGTGCTTCTCGACATCCTTTCGAAGGTTCGGCCAATAGAAATACTTCTGCAGGATTGCTACTGTTTTCTCGACCCCGAAATGCCCAGCGACTCGACTGCAGTGTGCTTCCCATATCATCTTGGCACGCTCGCTTGAAGGAACACAAAGGTGTCCCATGTGACATAAAAGTGCATCTTGGAGGTGAAAATTTGGAACTTGCGTACCCCCCAAGAGTGCCTTGTAAGTGTGGCCGAATTCTAGGTCACTCTCATAGAGAAGCGGCCAATCAGAAGTCTCGTGCCCACAAGAGTTGAGCATGGTGGTGAGCGCCACGATCGGTGGTCAGCTGAGGCAGTCTGCAACATTATTGGTGCTACCCTTCTTGTACTTGATGTTCAAATGAAACTGTTGCAGATATGTGGACCACTTCTGATGGCGATCATTCTGCAACTTCCCTTGTGTCTGTATGAACTGCAGGGGCCAGTGGTCTATGTGGATGATTGTTTCTTTCCCCAAAATGTAATGCTTCCATTGTCGACAGGCTTGCACAATGGAATACATTTCTTTGTCATAGGTGGGATACTTGCGAACTGTCTCAGACAATGTCTCACTGTGATATGCCACTAGATGTCCCTGTTGAGTAAGAACTGCCCCAATAGCATAGTCGGAGGCATATTTGTCTCGATCTCAGAGTTAAAGACAACTGCAGAGTGCGGTAGGTGAGCCTTTGGGGAGCGAACAGGCGATTTTTCAATTCTTTTAATGTTATGTTGAGGTTAAGCAGGTTAAGACAAATAATTTTGCTCTTGCTCCTCCCTTGGTGACTTGACTCAAGGGCCAACTGATATGAGAGAATCCCAACACGAATCTACGGTAGAAATTAGCAAGACCCGGAAAGGCTGCGGCTTTCTGTTATAGTAATCAGTGGCCAATCGAATGACCCGGATCTTGGTACGGATCATGCACCCCCTTTTGTAATAATGTATCCCGAGATATTGAACAGAGGCACCAATACAAGCCGTGCACTTCTCCAAATTGGCACACACAACTTGTGTTACTTGATGTTGGAGAGGACTTGTCGGATGTGATGAAGGTGCTCTTCCCAGTCTTCTTTGAAGAGATCAGAATGTCATCCAAGTACACCACTACAAATGAGTTGGTGAATGGCCACAAGATGTCATCCATCATCCTCATGAAGGTTGTGGGAGCATTTGTCAACCCGAAAGGCATGACCGGCCATTCGAAAAGGCCTTCCTTGGCTTTGAAGGCAGTCTTCCACACATCAGAGGGTTCAATTGATACCTGGTGATACCCAGACTTCAGGTCGATCTTGCTGAAATATTTTGCACCTTTGAGTTGGTCCAGAAGGTCATCAATCCGTGGGATTGGGTACCTATTCCGGACAGTGATCTTGTTCAGCGCCCGATAGTCAATACGGAGTCTCCACGTCCCATCCTTCTTCTGTACCAACACGATCGGGCTCCCACAGGGCGATGAACTTGGTCTGATGTGACCTTTCTGCAACAGCTCCTGAATCTGCCTCTTGATTTCATCATTTTCGAGAACAGAGCGTCGATAGATCGGTCCATTGGGTAGCGGCGCACCTGGGGTCATATCAATCGGGTGCTTGACCTGGCAGTGCAGAGGAACCCCTGTGGGTGAGGTGAAGATGTCCCCGTACTCCTCCACGACCTTATCCATTTGTTGTTGTCGTGTAGAGGGGCCCTGTCTGGAGGTCGTGGCCACAGTCTTCTTCTTGCCCTGGGGGCGGATCATTAGGAAAACGAATTTTCTGGTTTGGGAAATGAGCTTACTGCATTGTTTTGCAGTAACCAAAGAGATAGTCGTAGGAGGTGGTACCTCTGGTATCCTGTACAACTTATTTCCCAAAGTAATAATAACAGCACGAGGTCGAGACTCATACACAGCATGACGCTTCCACAAGTATGGTTGTCATAATAATACATCAGAAACATCAATAGGAGCAACGTCACATAATACCTCATCCGTGAAGGGCTTGATGCTATAGGGAAGGCGACACTGCTGGCTGACGCGGAGATCTCGTCCTTGGTGAAGCCACCCGATGGTGTATGGATGTGGGTGAGCGGTGGTCGGCAAGCCCAACCGCTTCACGGCGTCTGCTGAAATGAGGTTCTTTTGGCTCCCATTGTCGACAATGAACTGTACAGGGGAGCCCTTTACCCACATCTGGGAGTGGAAGAGGCGTTCCTCCTCCTCTGGATCTTCCGGTTCCTCCTTCTGGACCTTTGTAGTGGCAACAGTGGCGTTGGGCTCCGCATCAGTAATCTGTTTCCCTTTTTCATTCCCCTTTTCAGGTTCTGATTCCGAGTCGGAGCATGCATCTGACTCAGAAGCCCTCATCTCGGCCACTAGCGACTGCTTGGCCCGACACTCACTTGTGTTGTGAGTGGAGCTCTTATGGAACTCCCACCACTTTCCCGTGTCCTTCTTTGGCTTTACGGTGTTGTTCTTGTCTTGTGGCTTTGATGGGTTGTCTTTAGCCGCCATGCTCTGTCCTTTGTTTTCCGGTTTGGAAGCACCTTTTCCTTGCTTTTGATCCCGCGAGATCAAAGTCTCGCTTCTTCTGTTTGAATTACCTCAAATCTTGGCGGCATACGCGGTATCTGCGTACCAAGCGAGATGTCGAACTCATTTCCTCCTGAGCCATGTGTCTGAGACAAGCTGGCGATACTTTAGCACCAAATGTTTCTCTGAATCTTTGATACCCAACTTTGTGCGCAGGGTATGGAACAGATTCGTCAGCTCATGCACATCTTGATCCCTTTGTTGTCGCAGCGTGGTGCATTGTATGTACTTGTCCTCATAGCTCCCCACGGGATAGTATTGTTCCTTGACGGCGTCTCGAAAATAATTCGAAGTTGGTACGGCCGAGAACAGAGAGGGTTCTGTCTGGTCCTTGTTCTCACAGTAGGTTTCCCACCAGTCCTTAACATGGGGGGTAGCTTTGAGGAGTGCAAAAATAATCTTCTCCCGGTCTGAAAAGTCATGAACGGAGAAATATCCTTCTAACAGATTCAACCATCTATCTACGGCATCTGCGTCTATTTGACCCTCAAATATGGGAATGTCAAAATTTACTTATACCTTAAAAGGAGTCGCGCCTCCAGAGTGGCTGCTGGATGCAGATGCGCCGCCGGTGGGTAGCCGTTGAAGGATCTGAGCAAAGTTATCCATCATCACGTTCCTTTGTCTTTCGAGGGCCTCCTCGAGCAATATTTTGATAGGATCTCCTGCTCCTTCATCTTTCTTTTCGTCCCCCATGGGCGTCCGTCGAGGTTTGCGAGGCTGATCTTGCAAAGGTTCCACCAGATCAAGCCCTAGCTCCTTATACCCCGACCTCGTTGGGGACATGCAAAGAAGGATCGAGAAAAAGCAGACCGCTCTGATACCACTGATCCGGATTTATGCAGGAACGCAACGGAATAAACACATAACCATAAATACAGAGATGCAGCGGAAATAACACTTCATTTCATTAATATCAAAGAACTGAAATTTGCTTACAGACATAATGGAAATAAAACTAGCTAGGGTCTTTGATAGCGAATCTACGAGAGAGATGTGGTGGCTACGAACCTACAAGGCACTTTGATAGGCGCGGGGGCCTATTTATTGTTGAGAAACAATGGAGAACCTAAACATCCCAAAACCTAACCACTAGGAGATGAACGCCAAAACTATGGGCCGTTTGGGTAAATTGGTGTTTCAACTTCCCGGGGCGTAACTTTTGCATACAATCTCTAGTTTGACGCATATGATACATCATTAGAAAGCTCTAACTCAGGGACTACGGGTGTGGACAATTTTATCGAGAAAATTCATTTGTTTCATGCAAAAACGTCGTTTAGGGCCTCAAAACGGCTCCGGAAGTTCAGGACCCGAAAAACTGCTAAAAATAGTAAATTATGTCGAAACTGAAAAACTGAAAGAGACAATGGTGGGGGCCCAAGTGGAATGGGTGGGTGGCCACCAATATCCACCTGGATCATTCCTCCCCCCTTAGGAAGAAATGGTCCCCATTGCGTTAAGTTCCCCCATGAGATGAGGAAATTTCTGCTGAACTTGGTCCCTGGTGAACCACTTTCCTTGGTGCGAGAGTTGGCCAGCTTTGACAACCCGATACAGTTGGATCTTCTGTTGGCAAGTGTTCTTGATTTGCATGTCCATGATACAATTTGTGGTGGCATGTTCCATGCAGTCTCGGTTTAACTCTGTTGGTGTGAGTTGTTCTGCAATGTCAGAGGTGTCCGGTAGAGGTGGGAAGTAAGGATGAAGGCGGTCCACATTGAAAGGCTGAGTGCGAGACCAAGGAATGAATTAGACACTAAGCTTCAGGCATTGTTACCTACGGCCTTGGTGATGGTGTACGGCAGAGTATCGGAGCCGGGCGGCTTGCGGTGAGTCCGGTGAGCGCTCCTTAGCAATGTAGCCATACTTTGTCGCCCACAGAGTGGTGTGGCACCGTGTTGATCATGGATTTGTTTGTACTTCGCGTGGCTTTGTCCAATATATCATGGGCTTGTTGGCGGATGTGTTGAATGCATTCGATGAAGCTACCTTGCTTTGTAGCAGTTGGACATGGTGGGTCGGCTGGCGGTACCAAACGGCATGGCTATGTCAATGGGACATAGTGGTTGGAATCCCAAGCCCACCTGAAAGGGGCTATGGCCAATTGAGCTGTGGAGAGCCCGGTTATAACTGTGTTGTACATAGGGGAGGCTCTCGTCCCATGTGCGTGGATGCTTTGAGTTGTACATGCGCAGAATGTGTACAATCATTCTGTTGACTACCTCTGTCTGGCCATCTGTTTGGGGATGGAAAGCTGTGGACTTGGCGAGCTTTGTGTCCAACATTGACCAGAGGCTGGTCCAAAATGTGCTGAGGAACCTGCTATCTTGATCTGATATGATAGACTGTGGGATCCCAAAGTGCACCCACACTCGTTCAAAGAAGAGTTTAGCAGTGGCTTCTGCTGTGATATTCTTCTTACAGGCCGCCATGATGGCCATCTTCGAGAATCTGTCAACGACCACGAAAACACAGTCATTTCCATTCTTGGTAGAAGGCAGGCCCGACATGTAATCCATGGAGATGGATTCCCACGGTCGACTAGGGGTAGGTAGTGGAGTATATAGGCCTTGCTTCCTGATGGTCGGTTTGGCAATGGCACAAGCGGTGCAGGATCTGATGTGCTTCTCGACATCCTTTCGAAGGTTCGGCCAATAGAAATACTTCTGTAGTATTGCTACTGTTTTCTCGACCCCGAAATGCCCAGCGACTCGACTGTAGTGTGCTTCCCATATCATCTTGGCACGCTCGCTTGAAGGAACACAAAGGTGTCCCGGGTGACATAAAAGTGCATCTTGGAGGTGAAAATTTGGAACTTGCGTGCCCCCCAAGAGTGCCTTGTAAGTGTGGCCGAATTCTGGGTCACTCTCATAGAGAAGCGGCCAATCAGAAGTCTCGTGCCCACAAGAGTTGAGCACGGTGGTGAGCGCCACGATCGGTGGTCGGCTGAGGCAGTCTGCAACATTATTGGTGCTACCCTTCTTGTACTTGATGTTCAAATGAAACTGTTGTAGATATGTGGACCACTTCTGATGGCGATCATTCTGCAACTTCCCTTGTGTCTGTATGAACTGCAGGGGCCGGTGGTCTGTGTGGATGATTGTTTCTTTCCCCAAAATGTAATGCTTCCATTGTCGACAGGCTTGCACAATGGAATACATTTCTTTGTCATAGGTGGGATACTTGCGAACTGTCTCGGACAATGTCTCACTATGATATGCCACTGGATGTCCCTGTTGAGTAAGAATTGCCCCAATAGCATAGTCAGAGGCATCTGTCTCGATCTCAAACGGCTGCTACAAGTCTGGTAAGGTGAGCACTGGTGCAGAGCAGAGGCGATTTTTCAATTCTTTGAACACCTTTTGTTGAGGTTCCGACCAAAGAATTTTGCTCTCGCTCCTCCTTTGGTGACTTGACTCGAGGGCCAAGTGATATGAGAGAATCCCAACATGAATCTACGGTAGAAATTAGCAAGACCCAGAAAGTTGCGAAGCTCTGTTATAGTGGTTGGGGTTGGCCAATCCCGAATGACTTGGATCTTGTTTGGATCCACATGCACCCCCCTTTCATCAATAATGTATCCCAGATATTGAACCTGGGTCATGCCAAAAGTGCACTTCTCCAAATTGGCACACAACTTGTTTTGCCGCAGTGTTTGGAGGACTTGTCGGATGTGGTGAAGGTGCTCTTCCCAAGTCTGGCTGAAGATCGGAATGTCATCCAAGTACACCACTACAAATGAGTTGGTGAATGGCCGCAAGATGTCATCCATCATCCTCATGAAGGTGGCGGGAGCATTCGTCGACCCGAAAGGCATGACCAGCCATTCGAAAAGGCCTTCCTTGGCTTTGAAGGCAGTCTTCCACACATCGGAGGGTTCAATTGGTACCTGGTGATACCCAGACTTCAGGTCGATCTTGCTGAAATATTTTGCACCTTTGAGTTGGTCGAGAAGGTCATCAATCCGTGGGATTGGGTACCTATTCCGGACAGTGATCTTGTTCAGCGCCCGATAGTCAATACAGAGTCTCCACGTCCCATCCTTCTTCTGTACCAACACGATCGGGCTCCCACGGGGTGATGAACTTGGTCTGATGTGACCTTTCTGCAACAGCTCCTGAATCTGCCTCTTGATTTCATCATTTTCCAGAACAGAGCGTCGATAGATCGGTCCATTGGGTAGCGGCGCACCTGGGGTCAGATCAATCGGGTGCTTGACCTGGCAGTGCAGAGGAACCCCTGTGGGTGAGGTGAAGATGTCCCCGTACTCCTCCACGACCTTATTCATTTGTTGTTGTCGTGCAGAGGGGCCCTGTCTGGAGGTCGTGGCCACAGTCTTCTTCTTGCCCTGGGGGCGGATCATCAGGAAAACGAATTTCCTGGTTTGGGAAATGAGCTTACTACATTGTTTTGCAGTAACCAAAGAGATAGTCGTAGGAGGTGGTACCTCTGGTATCCAGTACAACTTATTTCCCAAAGTAATAATAACAGCACGAGGTCGAGACTCATACACAGCATGACGCTTCCACAAGTACGGTTGTCCTAATAATACATCAGAAACATCAATAGGAGCAACGTCACATAATACCTCATCAGTGAAGGGCTTGATGCTATAGGGAAGGCGACACTGCTGGCTGACGCGGAGATCTCGTCCTTGGTGAAGCCACCCGATGGTGTATGGATGTGGGTGAGCTGTGGTCGGCAAGCCCAACCGCTTCACGGCGTATGCTGAAATGAGGTTCTTTTGGCTCCCATTGTCGACAATGAACTGTACAGGGGAGCCCTTTACCCACATCTGGGAGTGGAAGAGACGTTCCTCCTCCTCTGGATCTTCAGGTTCCTCCTTCTGGACCTTTGTAGTGGCAACAGTGGCGTTGGGCTCCGCATCAATAATCTGTTTCCCTTTTTCATTCCCCTTTTCAGGTTCTGATTCGGAGTCGGAGCATGCATCTGACTCAGAAGCCCTCATCTCGGCCACTAGCGCCTGCTTGGCCCGACACTCACTTGTGTTGTGAGTGGAGCTCTTATGGAACTCACACCACTTTCCCGTGTCCTTCTTTGGCTTTACGGTGTTGTTCTTGTCTTGTGGCTTTGACGGGTTGTCTTTAGCCGCTATGCTCTGTCCTTTGTTCTACGGTTTGGAAGCACCTTTTCCTTGCTTTTGATTCGCAGATCCAAAGTCTCGCTTCTTCTGTTTGAATTTCTGCTCAATCTTGGCAGCATACCGGTAGGCTGTACCAAGCGAGGAGATGTCGAGGAACTCCATTTCCTCCTGAATGTATCTGTGCAGACAACTGCGATACTTTAGCACCAAATGTTTCTCTGAATCTTTGATACCCAACTTTGTGCGCAGGGTATGGAACAGATTCGTCAGCTCGTGCACATCTTGATCCCTTTGTTGTGGCAGCGTGGTCCATTGTATGTACTTGTCCTCATAGCTCCCTACGGGATAGTACTGTTCCTTGACGGCGTCTCGGAAAGAATTCCAAGTTGGTACAGCCGAGAACAGAGAGGGTTTTGTCTGGTCCTTGTGATGTGACCTTTCTGCAATAGCTCTTGAATCTACCTCTTGATTTCATCATTCTCCATAACAGAGTGCCGATAGATCGGTCCATTAGGTAGCGGCACACCGGGGGTCAGATCAATCGGTTGCTTGACCTGACAGTGTAGAGGAACCCCTGTGGGTGAGGTGAATATGTCCCCGTACTCTTCCACAACCTTATCCATTTTTTGTTGTTGTGCAGAGGAGCCCTTTCTGGAGGTCATGGCCACAGTCTTCTTCTTTCCCTGGGGGCGTATCATCA
>CM076578.1:1270974032-1271000138 GCA_034641835.2 Pinus albicaulis | reverse complement strand
AATAGCGACGATTTGGCCGTCGGAATTTCCACCAAATGTTCTAGTGATAGGTTATAATTAGACACTGAAGGTCTACTAACAACGACACTCAGCTGATTGTCTGCATGTGAATGCGCTGCGATATAACTGCTGACTGCCACATGATGGTTAAGTCTGGTCGTTACCGTTGTTTGGCGATCGGCTCCCAAACGATATGTGATAACCCATCATCTGACGGTGGCTAACCTGGCGGTTTTCTCATCGATCCATTGCATTAACAATAAACCCAACTTCTCACATGCTGCTAGACGGTCTCCACTGCAGTCAAGCTCCTCGCGCGGTTAACTGTGTTATATATTATACTTTGTGGGTTTTTTTTATAAAGTCCGAAACCATTACACATTGTATTAGAGCTATAGCATATAGTTGTATCGCCATAGGTTCCAAAGTTTATGCACTAGGAATTAGGTTTTAAGACTTAGTGCTAGGTCTTAGGACTTAGTCCATAATTTCTCCACCATCATTACATGGGTTTAGGATTAGGATTAAATACACCACCTAATCACCATGTACACAAATTTTTCCACCACATGATATTTACAAATACCATGCACCAAATTCGAACCACATCATAAGCATCACAAAGTAACTTGCATCAGACAAACTGGAGATGAACTGGACCTCCTTGTTGAACTGTACTGATATAAGATCCTCCTGGATCACTCCTTGTTAAATTTTAACCATACTTTGTCTTCCAACTTAAAAGACGTCTCTATTGTATGTTAATCATGCCTAGCCTTGTATTTTCTCTATTACTTATGTGGTGTGCCTTTTACCTATATATGGATTGGTTTGATCTTATAAAAAAAAAAAATTCTCTTAAGCCATCCCCTGTAAAATCCTCCCTTACTTCTCCTTGTTGTCGATATGCAATATCGAAAGGTGAAGGTGAAAAATATCCAAAACAAGTTTCAAATGGGTACTTACCAGTATAAGTGTGGACTACTCTATTATAAGAATTTTTTATATATACTAGATCTTCATTTCAAGTATTTGGATGCATTTGATTGTAACCCCTAAGAAGACGCACCAAAGTGTTAAATTTCAGATTGCTCTATGTTGTTTCAATTACTTTAGTCCAATTCAATTCTTCAATTAGAAATATTTCATCAATAATTAATATTTTCAATGTTTCCAATCAACAATAATTTAAGATAGAACAACAAATGCAATGACAAAGGATACAATCAACATATCAACAAGAGACACTAGATTTTCGGTCAATGACCAGGGAAAACCCTTTGGAATTCTTCTTCTGTTATATTTTCATAAAATTTTTAGCAGAGAGTACAATGAGCCAATATAAAATGATCCAACAAAATTAGCCCAAAAACATTCAAAAATATGTTCCCATCATCAATCCACATCAGAGTCAACTTGTCCTGCCTTCGGTCAACTGCAGTCAATTGTAGTAAAATGCCCATTTGTAACCCTAGAGCCCATAAAACAGAGGAAGAGGTGTGTGTGGTTGATACCTTACAACAACACGGATGTGAATCCTCTTGTCGAAAACCAAAAACCCTAACACATGTGCGAGCTTCAGGCCATGTAATCTCAGACCTGTACCAACCAATTCCCTCGACCTATACGAACCAATCAATGAAGAAGAGAAGAAGAAGGTGCTTGGTGATGTCCAAATGAGCTTTAGGTCACTTGTATTTATAGGCGTTCAAGGGTGTAGATTTTCCTGTTAGGTTCAACCTAATCAAATGTGACATTATGAGCTTCAATTCAAAAGTACACTTTCCCTTGTCCAAATTAAGTGCTTCAATAGTCAAAATTGGTCCTCTCGAAAAGAGGAATCTAGTCTCATCATTGGAATATTTCATTGAGCTTCAAAATTAACACTCCCTCTTAGGAAGGGAGAAATTCCAACTGCATCATGTGATAATCATATGTCACATGTCATCATATCATGTCCCATATCTCTTCAAGTATATATGCGAAAACATTCTCGAATATAAAGAAGATGAATCATTGGGTAGAATTAGCTACAACTCTCTCAAGACAATGAGGAATGTCCTATGGCACACTCTCACCTCATGTTATCACATAGGGGAGAAAACATCTTCCACCATATGTTGAGAAATAGGAGTCATAGCATATGGGAGGTAGCATCTTCCACCTATAATGTCTCATCCATCTTATTTCTCCCTGATATTCCCATCAATGGCCCTCAGGAGTCACGTGGTAGAAAACCTGCATCATAATCAGCTTCGGAAACACACCTCCAAGGAATCTCTCAATCTGTTGGCCAAATGGGGAGTGGTATTCCCAACAAGCCCAACTTGTGGGTACGATGTCAATTTGGGTATAATATGCAAAGACCAATATAGGGGAGCAACATATCCAACTCTATTCATAACATATAAGGGCGATACCTTATTTTATAGAGTTTCCTCAAATCTAGGAGCCCTCCATATCAATTCCTCACTCTGGAAGATCATATAGGAGGGAATAGTTGGCTTAGTGTTCTCGATTAGTGGTGCCCCTTATCACGCGGTACCACATCCATCATTCCAAGCTACTCTCTAAAGGCCAAGAACTTCCCTTTTGGTAAAGCCTTGGTGAGAAAATTTGTAGTCCGCTCACCTAACGATATGTGATGGAATCTAACGACTCCTCTCTATATCATTTCTCGAATGAAGTGATATTGGATCTCTATGTGCTTGGACTTGTCATGAAATACGGGATTCTCTACCAGATGAATCCCACTCTTGTTATCACAATATATCACTATAGTGTCTAGGACTTGCTCAAATATCTCTCCAAAGATCATCCTCAACCAAACTACTTCGAAAATAGCAATGCTAGCAGTAATGTACTCTGCCTCGACTGTACTCAGTGCTACATATTTCTTCTTCCTGCTCATCCAAGATATCATGGCAGATCCATGGCTAAAACAACAACTAGACATATTCTTATTGTCGACAACATTTTTTGCCTAATCAACATCGGTATATCCATGAATACAAATATCTCCGGCAGAATATATCAAACCAAGGGTGATCGCCCCATGCAAATATCTCAAAATATGTTTGGAAACAATCCAATGTGCATGGAGAGGCACGGTCATGAATTGACTCAACGTGTTCACAACATAGCATATGTATGAATGAATTTTCACTAAGAACATCAGAGCCGCAAATAACTGTCTATATATTATCACATTTTTTAGTATGATTTTTTTTAAAGTGCTCACAATGGGAGTGTCAACGCGAATTTGTAATAAACGGGGTTAAAGCACTGACAATGGGAGTGTCAGTGCATTTTTGTAAAAAATGGTCAGCTAAAACTCTATTTTTTCCTGTACAACACAATAATTTCGGGCATGCTTTACAAACAAACGAAAAAAAAATTAACAAAACAAAAATATGTTTTCTTCCGTAACAGACCCATTTAAAAAGAATCTCTCAGTTTTCTAACAAATATTACGGTTTGAGTGTTTCAAATGAATATTTGAAGCCTATATTTTAAGATTTCGTAAGAAAAATTTCACAGACAAGTGGACAAAAGTTAAATTCGACTTGGGCATCAAATCAACAGGTGGAAAAACACTTGTCAATAGAAGATCAATAGTCAAGGATGAGGTGGAGATCAGTTATATGTGGAAGATATTTTCAAGGACAAAGCATCAATAAATAGTTGAACTAATTGAAAATTTGAGACTTTTGCAGTTCTAGATATTTTCATATGCTGATAAAGATTGTATCAGTGATTTTCAGCCATTATTTCATTAATGAAAGAACACAAGATGAACAAACTTAAGAGTTAGATAAGCATTCAAAATCATAAGTGGCAGATGAGATAGTTCTGAGAGGACGAGTTGCATAACAAATAGTATTATTAGGATGAAATCAAGGCACAAATTCCAGAAAATTAGGCAGAATATCAGTCAACGATTCTGACTCCAGTTTCTAGCCAATATAATAGCAGACTATTATATTTTAGATAAATATATGTTTAAGCTTACGTGGTATATTCATGTATTCAATATACACTTTTTATGTTTAGAAATTTGTAATTAAAGGGCATATGAGAGAATTGTTGTTAGTTTGTAATTTTTCCTATAAAGACAAACATTGTAGTAGGAATAAGGGTTGGTGTTTATTTGAAAACATAGCATCCTTGTGTAATATTTGAGCATATCTTAAATATATACAATTTTTCATGGGCACTTTCATAAATTATCGTGTCATAGTTCCATATTTTTATTCTCTATTTTAAATACTTATTCATGACTAGAAATATGAGTGTGTGAGGTTGGGGTTCATTTATGCTCATGTTTCTTTACTTCTCCAACATTAGTAATTATTGTTCCATTTAACTATAATACTAATTTCTTTTCATTTTCCTCAATTCCTTAATATGTCAAAGGAAATATTTCTACCGTGCTTCTGTGTTTGCTCATTAAATCTGTAACATCATTTGATAGAGTTTAGACTCCATGCCAAATGGTGTATTTTCCAGATTACCCAACCAAATATCATTGTTCTCAAACAAATCTGGCCATAGAACTTCAATGTGTAAACCTACTACTAGAATTACCTAGAGTAGTTGAGTTTAAGGAGAGATCCCTCTCTAGGTTGAAGGGCCAAATTTCAACCTCAAAGAGGTTTTAGGTTGCCTTAGAGAGTTTCCCTAACATATAGGGTTTCTCTAAGAGATAACACTATACTCGAATGGGTTCGCCAAATAGGGTCCCGCATATTCTCCACATAACTTCTTGAAATTCATTAAGGAATTGCATTTTTTCATTCCAAATATCTCTAGCAACTTCACGACATATTTTCCTTGTGAAAGGAAAATCTCATTGGGCCTTTGCCACACCTCAAGGCCTGGAAAGTAGTGCATGAGTCCAAGGTCCCTCATCTTGAATTCAGAGGCTAACTCCCTCTTACACTCGATCAACAAGGGCTCACTACCTATCAAGAATAGATTGTCAACGTATAAAAATAGAATAAATGACATACCTTGGACTACCTTGAAGTAGAGGTTGGATCACCATTGCTTGTTGTAAATCTCGGCTTCACCAAATAACTGTTTATGCGAGCGTACCATGCTCTAAGGGCTTGCTTCAAACCATACAATGCCTTCTCTAACCTGCAAACATGTATCTTTTGATCCTCTACTTCAAATACTTTTGGTTGTTCAACGTACACTTCTTCATGTAACATGTCATGATGGAATGCAGTCTTTGCATCCATATGATGAAGGGTCCATCCTTGACTTGAAACAAGAGAAAGTATCGATCGAATGGTTGTGTATCAAGCCACCGGTGAAAATATATCATCAAAATATTCTCCCTCTTTCTGGGATAATCCTCGAGCCACGAACCTTGCCTTATATTTCTCAATTATTTCATCATCTCCATGCTTGATCTTGAATAGTCATTTTGAAATCACCATGGACTTCCTCTTTGGTATTGGTAAAACATCCCATACGTAATTCTTCATAATTGATTCATATTATCCAGCCATAAAATCCTTCCAAACTTTTTCTTTAATGGCTTCTTCAAAGGTGGGAGGTTAAGTTTGAATCATAGTGCTCATAGTTGCAACAAATCTCTGGTACATGCATGAATTATTTCTTTCTCTAAATGATCTTCGAATGGGATCATGTCTCTCGTCATCCAGTAGTTTGTCACAAAGCTAAGGTAGCCTCTTTCTGGCAGCAGGATCTCATGGAGGAGCATCTAAGGGGTCCATAAGCTCCATGGGATTATAAACAATGTGTATCTCAGATTCAAGCACACAAGGACCATCTAAAATATCCATATCATCATAATTATTATCAGGAGGAGTAGGTGGAGGAAGGTCCCTTGCTTTCCCAAGGTAAAAAATTCCATCAAACATTACCTCCCTGCTAATTTAAACCTTACTTTTACCAGGATTATATATTCTAAATGCTTTTGAATTTTCACAGTATCCAAAAAACGTAACTTCTCTTATTGTGGCTTCCCACTCGTTTCTTTTGTGCTTCGACATGTGGAAATATACGAGTTAGCCAAAGAAATAGAGATGGCCAACATCGAGCTTCATTTAAGTGAACACTTATTCGGGGGTCTTGTTGTATTATTATTTATGAGGCACCTTGTTTTGAACATATACATCATCATTTGTTGCGTCTCCCCAAAGGAACTTCAACAACTTTTGATCATGGAGCATGGAACGAGGGACTTCTACAATAGACCCGTTCTTTCTTTCATCTACTCCATTTTGTTGAGTATTGTAGGGCACAATCATCTCTTTCTTGATACCTTCCTTCTTACAAAAAACAATTAAATCATTCAAAATGTGCTCTCCATCATTGTCAAATCTGAAGATCTTAATGTTCTTCCTTGTTTTATTTTAGACCAAATATTTGAACTCCCTAAACATTTTGAAATCTTCATCCTTGTGCTTCAAATAATATATCCATGTCTTTCTTGAGAAGTCATAGATGAAAGTGATGTAGTAGAGATGGACACCAATTAAATGTACTGACATCGAACCACATATATCATAATGAATGAGTTGGAGGATGCTATTTGTATTGTTCTCATTAGAGGGGAATGGTCCCCTTGTCTTCTTTCCATTAGCACAACTTGGACATACTCCATCATGTTGGGCTTGAACATCGAGAATACCAGAGACCAATTTCCTTAATTTTGGAGGAGCATCATAATGTAGATGGGATAATCTTTAGTTCCATATCTTGCTTATATGAATAGTATCATGTACCAATGCAAGAAGAGGACTACCAGCGACTATATAGAGTCCTTCAAAAATTGATCCCAGTGTAAAAGAATCTCTCATAGGGGATCCAACAAGCCAAGTAAGATTCTTTCCCTTGATGAAGGAAACCCTCATCCCTTTTTCTTCCAAAGTGGATATTTATTCCAAATTCTTCTTCAATCATGACACATACATCACATCATGGAGCAAAACAAATGCCCCAGAATTCAAATGAAATTTAATGGACCCAAAGCCTTTAACGGTATGAGTGGAGTTATCTCTAAGAATAATTTTGAAATTAGACTCCCTCTCTACCAAATTAGAGAGAACTTCCTTATACCTATAAAAATGATGAGTGGCCTCACTATCAACCAACCAACTATCCCACGAATCTAGAGGAGAGGAAATAGTCAGATAAAAAATAAGAATATATTTAAATTGATTGCCAACATTACTTTCATACCTAGAGTATATTGACTTATTTTGAGGGTGATGATCTTCTTAATGATCAATTGTATAATCTCTTCTTCTTATTTCATATCTTCCATTGTGATTATTCCTTCGGTCATCTCTTCTTCTTTGATCGTAAAACCTGTTATTATTGCTTCTAGTGTTGTAGCATGGACCTTTGTTCTTCTCAGGTCAATCTTGAGCATAATGACATTTCTTGTGACAATTGTAAAATTCTATATGTGATGATTCTCTATAATTCCTTCATTTTAGACTCTAGGAGGAGGCTTCCTTGAATTTGATGGACATCGTTTTCATTTCTTCTTCTTGTTTTGAGTGATGAATGAAACATGTTCTCCTTCTTCATGCTTTTGAATCCCGCCCCTTGATATTATCCTTAATTCTTTTTCAGTGAGATTTCCAACAATATCATCAAATGACAGGAAGGTATTGTTGTTTCTTATGGTAGTAATGAAAGTTTCCTAGATAGGATGAAGACCTCTAAGAGATACACTCACCAATTCCCTATCTATCATAGTTTCCCCAACTCTTCGCAATTGATATCTAAGACGAGATATCCTCATAATGTAGTATCGCACATATTCTCCTTAATTCTTATTCATATATTTGAGTTGATATTTCAAGGACAGGATTTCATTCAAATTATTAACTTCACACATGCCAGCTATCTTATCAACATGTCCTTATATTTCCTCAAATTTTGAACATATGCAAGTAAATTATCTTGTTAAACACACACATAGTATGGACAAGATATGGAAGATAAATCTGATTTGTCTTTATTATTGACAAGATATACATTTATACATTTCCTTTTGAACATTGGTATTCATATACAAAATGGTTTCTTGGACTACGGTGATTGTTCGCATTCCCCACCAACCCTTAAGGGATTAGATGTCCAACATTCCCCGTTAATCCGAAGGGGTATATATGAGTACAAGAAGATATCTCTAATACAAAATACAAAAATGAATGAAAATAATAAGCTTAATGTGCTCTATGAGATTATGGTATAAGGTGGGAGAACTCAAGGTCTCAACCAGTGATGGTTTAAGTATTACCACCAAAAATGGAACACTTAGTACAGTTCTTGGAAATATTTCAAATCTGGTAAGAAACTGACGTCTTTTGCTAGAGGAAGTGCTCCTTTTTGTTTTGAAAATGGAGACCATTGGGGTCTCAACCTGGAATGCTTAATGTTGTTCCTGGAACTCTTCCAAATCTGGAAAGAAGTTTAATTATTATTCTAGAGGAAGTGCTCCTTAATGCTTTGAAGAGGGATACCTTCAACCTAGAAAAAGGAAGGTCTTCAACTTGTGGTGCTTTAAGGAAGGCCACGAGCCGAAGACATGCTTAGGGATTCTCTGTCTCTGGCTACAAATCTGAATTTGGGTATGGCTATCCCTGGTTGTAGGCTCAAGAAACAAGTTCAGGTTGTGTTTCATTCTCGCTTGATTTATCTTTGAAAATTGTAGACCATGAATTCCCCCCTTGTCAAATACAAGGTGAGAATATGAAGAGATCTTAATTGCAAAAAATTTCAATATTCGAGAACAATTTATGTGGTGTGATTTAAATATCTTGTTGGTTGTTGAAGCCCATTTCCAAGAAGCGATCCATCCAATATGAATATTTGTTCTTGCAAGAGGCTTGCTTTTGGAGCATTTGTATAAGAATTAGTGCGGTGACCACAATTCTTACAGGGGAAAAGATAAAAACAATGATCTTTCACATGGACAATTCTATGACAATGTTGGCATTTGACAATCTATTGTTGTGGAGGAGGAGCAAGAAAAAGTGAAGATGAACTGCCATAAAGAAACACAATACTTTGAAATTGGATTGGCTTGGAATATTTTGGGATGTATGAGGACACATTCTTCTTATATCCAAGGCATGTTCTGTTTTTGTTGTTGACAATCTCTTCCCAAGATTTGATGATGGACTTGGGAAGTGCATAATGAACTTCTACATATACATGAAAATTTGCTCTAGAAATGGGCACTGAATCAACCTCAACTTCATATTCTTGTTGTTGATGGGATAGAAAACAATTCAGAATGACAAATATTTTTCTGAAGCTCATCTCGTGTCCATCTGGTAGAAAAATTCTAATGTCAACAACAAAAATTATGTCGATTTTCACTGTGGCATTAGTAATATATTGTATAAAAGTTTTCAGGAACTCTATTAATTCACCAATTTGAGCCATTTTCTAGACAACTCAAGTGAAAGAAATGGAGGGTGCCGCCTTCAACCGATAATGCACCTGTTTACAATTTAAAAAAAATTCAAGTTACAATTATTCTTCGGTTTGAATTGATATTCAAAATCAACTTGCCATTAATTTAATAAAAAAAATTGACCTGAAATGTTGAATATGGCACCTCAACTATTGTAGAAATTGTCGCTCTTCTCCCCATCATCTAGCAGTATATAACAAAGTCGCTCCTGAACTCTTCGTTGTAATAATTTCAATGCAACAATGATCCATAGAGTGGCGTTCAAAAATTTCGAAAGGAGACCAAGCTTATGGAGTGCATAAAACAACTCACATAATCTTCAACATAAATGGATCAATGCACATATAAAATCACAACATGGAAAAAGGCATACCATATTAAGCTAAAATAATTGTACCACGACCTTTAAAAAAAACATTAATACTCGGCCAACGAACAATACTATTTCACCAACGATTTGCATGTCACTTCTACCAAGTACAAATGGTCACGAAATTAAAAAAAGTCTCAACGCACAAAATTAATGCTTACATATGTAATCAACATATACAACCTTCAAAACATACTACAACCTCTCAATATATACCATCCTCCAACATACCATCAACGTCTGATACTATGCACCGATTTCAACGAGCAACAACTTTCCACCATACGTTCCTCTCTTCAACATGTTGTATTCAAAATTTTGCATACTAGTACTCATTCAATGGAATAAATTGAACTTGATTCCATGGTCATGCAGAGAATTAACACATACCATGGTCAATACATAGACTAGAATTAACACACAGATAGATAGAATGACAACACCATGTTGTTATAACGTAGAGAACCAACGCACACAAACTATAATCCCATTCATCACACTACCATCTTATCTGAACTTAAACAGGAACACAACATAATACATATATAACCATAAATATAGAGATGCAACACTTCATTTCATTAATATCAAAGAACAAAAATATGCTTACAAACATAATGGAAATAAACTAGCTCGGGTGATGGTAGCTTATCTATGAGAAGAGATGAACTTTGTTACAATGAGGCTCAAGGGAATTTTTATTATTGAACAACAAGAGAAAACCCTAAACAACCAAAACCTTAACATAGGAGATGGAACACCAAGCGTGTGTGGGCCCCATTTGGGTTAATTGGGTAGCCAACTTCTCGGGGTCGTAACTTGGTCATATTATCTTTGTTTGGAGCGTATGATACCTTGTTGGAAAGATATCTCTGAGTACTACAAGATTTTATGCAACCACTTTCCTATGTCTATGGGCATACTAAGGGCCTTAAAAAACACTGTTTAGGGATCAAAATTGCTCCGGAAGTTCAAGACTCAAAAAATTGCTAAAAATATTAAATGATGCTATAAACAAGGAAAATGATGAAAATGACTGGGGGTATAGATGGAATAGGTGGGTGTCCACTAATATACACTTGGATTAATCCTCCCTCCTTAGGAAGAAATGGTCCCCATTGTGTGCATGGCCTCCATGGGGTGAGGAAATTTCTACTGAACTTGGTCATTGGTGAACCACTTGCCTTGGTGAAGGTGTTGGCTTGCTTTGACAACTCGATATAGCTAGATCCTCTATGGGCGAGTGTTATTTATCTATGTCTCCATGATATGATAGTTGTGGCATTTTCCATGTAGTCTGGGTTTAACTCTGTCAGTGTGAGTTTTTCTACAGTGTCAGATGTGTCTAGTAATGATGGAAAGTAAGGCCGAAGGTGGTCCACATTGAACATTGGGTGCTAGGCAAGGAATAGTGGAATTTTGAGCTCGAAGGAGTTTCCCCCTACAACCTTGGTGATGGTGTATGACCCATATCGGAGTGAGAGAAGCATGCAGTGGGGCCCAACAAGGCACTCCTTCTGCAAATGTAGCCAAACTTTGTCGCCCACCTGGAAATTATGTGGCACTTGATATTGATCAAGTCGCTGATTTTACTTAGCATTGGATTTGTCCAATATGTCATGGACCTCCTCGCGGATGTTTTGAATTCACTTAATGAAGTTGTTAAACCTATCAGCTTCAGACTAGACATGAATCAAATCTTCCTGAGTAGCTACAAATGGTATGGCCACATCAATGGGACATAGTGGCTGGAATCCCAACCCCATCTGAAAGGGGTTGTAGCCAATTGAGATATGGAGAGCTATGTTGTAGCTATGTTAGAAATAGGGGAGACTTTCCTCCCATGTGCATGGATGCTTCGAGTTGTAGATGTGTATAATGTGTATAATCATCCTGTTGGCGACCTCTGTGTGGCCATCAATTTGGGGGTGGAAAGTTGTGGATTTATGAGCTTGGTATCCAAAATTGACCAGAGACTTGACCAAAATGTACTTAGGAGCGTGCTATCCCAATATGAGATAATGGACTCTTGGATCCCAAAGGGTACTCACACTCTTTAAAGAAGAGCTTAGTAATGGATTTTGTTGTGATAATCTTCTTGCAGGCTGCCAAAATGGCCATCTTAGAGAATTTGTCAACGAACAAGAAAACACAGTTGTTTCCATGCTTAGTAGAAGGACGACCCATCATGTAATACATGGATATGGATTCCCAAGGTTGACTAGGAGTAGGCATAGGAGTATATAGGCCTTTCTTATTGATGGTCAGTTTGGAAATAACACTACTACATTTGGCAGAAATTCCGACACTTGGTTCCGACGCTTTTGACCAAATGTTGGAAATTTCCCCAAATTTTTTCCATCCCGCCCGAAACCGTCGCTATACTGACTTTTATAGAAAAGTGTCGCAATACCAACACTTAGACAAAGTGTCGAAATTGCGACGTTTGGAGGAAGACGTCGCAATTGCGACACTATGGCCCAAAGCATCACTATTGCGACGACTGCCTCCAAACGTCGCAAGTGCGACACAATGTCTAAGTGTCGCAATTGCGACGTTTGGAGGCACCCGTCGCAATAGCGACGCTTTGTCTACCGTCGGTATAATGAAACTTATATGGGCGCTACATAAAAATATGAAACTTATATGCGCGCTACATAAAAATGATTTTATTGTTTCGTATCCGTCGCAATAGCTACATTAACGTCTGATATCACGCGCGCATTCGCCCTCCGATCTTGCAGAACAACATTCGCCCTCAGCATTCACCCTAAAATTTTGTAGAACAAAATTTTCCCTCAGCATTCGCCCTCAGCGTTCGCCCTCAGCTCTTGCAAAATGGTAAGTTCTTACTGCAGGCCCTTCCTCCTATAGTAGGTTGACTCTATTTGGGTTTTTTTGGTCAATTCCATTGGATTATGTTAGGCTGTAGGGTTCTCTCTAGATGTCAAGAATCAAGATTCAATACCCTCTATTATCTTCATCACCCAATACAAGATTTAAATTTTTCCCAAAGAAACACTTATTAATTTTGCAGCCATTATTTCTCCCTGCTTTAAAAACCCTACATTTAAATGAAAACAAGCATTGCATTTCAACTACAAAAATCTATTAGTGTTCAAATGTACATGTGTGCTACATTAATGTCTGATATCACGCACGCATTCGCCCTCCGCTCTTGCAGAACACCATTCGCCCTCAGCTCTTGCAGAACAGCATTCGCCCTGAGCTCTTGCAGAACAGCATTCGCCCTCAGCATTCGCCCTGAGCTCTTGCAGAACAGCATTCGCCCTGGATTCGCCCTCAGCTCTTTCAGAACAACATTCGCCCTGCATTCGCCCTCAGCTCTTGCAGAACAGCATTTGCCCTCAGCATTCGCCCTCAGCGTTCGCCCTCAGCTCTTGCAGAACAGCATTCGCCCTCAGCTCTTGCAAAATGGTAAGTTCTTACTGCAGGCCCTTTCTCCTATAGTAGGGTTGACTCTATTTGGGTTTTTGGTCAATTCCATTGGATTGTGTTAGGCTGTAGGGTTCTCTCTAGATGTCAAGAATCAAGATTCAATACCCTCTATTATCTTCATCACCCAATACAAGATTTAAATTTTTCCCAAAGAAACGCTTATTAATTTGGCAGCCATTATTTCTCCCTGCTTTAAAAACCCTACATTTAAATGAAAACAAGCATTGCATTTCAGCTACAAAAATCTATTAGTGTTCAAATGTACATGTGTGCATCACTTGTGTAGGGTATTCCTTTTCCACTTTCACATTATCCAAGAATGTGTGCGGTATAGTTCATATTTTTTGTGATTTAGATTATCTTGAAAAAGGAAAGGTAAATTATTTCCCATGGAAAAATAAGGTTTTCCCTTTTTACTACTGGAAATGGTACAACAAAGTTCCATTTCTACCCGAAACTCCTATGAAATAGGAACCAAATAAAAGCCATGTCCTCAATGGACATCATTTGGCTTTGAAAATGGCCATTGCACTGTGTTGTTTCTTATATTACATCACGATAGTTTCTTAGGTCATTTCTTGTTTCTTGAGATGAAAAACAACCAAAGAAATTGTGAAGATCCTTTGAAGAAATAAATGACCATTTCTCAATCATATCTCAACTATTTTTTATTTTATTCAGTGGTTGCTTACTTTGAGAGAAATTTGACATTTTTATAAGGAATATAACATAAAAACACAAAATGGGAAGGAATTGATGAGGTATATGACCTTTAGTTGTTGTCAATTAAGAATTGATAATACACGATGCATGTTCTGTACTACAAACTAGATTCCTTCCTAGAGTTAGGACACGAGTATTGAATCAAAGTTGTAGTTTCTAACTTCTTGTATTGGTTCATCAATCTTGAAATTCAGACATTGCATGTCTTCATTGCTTCATGTTTGAATAATTTGCATCATATCGTACGATAGGAAATTAGGAATTATGATTATTATTACTTTATGGATCTATTAAGTTACTTTTAAGTTTGCATGGTTTAGTGTGAAATTATTCTAGTGTGCCCCTAGGCCCAGGTGAAGGAATGCCAAGGACTGAGAACCCTAGTTTTTAAATGGTATTGTTTCTTATACCCAAAAACCCCTAAACATCACTTCTTATTAGTTCTTAACAACAGTGTTGTAAACAATTTGAGAATTGATATAGAAAAATCTCACACTTCTCAAGATAAAGTCCTAAAGCTAAAGTGTAATACCATGTGTAATTCAATAGCCCCATTTTCACCTCACCAACCTCTTTTCACTTCGGGCTAGCTCTCCTCCAACTCAAGGGGGGTTCTCCCTAGTAGATGTTAGGGATCTAATGGCCCAACCAAACCAATTCAAGAGCCCCCTAACTCTCTAAGTTTACTACTATCAATCAAAATATTGAACAATAGGGTCAGACATGCATCCTGAAGATAAAATTGCCAGGGTATTTTTGGGTAATTTCAAAGGGAAAGTCCCCAAACACATATAATCAAGGAATTATAACGTGATTTTAAACATTAAATATCAACAAAATCGTTTAAATGATATTGAAAGGAAAAAGGTGATGGAAGATAGAAAGTGCCTTACTTAAATGCTCTAAGGATTTTTCAATAGTTGCTCCAAAAGCTTCACTTCAAGGCCCTTTAAGATCATCTCCAACAATGCTATACCATCAGCTTCAACAATGTTTCTCCAAAAATATCCTCAAGGTCTTCACAACAAGTTTACTAGAAGTTGCTCCAACAATATATTCAATAAGGTCTTCATTGTCAACTCGTCTCTTGTTTGGGTGCCTTAATGTGCAATGACATGTTTCCATGACTGAATTCAATGCAAGGCATATTTGAAACTCTAACTCTGTCTTCCGGTGTCTTATTAGAAATTATTTCAGTTTTCATTTTGTGTTTTCAAGTTAGATATTGTTTTCAAGTTTTTACATTTATAATTTTATTGCAATGTGGCAGACTGATCAGAGCAGTGCAGGAACAACCCCGAGACAGGATGATCGCGGAAAGAGGCCAGCGGAAGAACATGTAAAGTGCCAGCATTGCTCTATCTTTAGGTATTTTAGTTATTTACATAATTGAAATAATATTGATTTTGTTCAAATATGCAGACACCTAGCCATGGTACGCCTGATGATTCCCTCTTTGAGGAAGAGCTTTCTTCATCCCTATCTCCAGTGTTCTTATTGCAAAAAAAGGCACGAGATGCAAGGTCGGAATTTAATACTTTGATAGACACGCCTCAAACACCTGAAACAGAAGAGAGGATAAAACAACTTATGAGCCAGCTAGAAACATATCAGGTAATAATAAAAAGTCAAAAGGATATTTTTTTTGTTCTGTATGAGATGAATTGTGATAGTTTGATTTTTAATTTTTACATTGACTAAACTAACAAAAATTTATTTTGTATGTAGCGTTTTCTGGCACTTGCTGAACCCGGTGTTGGTGGTAGTGGGACACAAGGGCAAGAGATTGCCCAACAACCCTTTTGTACACTTTCTACTCCTTTAGGTGCCAGGCAAGAAACACACCCTGCCCAAGCAGACACCCAGCCAACCGCTGAACGTGTTGGCAATGATGAGGCTGATATGGCCAACTACATTATTGCGTTTCCTGGAGCTACACGTGTCAGCTCCACAGGGACCATTAATGGCACGTTGTTGGTGAACGATGAAGGTGTCCCTATAAAGCATCTACAACTCCCAGGTAAATTTTAATATTTTAACTATTTCATGTACTTTATCTAAAACATATTTATCATGATTTTTATTTTTAAATTAATGATAATATCTTCTTCTTCTTCTTCTTCTTCTTCTTTTTTTCTGTGTAGGAAACAATGAGTTCTACAGGTTTCTGGAGAGCCATGCGTTGGTAATTTTTGGCCCAACCATACGCACAGGGTGGAATTCCCAGAATTCCAACCTGAAAAAAGAACTTCTAGATTATCTAGAAGCCCTTTTTGGGGTCGGCACATTTGACAGAACAATGGTGGCTCGGGTAGCCGGAAAATATTTGAAATATACCAGGGACACCTATAGGACGCAATTGCAATTTAACCCTAGATATGAGCGGCCTCTCTCAGTTCCAGAGAGTGAGTGGAGAGCACCCATCCATGACGGAAAAGAGAAAAGGGCAAAGAAAGAAGGAAAAATGCCAACTGGACCCGCAAGGTAAATTACAACTTTAATTTTCTCTATGTCTAAAATAAAAGTGTGCTACGTCATATCTGACTTCAATATTTTGATGCTAGGTTTCCTGACACCTCAAAGGAAACCAAAGCTAGGATTGAAAAAAAGGGCCATCACAAGCTAGGCCAGGGCGACTACTTGAAATTAGCTGCAAGAATTGTAATTAAGTAGCTAAACATATTATAATTAATTGTATCGCCTTCCAACATTTTTTTAATCCTATCAAATATGATTAAAAATAAACAATCATATGTAATGTAGGGTGATGAATTCATAACAGAAACTACAGAGGAAGATAAAAATATTGCTTTCCATTTCGGCTGTCAAGCCGTAGTTGAACGTCGCAGAAGCTTGGGGTAGGTCCCAAGATCCAGAATGCCTGATAAGGTAAAACATTATCCTTTCAATATGTTTGTTTTCATCCATAAATTTAATGTCTAATTTTTTTTTTTTAAATCAAGGGAGCAGCACTACCGACGAGGCAAATAACCCAGTTTTAGAGCCAGATGTAGATGATCCTCACGTGCAACCTGATCATTGTAGTGGGGCCCAGACCGACAATGCTACTATCAGTGAGGGCCATGACGGTAATTAATTTCCACTTATAATTTTTTCTAATTATACCTTGATGGTTGTCATTATAACGTTTTTTGTTTAAATGACAGAGAATGTTTCCCTTGAGGATCTTACCACCAGAGAGGAAGACAAGGCAACAGTCCCAACGGCGACAAAGCGGGTGCACCGGGTAAATAATCTCATTGCAATTTTTTTATTAATATTGCTGAACTATTTCATTGATATTTAAAAACTGACAATTAAAATTTAATATTATGCTTGTTTTTGTAGGCGATGCCCGTCAGCTTGGATGAGACAGGACATCGTGACTACATAACTAGGTCGATGGCGACAAGTGGTGCACCGGATAAATAATCTCATTGCAATTTTTTTTATTAACATTACCGAACTAGTTCAATGATATTTAAAAATTGAAAATTAAAATTTAATATTATTTGTTTTTTGTAGGCGATGCCCGTCAGCTGGATGAGACCCGGACATCGTGACTACGCAACTAGAGTCGGCGGCAACAAGCTGGTGCACCGAGTAAATAATCTCATTGCAATTTTTTTTATTAATATTACAGAACTAGTTCAATGATATTTAAAAGCGACAATTAAAATTTAATATTATCTGTTTTTGTAGGCGATGCCCCGTCCTTTGGATGAGACCGGACATCGTGAATACGCAACTAGGTCGGCGGTGCGGGTCGAAAGGCACGAAACAAGAGCGAGAGGACGATGATATTGATGATGTAATTAGGAGCTTTAGAAATAGGAAGAAGAAAAAAGAAAAAGAAAAATTTGATAATGTAAAATATTGTATTATTATAAGACAAACGTTACCATACTTGGAACGTTTTTTGCGTTATATAAAAAAACTCATTTATCATACTATTTTTTATGTCAAGCATTAATTTTAATGTTTCCTTTCGTACTTTTTTATTGAATTGTTTTTTTATTAGTTATTGAATATTTTTTCTTATGCTCATGAAAGTAAAAAATGAAATATAGATTAGGTATTGGGGAATTGAGAGTGATGTGAGGGGGGAGAGGGGGAGGGGCCATAAGAGCTTCCACCTTCACATGGTTGATTCTTGTTTAGTAGAGAATAATTTATTGGAGCGATTTAATCTTGGAGCAAACCTCCCTCGATCAGTGACGTAGCAACAAAAAAGTCACTTTGATGACTTATTTGCTACTCTTTTAGATCGTGGGGAGGCTTGTTCCAAGTTCATGCGACTCCAATAAATTGTTCTTGAAAACGAAGAGGAGCTTATTCGAGGTATGTTTTGACATTTTCAACATATGTTCTAACATTATCATAAGAATGCATCTTAGAGTAAAAAATACTACATCAATTACTTGTATTTATTGTATAGATAATGATGGATTTTGATTGACTTGGCGATGTAGGTACAAATCGTCTTGCATCATGAGCAATACAACTTGTCAACTAGGGTCATGTCCAAGTATTTTTTCTTGTGCGCTTGACCGAGGTTCAGTAATGTCACATTTTGTAAGTTCCTTTACGGTTCATAATTCAATATTAAGCTTGTTCATGATTATTATCTAGGTTTTTTTGTATGTGTTTTTTCATCTATTTGATTGTAAGCAACTACTGCATGTTTCTCTGTTGTTCACTATGATTTCTCCCATTACCACTCCCGGGATGAATCCGAATTTATTATTACATAGGTTACTTTATTGTTACTATGATTTCTCCATTTACGATTTCATAGGTTACATCATGTAAAGTTGTCGATCTCGGGTTGGTGATGAGCTTTAGTTCTCAGATTTGGGGCTTTACGATATTTTCTCCCTCATGTCATTCATGCATCACCTCGTTGTTTGAGCATGCCAATTTTCTACCACTTGTACCAATTGGCACATGTCGATCTCCGAGGTGGTGCCACATTTCACCTATTTTACGTGAGAGTTTAGGGTTTCTCTAACATAGCTTCGGAAATCCGATTCGGTTCACTGTGAATATTGTCACATAATACTCATGGTTTGGATTGATGAGCATGTTACGAATGGTTGGTTGATTCATAAGAACCACCCATATAGTCATCTTGAGATATTTGAGAAGTTTTCTTGGGTTTCCTTTTTTCACCGTTTCTAGTGGGTGGGATGGTGTGGGGTGATCCATCAATCTTTTGGTGCTCTTGTAGTAGGGAATTTGTTTTTGGGGATATAAAGGAGCATTTGATGTAGATATCCCATTGGATGCATTCATAGATGGGCACGAGAGGTCAAGAATTTAAATTAAAAATATGCAACCTCTAACATGGCAACTTTGAAGGCCTCGAGAGACATCTGGTTAAAGATTGTTTTGTGCTTTGTCCTTAATATAGTCGTGATTTATTTCTATTATCTTAATGAAAATATATAGTCCGGTCTCATTAAAATGAGGATTGTGGTTGTATTTCTCTTTGGTTGTTTCTCTCTTAATGCTCTAGAAGTTGCCAAAATTTGCGATAGTTGTTTAGTTTTCCCCTGTTACAACTTAAAAGTGGTTTTTAGAAATGGGAGTCATGTTTTTTTAAGGTTCATACTAATATGAAGATCTTATAATTCTATATTCGGGATAAGAGAATATGGCCTCTGCTTTGGGACGATATGACAACAATTGCCACATCTACCTCATTGGGTAACAATGGAAAGGGGAAGAAGTTGGGTGCAATGTTTGATAATTATGGCGGACAATTGTCTTCTCTTTCGAGTTTTTTCACCCATTTCCTTTAATCGCTCAAGCAGAAGAGGGACTCTAAGATTACGCGACGGAGAGAAGGTAGTTAATACAAGAGCTATGGAAAATGAGTTGTACTTCAACAAGGATGGCTCGGTGACAAAAAAATTGTAGGTCAAAGAAAAAATTATGTTTTAAAGGAAGGTCACACATACGTGAAACTTCACTTCGGTGGATCTTTCCTTGTCCACTTATATTCGATTTTTAATGTGTTATTTTAATTTTTCATGGAGGGTTGTTTTGGCATATGGTATGGCATTCAATTGCACACTTCTTGAAAGCATTTTCAATGGCGAGCCTTATTTTAGTTGCTATTGACCCATTAATGCTCCCGATTGTACCAATGCCATGCCATGGCCATGGAGCATGGTCATGCACGCCATGGGCGAATAGCGACTAAAAAAAATTGGTTGCAGCCGATTAGCGGGGAGGTACGAACCTACGGCGTACGGTCAAAGCCTAAAAAACTTTGGAGACAACGCGACCATTCGGTCGAGCGCGGAGTTATTGAAAAGCACAATGTACTTATAATATTTAATCAGTAAATAACAATCTCCACGTGGAAAAGTCAATCCAACTAAGTAAAAAGTTGATCCGACGAAAGAGACGAGAATTATAAAGCTCATTTTATAATTTTTTAGCGGTATATTTTTTCGAAATAGTTCCAAAAAAAATTGAAATTTCCGTGATTAAAGGTGATTATTCTCGTTGAAGGATATAAGCCTTAATTATCTTCGATGGAGCCATAAATAAAAGGTATGTTATCCTTAAATGTCATATTTATCAATTTGTTGAAAATTAGAACATGCGAAGTGCTATTCTTACGTTACACTTTTCCATAGACAACGGTAGCCATGGATTTCAAATAAATGTTATGACAACTTCACATCCTTGGATGCCTTAATCGATCATTAAAATGTTATTTTTATTTTTCTTAATGTTCTTACTATTACCATTAAAATTGCCGGATAAATTTCATAATCAATCCTCAACTTGTTGAAAAAATGATCTACTTAAAAGGTAATTAAAGGGTGTTCTTACTATCATTAGTGTTCACATAAATTTCATTTCTTAATTTTATAATTTTTTTATTTTATTAATATATATACATTGTTTTTAATTTAATTTTAATATTTTAAACTAACTATATATATTTGGATATATAATTTTTTTACATAAATTTGATATCATATACATATATATATATTGAATATATAATTTTTTACATAAATTTAATATCATTTTAATAGTTAGTATTTGTACAACTAGCTACAATTGCATTAATAAATAAAATTGATATATGTCAATAGGATATCAACTATATACCCAATTATATTAATATAAATAATTGATATAAAGTATATCAACCACATTATTAGTTATTAGATGTATGATAGGAATTTGATATTAATATTAATATTAATTATTATATAATTATAATAATTATATAAATAATACTTGAGTTTTTACAATATTATTTTTTAAAATATTATGCTTTTAATATTGAGATTTTAATATTATATTTTAACATAGTATAAGTTAAACATTTAACTTAGCGTGTATATATATATATATATATATATATATATATCTAAATTATAAACACAATGTCGAGTTGAATAAATTGCAATGTGATTGTGTATGAATTTGATATTATAAACCCATATATATATATATATATATATATATATATATATATATATATATATATATATATATATATATATATATATATACTTGATTTTTTGTTTATATCATTAGAGTTTGGATATATATTATTAGAGTTTAGATATACAATTTTTTTCACAAAAATGTAACATAATTTTATAATTAAATATTAGTGTTATGTGTAAATATTTCATCATTAAAATTTTCACAATTAGAATTTAAATAAACACTAATTTGTGTCCATGATTTTTTTGATTGGTGATTTTTTTTCACAAAAAACATTACACAACTTTATATAGAAGGTATTTTAAGGATATGGCAATTGTTTGTTAATGGTTCTTCTAACTTGTTATCCCTACTTTTTTTTAAAAGTGAAGTTTTTATTCATTTGATGATTGCAACAACATTTTCTTCAGTAATATATAATGTGAGTAAAGTTGACAATAATTTTTGTAATAATTTTTTTTAATTGAGTAAATTTTTATTTTTTATTTATATCTAATATTTTAATATTTTATTAATTTAATGATTAATATAATATTTTTCTACATAATTGACTTTATATTTATTTTTTAATTACATTTTAATTAAATAAATTTTATTTTTATTTTAAATTTTAAAATTAGATTAATTTGAGGATTAATATAATATTTTACTTTATTTATAATGTATATTTGTGTTGAGAGATGCTTTCTAGTGGAATATGGTAATAATGTTATAATGTAATATTTAACATTTTGAGTGAGTCAAATTAGATAAAATTAAAAATTAAATTAAATTATAAAAATTAAATTAAATAAAAAAAATTAATATAATGGAATTTAAATATTTTAACTTGGTCAAAATAAAAATATAAATAAAAAAATATAAATAACCCTATAAAAATAACATAATAATAAAAAATAAAAATGACCCATGGCATTGACCATTGGTATTCATGTGGAATGTACCCTATTTAAAGGGGCAAGACCTTATTTTAGTCTGCTATCCCAGCCCATCAATGCACGAAGACGTACCAATGCCAATTAATGTGCTTCCTATAACATACCTTATGCCATGTACATGATAAGCCTTTTATTTATGAATAGTTGAATTTCTTTGGAAGTAGTTGCATGAACATTCCATGTCTCGAGCACGAGGTAAAGGAAATAGAAAAGAGGTTGGAAAGCTTCAAGGTCACTAATGCTTAACTCTAAGAAGAGAACAATTGCTTGAAAGAGAAGGATTGGATGTATGACCAACAAGATAGACAATAGGCTAATGGTAAGGGAAACTACAATGCAATTGTTGTTTCGATATTTCATCTGAAGAACCTATTTTTGAAAATATGTCGAAGATTGATGCAAAAACATCAATGACCTTAACAAAGAGTTTTTGAGAACTCCATGATGTGCTTGCAAGCATGTATAGACACCAAAGAGTTGTTTGTTGAGAAATACAATAGGTTGGCAAGTTAATTGATTTCTCATATTATGACATTATCTTGTGATGTTTCATTATTATTGTTCTTTCTTTCGATTTATCTTTTCCTTATCATCAAGACTAATGCCAAACAAGAAATAGAAGAGGACACGAGATGTAGGTACACGACCAAGGGGAAAACTTCACTCTAGGGGGATGTTATCACCTAGTAATTTTCTATGGCATGTCCATGGCAGTAATATTTTAGCTGCTATTCGCCCATTAATGCTCTTAAGAGTACTACTGGGCATCCCATGGGCATGGACATGCCATCGATCATCAAAACTTGTACATGACCCCGACTGGTTTAATTGCATTAAACTCTTGAACGCATCCTCCGGGAGAGATGGTACTGTAAGGGGTGCTGACAGGGTATTGAACAGCGTATTGACTGAGAAATAACGCTCGCCGCACGTAACTATACGTTTAATTACCGAAACTCGATACGCCAATTTCCCACCCATTAATTCAAATTTTAAATTTCAGTTCGTTCGATTTTTTTTATTTGAATTTTGAATTTGAATTTGGGGATTTCCATTCTCCCTCCTCCTCGCCAAAATTTCAACCCCACAGCTCTGAAAATCCTCCCACCCGCCATTAAAAGTCTTGTGCATTCAGTCAGGGCTTGAAAATAAATCTGAACCTCTTTCTCCTCACTGCGTCTGCAGCACAAGTAAGTATCGTGTTTGTCTAGATTCGAAATGGAATCAAAAAATCTTCAGCTTGCAGGTGGTCATTTTTCTCTCAGGATAGAAGAAGATAACAAGGAGAACATTCCCCCATTCTCCTCTTATTCTTCTGCCTCTGTGTTGCCAGTACCCCATCCGAGAAACCCTCTGCAGGACATCACCCGGCTCATCGCAGCCGCCACTCATAAGGTAAGTATTCACAGGTTCTTAGCTTGAAATCTTATAATTATTACTCCTCATTCCTTTCGATTCAATATGTATATCTAATATGTGGTTTTTCCTCTGTTTTTTCAGGGAATACAGAAGAGCTCGGTAGCAGAAGCGAGGCCACATGCAGAATTGGAGATACATGCTTTCAATAAGAAGTGCGGTAAAAAGAAGAAGGCCGCAATTCTTTCAAGTGGCAGCGCCGTTATTTCAAGCCAGATGACTCGGCAAAGACATGAAAGGCCAATACTGAGAAAGTGCATCAGGTCACGGCTGTGAATACCGATCCGGGCAGCAATTTAGCCCTGTTGTAATTGTGACTCTGCTTAGCCCCCTGAGGAAGGGCTTCTGGTTATGCTTCTGGTAATACTGTGAATACCAATCGGGGCAGCAATTTAGCCCTGTTGTAATTGTGATTCTGCATAGCCCCAAGGTTTTTAGCGTAAGTAATTGTGAGCCTACCTTGGCCACGAGAAATAACTAATTAGTTGTAAAATCCAAAATGCATAGAATCAATTGCCGTTAATTCATGATAAGATTTTGATCAACTACTCATTCTCACCATGAAGATCTAAGACAATGGAGAAGATTGTCCTTCCTCGGCAGATGGTGGAGCTGTTGTTGATGGATATAGGCATGGTTCATGGGTGATGGATAAAGGCATAGTGGAAGTGAAATCGGAAAAAGGTAGTGGGTGTGGGCGGTGATACACCCCCACCGGTTGTACGATAGTGGGAATCACCCTAAGGCGAGGGATCACCCTAGGGGGGGGAAATTGGAATGTCAAAGGTGGATGATTGAAACAATGAGAAGGGTGGATGAATAAATGGTAGGGGTGGGGATTGGGAAGAGTTTGGGGAGGTGGTTATAGGCATGGGATAATTTATGATGGAGAGACTGTTTGACTCCAAAAGCGAGCCTTATATTAGCTGCTATCCACCCATTAATGCTCCCGACGTACCAATGCCATGCTCCATGGTCATGCGAGCCATCTGGGAATAGCAGCTGAAATAGGCGCCGCTGAAATATTGGTTGCCCTCCGGGAGCTCCATCATTCAATGTCACCTGTCACCTCGACGTACAACATTTCAAACTGGCTTGAAATTTTTGAATTTGTCCCGACCAATATTTTTTGTATTTCAAATTGGATCAAGATTTTTGAATTTGTCTAGCGCAATATTTTGTAGATTTCAAACCCGCTCAAAATTTTTGAATTCGTCCCGCCCAATGTTTTTATTTGAAAGGAATAGAAATTGTGTAATCAACGTTTTGATGCGAGCAGGAGAAAAAAAAACTGAAAGATTAGCCTCACGGTCATTATCACAGGTTTGAACACAGGTTTTCTCGCTAGCTGTCATTATCACAGGTTTGAACATAGGGTTTCTCATTATCACAAGATGAGTTGTGGGATGATGGATTATCGTAGATTTTTTCTGTGATATTGAAATATTGGATTTTGTTCCATATGTATCATTATGTTGAAAGATCAGTATTTTTATTTTGTTTTTTTCTTTTAACATGTTTTTTTGGTTAACCTTACCATGTTCAATTTGAATTTTAGGGTGTATTATCATCGCGCAGGGCAGATAAGAACGTCTAGCTTCTCAATTATAAACCACTATCTCTAAGACCATTTTACTCAATCTGATAGATTACTGGCTTGTGAATTCATGATACAAACTTATTTACCAATCAAGGCTTAAACTTAGACGTGGGAACATGTTTTTTTGCATTTGTTTAAGTAGTCTACTTGTTTATAATAAATATGGAAATTTCTAATTTTGGGACGGTTAGGTTGGGTCCAATCATTTATGTGATTTTTTTTTTTTTTTAATATTTTTGGGTGTATGAATAAATTTACTCTTGAATTTGATTATAATATTATAAAGATGAAATTGTATTTTTTATTTAAATTATATTTCTAAATATATAAATAAGGATCAAAATTAAATAGATAAATGAGTTTAATGTTTAAAAAAAAATTAATTGATCAAAATTATATAAATTCAAAAGTTTAAATTTATAATTTTAATATTTTCTAATTAAATTTAAAAGATACTTGGAAAACTTTCATATCTAAACTATTAAATTATAATTATTTTGTATTTAATTTATTATTTGAAATACTCTCAAAACTTTCACTACTGAACTATAATTATTTTGACTTTTAATTTATTATTTGTGTATATGTTTCTACAACTAGTTATCATATATTTATTGAGGAATGTGTTGGTCTTGGAAGATATCCA
>CM076578.1:1270899299-1270973932 GCA_034641835.2 Pinus albicaulis | reverse complement strand
GAAGTCTCTTCCTAGGAGCCAGAGAGGGAGGGATCGTTGTTCGTTGATTCCCTCTAGGTTGTCCAGGAGTGCCAATTTTTGTTGCGCATTTTGAGGAGAGTAGACTAGACATTTGTGCGCAGGCCATGGATGTCCGTGTCTATCAAGTGAAAGTTGGCCTGAATGAAGTGTCCGTTAGCATGAAATTTCTCTAGGGAGATGATTTGGGGGTTCCAGATGATTGCAAGGCCTCCAGATGCCCCGTTTGCATCTACCACTATTGTGTTGTTGCCTTTCCAGATCTTTTTGAAGATGGTACCCAGAGTTGTGCTGGAACATTTAGTTTCTTGCAAGTAGAATATTATCGAATGTTCCTCTCTAATCATTTTCTTTATGATCCTGTGCTTCGTGGGGCTGTTGAGCCCTCTAATATCCCATGAGATGAGCTTCATGGGATAAGATTGGAGGTGGGGGGGTAGAATCTAGTCAGCTTGGGGAATCTCCCAAATTCCACCATTTCATTTCCTATCTCTATGGTTCTTTGCAGGGTTGTTTTCCTGCCCCGTTTGCAGGACTCTTTCGTGAAGTATTTTGTGTTGATGAGCGTGCCCCACTGGATACCCAAGGAGGCGAGTTGTTGTGCTCTGGAAAGGATTTCTTCCATTTTTTGGATTTGTTGCTCCGGAATTGATATATAGTCCTTCTTATTGCATGCTTCCTCTAGCCCGATGAGATCTAGGCCTTCCATATCTATGCTCTCTAGTTCTTCCTCCATCACTTCTGGGATCGATTCCATGATCTTTTCTTTGCCCTTTGTCAGGTTGTTTTCCCCTGCAGCATTTGCAGTCATAGGTTTCAAGAGGGTCTCAAGGGGGAGCTTGTCCTGTTGAGCCTTGGAGGACTGGGCTTGTACTGTGGAGGTACTCCCTGCTTCAATGACTGGTTCAGGTTCGTTTTCATTTAGCTGATTGAGGGCTGCGAAGCTGTTGCTAATCGTAGGTCCTTTTTTATTCTGCTGAGGGGTAGCTCTCCTGTTATGTCGTTTTTTACTTGCTACCTTCGTGAATCCTTCTGCTTCCTGTTCGATTGATTCCTTTTCAGCGGTGGCTTTCCTGTTTATGGGATAGTCTCTGAAGAGTTGCCCATGTTGGTGACACTTTCTGCATCTAAAAGGAATGTGCTCATAATCTACAGTTTGTGTCCATTCAAAATCTTCATGCATCAGACTTACCTCGCTTGGATGCGGTTCGGCTAGGTTCATGTAGACGCATATGCGTGCGTAGGTTGCGTAGTTGTTGATCTTCGTCTCCTCAGCAATCTTGACAAACTCTCCTAATGCATTGTCGATGTCTCGGACGGTAAGCTCATTCCAATAGTCTTGGGGGAGAGAGTAGAGTCGAATCCAGACCGGTGCCCAAGTAAGATCCTATTTATTTGGGTTGAAGCACTCAGTCTGGGGTCTGAGGTATAGACCTGCAGTGTTGAAGAAATAGGGACCCCCATCCATTATCCTATCTTTTTCTTTAAAACATGTGAAGAGTATATTGAAGAAGCCTTTAGCACACAGCTGCAGGTCAATATGGCCTTTGGGTTTCCAATTCGAGGCTATCTATCCTCTCAGTGCTTTTTCTGTGGGCCAGAAGCCCATGAAATTGCTTATTAGTGCGTGATCTTTCATGAATTGGATTCTGCCATTGATGCGGTGCAATAGGAGTTCGATCTCTCTTTTCTTGGAGTTCTTCGGTATGCATGTTGTGGATTTAGTGTTCGTTGCTACTGCTGGTTGTGTATTTGTCATTTGCGTTGTGGGTGTCGCCCTTGTAGTTTCTTGAGACGGGCCAGAGTTGTGCTGATTGACGATATCAGCCCCTTCTGCCGCCCCTATGGGAGGTTGGCCTGTGAGGGGGGGAGCAGCCGTCCACCTATTGGAGTCGATCATCGATAAGCCTGTAGCTATCCAGGTGAGAAGTAGCGATCTATTGGTCTGGGGGAGGAGGTTTGCCTGGGGCAGCCATCACTAGAACCAGCAAACCCTAGGGCATGGAGGTCAGCCTGGTGCAGAGCTCTGCTAGGGTCATCCACTAAGCATAATTATTTTTTCTTTTTAGCAATAAATAATTATTGAATTTTTTCACTCACATCCTGCAAAGTTGCAGTGTGTCTTAATAACTAGGCCTTGAATGTGTTTTCTAAGTCTAGAGTCAATGTATATTACCATGCTAGGCATTATATTGAGAATCACGGAATTGCGTTAGATTTTTATAGGATTTTTTAATAATTAAAATTTATATAACAAATAAAAAGTGGTACTAGGAAATGTTGTATGGCATGTGAGTACTCGTTGTTCATCCTTAATGTACCAAAATTATCTTAGTACCCACTTTTGGGTGGAAAATATTATTTTTTCCTCATGAAAAATCACTTTTACTCAAAAAAATGAGGAAAAAGACATAAAAAATCAAGATATTAAATAACTGCGAACATGTCGGAAACATGTTTCTAATCAACTGAGGCTCTCAATCACTTAAGAGATGTTGAATACCCACTTGACAACAAGTTAAGTGTGGAGTTAAGAGGCCCATGAGTTGAGGCCGAGTTAGGTCACAAAGAGGACCGAATTGTCTCTTGAGTGAGAGGCCGAGTTCATGACTCAAGATTGGCACGAGTTTGAAGCCTAGTTAGGGTTGGGTTAGGTTGAAGTAAAAGTGGGGAGTTAACTCCCCTTTCAATCCCTCTCCACTACGTGTTCCCACTTGGCCTGTGCATTCCTCCTTGAGAGATCACATGCACACTTGAAAGGAGACACAACCCTCTCTTAGCAAACTTGGAAACTCACACCCTCTTGGGATCTCCTCCTCCTTGGGATCCACATATTTTCTTTTAGATCTCCTCCCTCAATTCTTATAAATTGGAGCACTCTCCTCTTGTTCTAGCTAGTGTTGAAAAGTTGGAGCTCTTGGGGAATTGTTGCTATTGTATTTTTCTATCATTTTAATAAAAGAAGGCTTTGGAGGCCACATGGTGTGTTAAAGCTTTGTGTGGTTGCTTGGATCTAAATTGAGGTATAGTTGTTTTATGTGCATTGCTTTGAATTTCTTTGTTATAGTATGACCCTTGAAGGGTTGTTGTCACCCAGTTAGAATAGACTCTCAAAGTCGGTTATTTGTTAGTCTATTTGCTTTCTTACATTTGAAGTTTCAGATTAATGTGCTTTGTTACCCACCACCTGTGTGTAGTGTATATAGGAGAAACATTTTCTCCTAAATGGTCCTCATCTAGCATCCAACAGCCCCTTGAAGCCGTCAGATAGCTCAATGTGCCATTGTCTCCACCACCTAAGCTAGCCATGTGGTCCCTCGACCACCTGTCATCAAAGTATGTTTGAAGGAGGACCTCCTGACCCCAAAGGTATGGTTTTTCATTGGTATAGTTGATTAATTTTCCTTACTTGTCATGGGCACTCTTGGACATGGATTGGTGGGGTGATTCAGCGGAAAGAGTGGGTTAGGTTTGTATTCTTGTCTCCACTGCATGATTTCGCGGTTACCTTTGTATGCTAGTCTCGTGGGATCTCCTTTACTGACCATTTGGCTTTTGGGTTGGCACTACATGGGAAATCCCAATTTTGGTTGCGTGTTCCCGCTTCCCGATACCACCTACATCACTCCCCTTCCGCTCATTTTAGCTCCATTCATCTATTTTCCCATCCAGGTCCATATATGTCCACTGGATCCACATAGGGTTAGCCTCCCTCTCCCCTTGTCCACATCTTGGGTCGGGCCTCGAACAATGCCCCTGAGGTTGATGCAGCTAAAAAGAAAAGAACAAAAATAATTTGGCCACTCTCAACAGGAAAAGTTCCACAAAATGCAAAATATGGTTGGGACATACAAATTTAGCACGTGGAAAAAATCCAAACATGAGCTCCACCCCCCTTATCCATGGCTGTCACCCTGGTTCCTATGGGCCATAGATGAGCCCCTTTTATCATTAAGGAACCCATCATTGTCCCAACCCTTGGTGGGCGATGAACCGCCCCACCTTAACGAGGTATTCACTGCTACATATTACAAAACATGCTCTCATCCCCTACAGCCTCGAGCATTTATGAAGAAAAATCAATAAAAGGCACAAGGAATATGAAGAAGGGTGGAAAAACAAAAGGTCGGGGTAACTCATGTATCACGATTTTCTCCCTCCTACCCTCACATACCCAAGTGTGGGCTTCCCTTATTATTAGCTACCCATGAACCATGGCATGTCGTATGGATGATTTCCCTTGATCCCCACTCTGCTCCATTATTATATCATTTGCCACCTACCATTTGAGGGATGTACCACGAACATGTCACCCCCTCTAGAGGTTGAAACCACCTAATAGGGTCCTTGGCTAACCCACTATTGAGCTTCGAGACACTTGTGCATATCAAAGCCCACTATGGAAGGGCATGCCGCCATGAAGTGCCCCATTGAATCCATGACTTGTAAGCTCTTTTACATGATTATTCTAATGATTTGTTGTATTGGAAGGCAACGAGACGCATTGGATCTTATGCAGGATTTCAGGTGGATCCCCATTTGGGGCTTGGTCTCCCTATACAAGGTCCTAGCCCTCAAGAGAGCCACATTGACACTTGTAGGGTGAGCATTGAGAGCCATGGGCCTCCACCATAGCCAAGATTACTTCATGGATTCCCAGCAGCGTTCGTTGATTGCTCCTATTCCACCTTTTGGATAAGGATGATGCACCTGGTTCACCGTGCCCAAGCAACTCCACTGATGTACCATACACTTGGCAGATGTTCCAAGATCCAGAGGATTATCCCCCACAACAGAGGGAGGCTTTATGTCATCATTCCACCCTTACAGTTGGTCTACAAGCACTTCCGATCCATTTGGAGACCCATGAGGATGACCTTGTGCCCCCATACCCACTTGGGAGCACCATAGGTTTTTGCTTGGAAAACAAGGGACCAACCCCTTGTCCACTATGTTGGGAGTCCATTTCAACATCATGGCACCCTTTGGACTTCATTAGGCCTCCTCAAAGGCCCAACGACTGACTTTGATGATCATTCGACCCTCTTGAGAGGCTTATCCATGTATTATTGAACTATTTGGTTCGCTTGTCACCAAAAGTTATTGTTATTATGCACATTATTTTATTTTAGGGCTACGTCAAATTCATTATGAAGTGTATAAATAGAAGTGACATGAATCATTTGTATCATCATCACTTGGATTGGATCATTATCTTTTGGGAGATTTTCGCTATTACTTTTGGAGGACAAAATTGGATGGATGGATGAATTTTGATGTTTGGATCTCTTCATTTTTTTTCTTGGTGCTTCTATATTGTCATACGATGATGATTGGATATACTTGTTCTCACATGTAAGTGCTTTTTAATACTATCAACGCTTTTTAAGTGTCTTAGCGAGGAATGTGCTCTAGTACAAACTCTGCATCACCCTGAAGCTTTGCACTGATCTCTAGTGTGGGTCTCTGTTAATCAAGGTTGTCATTGATGTCAATATGGCATTGACTGTGATGTCAATATTCTTGAGATGACTGGTTCTAGATGATGATGCCATGACTCCTGGTTGACTAGGAGACCATTAATGATGATGTAAAAGTCTATGAAGAAGTCTTGTCCTAAATGCCTATTGATCATAATGCCTTAGATGTCCATGAAGGCACCTTAATCACCTTAATCTCGTGAAGAAGGCCTAGAAATCATGATGATGTGTTTACTCTTGATGAAGAAGCCTAGAACCCGGATGATGTCCTTACCCTTGATGACATATGGAGTCATACACTTGATGATGTCATACACCACATGAATGACCACAATTGATGATGGCACTTGATGAAGGATTAGATGATGACGTTGAAGATATCATTTGATGGTTGGAAGACTATTTTGAAGCTCTCCTAATAATGTTGCACTATGACATATTACTACACTATTATTGAATACATGATGCCTTCATGACAATGCTGGATACTATCATGATGACATGGATGTCCTACATAATGACACAATGATCCTATGATTGATAAGCCAAACAAAGGACAAACCAAGCAATGGAAAAGCCATGCTGTCCTATTCACCTTATGCACACAAAAATTAAGGACAGTCACAAAGAAAAAATGTTTTTTTACCACCTTAGAGGCATCCTTACAAATTGACTCCTACACCATCTTATAGAGTATATTTTTTCCTTTCCAACGAGCCTTTACTTGCCCCGAAACTCCCAATAGTTGATGAGATATGGAATTTTTAAGTTAAGAAAAATATATATTTGCAGGCTAGCCGACCTATCCTTTGACACTCATGTCGGCCTACATCTTAAAGACGTGTCCCTTCGTTTGTCCTAGCAAAAAACACTATATATATACTGTTCGGACTGCATTTCTCCTCCAACAATTTCGGTGATTATCACAAAAATACTACAGGAGGCTGAGGAGCAGGAAAAAAAAACAGTTTGGGCTAAATTTTGATTGGGTTATAGATCTAATAATTAAAGGAGAGCTACAGGCAGCCAAGAATACCTTGGACCTGCTGTAATAAGTCTTGGTGCAACACATTTTTGACAGATCATTGCAATATTCAAGGCAGTCTAGGCTACATTTATTGCAGAGAATGGGAACAAAAGTCTAGTGGAGGATTGTAAAGTGACCATTGCAAAGTCTAGCAGCTTATTTGCTTTGAACAGCTTGGAGACCTAGACAGTGGACAGGTCGGATCATTGTGACAGAACAGATTTGGAGCTCGGAATAGTGACAACTCAGAAATGAAGGGTCAACGGTATTTGACTGTGATAATGTAACAGGTTTGCAGATTTATATACCAACTCGGACCAGTGAACATTGCTGTGGAGGAGGCCTAGTTTAGGCTCAGATCTGCTCAGTTTTGTGGACAGTGCCTCAAACCTGTGATGGCATAAAAGCTCAGACAGTTACCTGTGGTGATTTCACCTTGTGTGAAGGTGCAGTGACTTAGACTTGTGTGAAGTATCATTTCTCATGGGTAGATTGAATATTGGGTCTGAGTTTATTGACCCGTGATAGTCCGGTGACTGTGGAGATACCTTGGAAACATTCAAGACCATTCCTTGAAAGAATTTGGGAGAGATATCTTACTTGGGCAAGGGTTATTGAATACACCCTTGAAGAATTCTTGGGACAACAGATTGAAGACTGAAGAGTATACATGGATCAATTAAATACATTGTCAATTTCTTGATTGGGCTTTGGGTTTGAAGTACCCTTGAAGGAACGTTGTTTTGAAGATCTGTTTGGAGCACTTTGATGGCATCTTAGAGCATCTATGAAGACACTTTGAAACTGAACTTGGAGATATTGTTATCATGATGCATTGCTGATGACATCATGAGGTGACTTGGAGAAATTGTTTGGGTACGATGAAGAGCAGTGGTGACACCTTCTGAGAAGAAAAGGTTGTCATTGATGATGTGACATGGAAACTAAGTGTGACAGGGCTCGTTGAAGAAGACTTTGGGAGCCGTGAAGAATAACCAAACATATTTTGTCGAAGTGAAGTTGAGGGTTGGAGCCCAAGAGGTTGGAGCCTCATAGAGACAAGGTCAGTGCCTTGGGAGATGGGCTTGGAGCCTTAGAGGATTGGAGTCCTCAAGAAACCAGGTCGGAGCCTGCACTAGAGATAGGGTTGGAGCACTAGAGGTTGGTGCCGAAAATTGACAAGGTTGGAGCCTTGGAAAGACCAAGTCGGTGCTTGGCACAATACAAGTTAAAGCCTGGAAGATTGGAGTCTTCATTTAGGGTTGGAGCCCTATATCATTATTGTACTTTACTTATTGTAAAGAAGAAATTAAAAAAAGTATCTATTCCATCATTGTTCATTTTGTGTTCTAAATATAAGTGATCTAACTGGTAAAATTAACAATTGAAAAGAAATACTAATTCACCCCCCTCTCAGTATTTCCAACAGTGTCTGCACTGAAGCTGGACCTATTGCCCTTCATCACTGTGTTGTTGCTGCCATTCTATACTGCTGCCCATGATGCTACCACCATCACTGCCACATTTGTACTGCAGCTCCCTCTCAATCTGTTGCATCCATGCTACCATCTGCGGCACTACATCTTCAGTTGCTGAGAGAAACAACTGAATCTCTTGCCCAATCTTTTATAGAAAAGTCAGTTGGGCTGCATCCTCATCATTGAAGTTCCATCGGCTGCTATACTGTGCTGTCATCTAGAGGATGATACACAACCACAACTTTGCATTGCATAAGCAGACTCCCTCTGCACTGCTAAAGTCACATCAGCCCCTTGTGTTGAAATCTCTCATGCTATTGTTGCGCTACGTCGCCCTCTTGAAGCCTCCACGTTGCTGCAGTTCTGCTTTGCGCTGTTGAAGTCACTTCAGCCCCTACGCTATTGTTACATCTGCACAGCGCTGCTCCTTCCCGCCTTCAGATCCGCCTCTACTCCATCCGTGATTCTCTGCACCAACTGCTCCACTTATCCCGCTACTGTCTTAAGGCTCCCGTAGCTTGGATGTGATCCAAGAGATGCGCTGCACAAGGATCCCGCCCTCACTCTGTAGCTGCTCAAGGATCCATGCCGCCCCACTTTCGTGGTTCATGAGCGCTTATGATTGCATTGTCTTCTGACCCATTGTCCGCCACAGCAGCCTTGAAGTAGAACCTTCCTTGTCCTTTTTCTATGGACAATTGTTGGCGAAATGTCCTAGTTTGCCCCACTGAAAACATTTGATCTTGGAAAGATCACGCTTCTTCTTCCGTCGCTGCCTCTTTGATGCCAAGGCTGCATCATCTTCATCTTCCTTCTTCACCTTACTGGATCTGTGTTGTACTGCTTCTTGGTGATTCTGCAAAGTTCTTTTTGACGTAAGATTGCTAACAAGTTTCCCCAGTCAGGAAGGTCCGCTCTGCCTAAAGGTTTCCCACTCTTCTGAGACTGCATTGAATGCAGTCCTTACCATCACATTGTCCTAAACCTTTGCACCCATGGCGGCCAACTGATCTCTAATCGACTGTAATCTGAAGAGAAAGTGCTCCATCTCTTCCCCCTTGGTCATCATGAATGACCGCAACTAAATCTCCAGAAACATCTTCCTCTGAACGAGCTTCCCCTCATATAAGGTTGTTAAGGTCTTCCACATCTCATTAGTTGTTTTCTTCTCAGCTATATGTGGAACAATATCATCCTTAACTCCATCCATTATGAGCTGCTTGGCATGTGTCACAGCTTCCTCATGCTTCTTCAGGAGATCTACATCAGTCGATGTGGCCAAGACTCGTTCTGCATGGTCTCTTAGATGACATGCCTCCAAGCCTACCAGGATTCTGGCCTTCCAGACTTCAAAGTTGGACAGGCCATCCAACCTATCCTGATCACGTAGTCCGCGAGGTGCCATTTGCTCAGAAAATCTGTCGGAGATCCTCCTCTCTACGCTAGAGATCTGGATCTAGGGTCCTTTGCAAAATAGGCACCCTCTGCTCCCTCTGACAACCGATTTCCTCTCTCGAAATTCTGCCAAATCAATCAACGAAACAACTCTCTTCGATCCACTGATCGATCTACAGGTTTCTTTGGCTAGAAACCCTCTAAGAAGTTGATCTCATCCCGCTCTTTGTCACTAGTGCTTAGGCTAAATTCTGAAGCTTCAGAAATTTAACCCCACCAGCACCTTCTGAAGTTCTGCAGCTCTGCTAAATTCTGACAGCTTCAGATCCGCGTCACCCTAGTTGGCCTCTGCATGAGCAGACAGTCCCAACGTTGCCTCTACACAGTAAGTATGTGGGCCTGTGTGCAGACAGCGTAAGACTACGTCACCTTGGCCTCTGTGTGACTCTACTCCCTCTGAAACTGCGTTGACCCTTCAGATTTGGATTTTTGCTGCTGCTCTCTCTATTGCTTTCTGCAGCAAGATTCTTCTGTCTTCCGCTGGTGACTCTGCTAGATCTGCAATCGCTCTAATACCATGTGAAAATTTCTGAATGTTACTAATGCAGAAATCTACTGTTAGATCTGGTTATACGTCTCCTACTTATCGAGTTATTAATGCTGAAATATTTAAATTAACATCAAAGGACACACATAACAGACTTTCACCGATTCAGATCTAAAATAGAAAAAGTACATCCACACATAGACATAGTGACACAAGATTTTCTAGACAATAGTCCCCGAAATAATCCAATGCGGGAAAACCGGTCTTCTGGTTGCTCGAGGGTTGTATTATTAAGAGTTTTCTAAATACAATGAATCTGGGTACCACACTGGTAAACTCGACAGAGAAAAATATAGATCTGCAGCTAACCTGTTGTTCTGAAGCCAAAATGTTGACTGATCCACACTCTCAAATGGGATTTACAAGACTCAGCCAAATCTTGGCCCTAAAAACCCCAGCGCTGCCCCTGAAGCCACTACGTCAGCCTCTACAGCCTCTGTGTGCCTCTGCGCTGGCCTGGAGAAGGTTGTGTTACCCCAGAATGGGCGACGCAGACCCTACGCTGCCCTTGAGGGTCTTTGCGTAACCCAACTAGGTCCGATCGACTCAAGATGCTCTGTATACCGTGTAGTCGCCGCTCCAGGCGCGCTACCGTCGCTCTTTGCCATTGCCGCTCTCTCCGCTTTCTTTGCCGCCTCTCGACGTCGTCGCTTCTCATGATTCTAGCACTAGACCGACCATCCCCTTTGCTCAACTCCCCTCTCACCAACCTCTCTGCAGCTAAAACACTTCTGGAAATTCTTAGCAAACGACGCCCTAGAATTCCAACTTAGCTTCAGTGCTCTGCCTCTATGTCATCCTCCAAATGACCCCAAGCCTTTCCTTTATACTTTTTGTAAAAATTTATAGTTTCCCACTCCGGTTTTCAGTTTTTCACCTTATTACTCCAAAATAGTTAAATGCCCTTTCCCATATCCATACATTTAACAAACTGGAAAATAAATTTTGCTGAAAACACAAATTCTGGAAATTTTTCAGAATGCTGGAAAATGCAGAATTAAAAATCAGCAAGCATAAAAACAATCATTCACACATTTGACACAGATATTTTTGGTCAACATGACCCTGGAAAAACCCCCTACAACTCTTGGGGAAAACCAGTTTGAGAGCTCCTTATTTCTGAAAAATGCTTTTTACAGTGAGAGAAATATTCAGAAAAATCAGCAAGTAAACTTTTACAACTTATCTCGTTTTCCGTGCTTAACCACCGCCTCGGAAAATGTGCAGACAATAAAACTGAACCAGCAATAAATGCTATGCGTATTTCCTTGAAAAACGTGCCCAGAAATTACAGCATTAATTTCTGTTGTACGGCCTCCTCTTTTTGCGTGCAAAACAGCAATAAATGTTGCTGTACGGCCTCCTTGGAATGCACGCAACTATATTAAATGCTGCTGTATGGAAATCTGCCTCGATTTTTGTGCCAGCAATCAGCTACAGGTTGTACAGCCTGTCTAGAAAAGCGTGCAGCAAAAACGGCAACTTCTCCCTCGAAATCTGTGCCCAGAAAATAGTACGGCTGCCTTGGAAAACGTGCCACAAGCTGCTGTACGGATCCTGCCTTGGAAATCGTGCCAAATCTGCCTTGAACTGTGTGCAAACTCTGCTGTACGGCCTTGCTGAAATATTGCCTTGGAATGTGTGCCAAGCTGCTGCCTCCTTCTCCTCACTGCTCAGAAATCTCCCTTGCTCTCTTGCTCTCCTTCTCTCAATCTGCTCATGAAAGAATGAATGACCTTTTCCTCCTTTTCCTCCTTTAACCTAACCCTAAGTGACTTTTGGGGAATCCATAAATCCAATGGCTGAAATAGATTGAGATCTAGGGCTGAGATTAAATGCTCATTTAAATCTCACTTTCTATTTTTTAATTCACCCCACTTTAATAAAGACCCACTTAGTCTTTTATTTCCAAAGTCACCTTTTCCTTTCTAATTTTATATTGACTTTATTAAAGTCACTTTAAAATTAGACTTTAGTAACTTTATCACTTAAAGTCACTTTTAAATTAGATTTGACTTTATAACTTTATAAAGTCACTTTATTAACTTTATCACTTAAAGTCACTTTTAAATTAGATTTGACTTTATAACTTTATAAAGTCACTTTAGGAGAAAAATTAAATTCTTTTGGACACTTTTCCTTAGGCCAAAGATCAAAGCCTTAGGGAACCACCTGTCCTCCGGTAACCAAATTTCAACACTCCCTCTTACCGAGGAAGGTGTTCCTCACCACACCCATCTTGTCTCTGAAGTAGACATGCTTGCCCGTGGTAAGGCTTTGGTAAGAATATCTACAACCTGCTCATCAGTGGGAATATACTCAAGCTTCACAGCTCCTTTCTGAACATAGTCTCTGATGAAATGATATTTGATCTCGATATGCTTTGACCTGTCATGAAATACTGGATTCTCTGTGAGTTTAATGCAACTCTGATTATCACAGTAAATCACTGAAGGTCTCAACGGCTGACCAAATAAGCCAAACAACATCTTGCGAAGCCGGATGGCCTCACAACTAGCTAGACTGGCTGCCATATACTCTGCTTCCGCTGAACTCAATGCTACTGACTGCTGCTTCCGGCTGAACCATGACACCACTGCCGAACCCAACCCGAAACAACACCCTGAAGTGCTCTTCCTATCAGAAGCACAACCTGCCCAATCAGAATCAGTGTAACCTGCCAATCTCACTCCATCCCCCTGCCTGTAGTCCAGACCATAATCCACTGTCCCCTGCAAGTACCGCAAAATGTGTTTTGCAGCCACCTAGTGAACCTTCCTAGGCTCACATAAACTGACTCATCGTGTTGACTGCAAAACAAATATCTGGCCTAGTGTTGACCAAATACATCAAGGAACCAATCAGCTGTCTGTACAATGTGGGATCCACCAACTCGGAATCCGAAGCATGAAGCTTCTTCCAATTGGTGATCATCGGTGTCGACATGGGTCTACAATCCTCCATGTGGAATCTGCCAAGGATGTCCACAATATACTTCCCCTGCCCCAGGAAGAAATGCCCCTCCTCTTGCCACACCTCCAAACCCAAAAAGTAATGCATCAAGCCAATGTCCTTCATCTCAAACTCCGACGCAAGATCTCTCTTACAGTGCTCTATGAGTCTCTCTGCACCCGTAATGACCAAGTCATCCACATACAGCACCAGAATGAGAGGCTCCTCACCTATCACAATAAAGTAAAGGTTCGGATTTGCCTCACTCTTTGTGAAACCCATCTCCTGCAAGTATGTATCTATCCTGGAGTACCAAGCTCTGGGAGCTTGCTTCGGGCCATAAAGGGCCTTCTTCAGTCTGCACACATGGGACTCCTTCCCATGCACCTCAAAGCCCTGTGGCTGCTCAATGTACACCTCCTCCTGTATGAAGCCATTGAGAAATGCGGTCTTCACATCCATCTGGTGGATCTTCCAACCCATCTCTGTTGCTATCGATATAATGGAGCGGATCGAAGTATATCAAGCCACGGGAGCGAAGGTCTCCTCATAATCAACTCCCTCTACCTGGGAGAACCCTCTAGCCACAAACCTCGCTTTGAATTTCTCAATGCTGCCATCTGCAGCATGCTTTACCTTGTAAAGCCATCTGGAAGTAACCATGGATTTGCCCTCGAGCCTCGGCACCACCTCCCAAACATCATTCTTCATGATAGAAGAATACTCCTCCTGCATGGCCTCTCTCCAGACCTGCTGGCTAGCTGCCTCCTCATAGCTAGAAGGCTCAGAGTCAAGGATGCTGGTAGCCATTGCCATATAGCTACAAAGCCTCTCAGGTGGTCTGCTCTCTCTGACCGGCCTCTTAGGCTCAGCAACAGATGTGGCATCTCTCAAGGTGTCCTGAAGCCACTTGGGCTTCCTCTTCCCTGAGCACACTTCTCCCGCTGGAGAATAAAACTCCTCCTCCTCAACATCGGGTTGGGGCTTTGAACTCTTGTTGTCTGTCTCTTGTCCTCCTGCACACTGAACACAGCAGATCTTTGAGGTACGCGTGTCGGCCCACATCCCATCGGTGGACTCCCCGGTGAACTACTGCGACGGAGGACTGCTGCAACGTGCGCACGCACACCCCTCTGACTCTGCGAGCCACTCCCCAGTGACGGACCTGACATCGTCATAGATGTACCTCCGGATCCTCCTGATCCCTGCCCACTGGATCCCTGCGACTGACTCAACTGCTGCTGAGGGTCTGGCTGACCCAGATACTCTAACTCCCGTGACCTCCTAAAGGCCCTGTCCTCCTCGAACTTCACATCCCGCCTGACAACAACTTTCCTCTGTGCAGGAATGTAAATCCGAAAGGCCTTTGAGGTCTCACTGTAGCCCACAAAGACACCCTTCTCTGCGGTGGGCTCTAGTTTGGTCCTCTTCTCCTTGGGTATATAGGAGTATGTGATGCACCCAAAGATACGAAGATGACCAATATCAGGCTTCTTCCCAGAAAAAGCCTCCTCCGGAGTCATGTGCCCCAAGGCACGATGCGGACTCCTGTTCTGCAAATAAACAGCTGTGTTGCAGGCCTCTGCCCACAAAAACAATGGCAACCCCTGATCATGCAACATGGCTTTGGCAGCCCCTCCGATGGATCTATTCTTCCTCTCCACAACCCCGTTCTGCTGGGGGTTGTAAGGAACAGTGAACTCCCTCCTAATGCCTGCCTCCGCACAATAGTCAACAAACTCTCCAAGGGTGTACTCTCCCCCATTGTCCGACCTCAGGGACTTGATCTTCCGACCTGTCTGTGTCTCCACAAGAGCTCTGAACTCCTGAAACCGCTTGAAGACCTCACTCTTGGTCTTCAAGAAATAAATCCAGGTCCTCCTGGAGTGATCATCAATGAATAACACATAGTACTCATATCCACTCAAGGAAACATGAGACATCCCACCGCTCACATCGGAATGAATCAAATCAAGTATCCCAGTCGCTCTGCTGTCACTGCTGGGAAAAGGGGATTTGGCAAACTTGCCCATCGCACATCCTCTGCAAGTATCAAAGTGATCAGTACTGAAATCTGGCACACCTATAGTGATCTCCCGCAAAGTCCTCAAGGCTCCATGATGCATGTGCCCCATCCTGCGGTGCCAAATCTCACACTGCTCAGAACTGCTAGCTCTGCTGTCGGTACTACTGCTCAATGCCAAAAGGGACTGAAATGCAAACTTGTACACCATTGCATGGCGTACACCTATCACTCTAGCTGAATCAGCTGGAGTGCCCCTGGGATACATCAACACCTGTCCTCCCCTGAATAGTATCTCATATCCTCTGTCCTCCAAAGCTGAGACGGATATGAGGTTCTTCCTCATCCCTGGCACATAAAGAACATCGGACACCTTCAAGGGAGGTTTGGACTCCCTCTGAAATGTCAATGTTCCCACACCGACTGCTCTAACAACTCTGTCATCACCGAGTACTACCTCTACATCGGTGCCACTCTCTGAAAGCTCTGAGAAGTACTCACGGACTCCTGTCATGTGACGTGAAGCCCCACTGTCCACATACCAGATACCCGAAGATGCTCCGCTAATCGAGGGAAATGCATGCTCCCTCTGAACCTCTATGGCAGATAATCCCACACTAGAGGACTCACACGCAGTGAACCCAAACTCCCGGTCAAAATGATCTGCAAAGTCCTCAACCTCTGCTGACGCTGCCATGCTTTGGTTCTTCCCCTTCTTCTTCTTCTTCTCCGGACACACAACTGCATAGTGTCCCATCTTCTGACAATTCCAACACTTCACTTTGGAATAGTCCTTCTGTGTGTTATCCTGTTTACCTTTACCTTTGCCCCCACCATTGCTCGTGGAAGCCTGCTTCTTCCCTTTGCCTTTCTTGCGTCCTGCCAACAGTGCTACATCATCATCCTGCTCAACTGGCTTGGCTGCCCCAAGCTGACCTTTCCTGATCTCTGTCTGAATGCAATCATCCCAAAACCTCTCCCATGTGGGAAGGGTCTCACGTGCACAAACCCCATCGGCAAAGTTCATCCATGAACTGGGGAGGCCATTCACTGCAATCCGCACCAACTCAGTGGGAGGAATGGCCTCTCCAATCGCTGCCAACTCATCTCTCACATTAGTAATCTTTGTGAGATATCCAGCTGCACTATCATTACCCATCTTAATGGTCTTCAGCTTCTCCTTCAGGACCATTTTCCGGTTCTCATTGGTACTCTGGTAGAGATTGGACAATGTTGTCCACATCTCATGAGCATTTCTCTTCCCTCTCACATGAGGAATGCAATGGTCTTTGATTCCATCTAGAATCAATCTCTTACCCTTGTTGTTCTTCTTGTTATATGCTGCCAACTGAGTAGCATCAGTAGGCACATTCACAGGGTTCTGTGTGGTATGCACCATAATGTCCCAGACTTCTGCCTCCTCAAAGATACTCTGCATTCTCTCCTTCCAAATGCTGTAATTGGAATGCCCATCCAACCTATCCTCCACCCTCAGTCCCAAAGACATCCTGCTGTCCTAAAACTGAAAAATAGCACTGCTGTAGTAAAGGTAAAACTATTGTTTGTGAAAAATCAGCTTGCTGGAATTTTCTGAGTGAAAAATCAGCAGGCTGTAATTTTCCTCCTTGCTGTCCCAAACTGCCCTTCAGCACTCAAGCTCTGATACCATGTAAAAATTTATAGTTTCCCACCCCGGTTTTCAGTTTTTCACCTTATTACTCCAAAATAGTTAAATGTCCTTTCCCATATCCATACATTTAACAAACTGGAAAATAAATTTTGCTGAAAACACAAATTCTGGAAATTTTTTCAGAAAGCTGGAAAATGCAGAATTAAAAATCAGCAAGCATAAAAACAGTCATTCACACATTTGTCACTGATATTTTTGGTCAACATGACCCTGGAAAAACCCCCTACAACTCTTGGGGAAAACCAGTTTGAGAGCTCCTTATTTCTGAAAAATGCTTTTTACAGTGAAAGAAATATTCAGAAAAATCAGCAAGTAAACTTTTACAACTTATCTCGTTTTCCGTGCTTAACCACCGCCTTGGAAAATGTGCAGACAGTAAAACTGAACCAGCAATAAATGCTGTGCGTATTTCCTTGAAAAACGTGCCCAGAAATTACAGCATTAATTTCTGCTGTACGGCCTCCTCTTTTTGCGTGCAAAACGTGTCATATTTGCCTATACGGCCTCCTTGGAATACGTCTCTTGTTGCACAAAATGCTGGCATGCGGAAATGATTTGGATTTTTTGTGCCAACAATCAGCTACAGGCTGTACGGCCTGTCTAGAAAAGCGTGCAGCAAAAAACAACAACTTCTCCCTCGAAATCTGTGCCCAGAAAATGGTACGGCTGCCTTGGAAAACGTGCCACAAGCTGCTGTACGGATTCTGCCCTGGAAATCGTGCCAAATCTGCCTTGAACTGTGTGCAAACCCTGCTGTACGGTCTTGCTGAAATATTGCCTTGGAATGTGTGCCAAGCTGCTGCCTCCTCCTCCTCACTGCTCAGAAATCTCCCTTGCTCTCTTGCTCTTCTTCTCCCAATCTGCTCATGAAAGAATGAATGACCTTTTCCTCCTTTTCCTCCTTTAACCTAACCCTAAGTGACTTTTGGGGAATCCCTAAATCCAATGGCTGAGATAGATTGAGATCTAGGGCTGAGATTAAATGCTCATTTAAATCTCACTTTTCATTTTTTAATTCACCCCACTTTAATAAAGACCCACTTAGTCTTTTATTTCCAAAGTCACTTTTTCCTTTCTAATTTTCTATTGACTTTATTTAAAGTCACTTTAACTTTAGTAACTTTATCACTTAAAGTCACTTTAAAATTAGATTTGACTTTATAACTTTATAAAGTCACTTTAGTAACTTTATCACTTAAGTCACTTTTAAATTAGATTTGACTTTATAACTTTATAAAGTCACTTTAGGAGAAAAATTAAATTCTTTTGGACACTTTTTCCTAGGCCAAAGATCAAAGCCTTAGGGAACCACCTGTCCTCCGGTACCAAATTTCAACACTTTTCTCGTTGGGAAACCAACGGCCATGATCAAATCTTGAATCAATGGCTAAGATTAAAAGAAAGCTTGATCTGTGTGACTTAGGACAATTTCATCACATGTTTTAATTAATTATCTTTAATAATTTAATTTTCCTAAGTTAGAATTAGGGTCCATAATTAAAATTATTAATTAATTAATTATCTCCCAAACCGGATAAAATTTCCTAAATCCCTTTCTAGGTATTGGAGATCTCATGTACTCTAGTCCCTCCACAAATTTTGGGAGCTAGAGTACATTCAATGCTACCCCATCACTCAAGAAAACTCAACAGGAGTTGCAGTACAGATGTGGCAGTGGCGGTGACAACATCATGGGAAGCAGTACAGGAGAGCAGCAGCAATGCAGTGATGAAGGGCAACAGGCCAAGCATTAGCGCAGAGACCCACACCAGAGATCGGTGCAGAACTTCGGGGTGAAGTGTTGTGCTAGAGCACATTCCTCGCTAAGAGGGAGTGTTGAGATTTTTGAGTGTTGGAGTAGCATCGAATGTGCTCTAGCTCCCAAACTTTGTGGAGGGACTAGAGTACATGAGATCTCCAACACCCAGAAAGGGATTTGAGCAATTCCATCTTGTTTAAGAGATAATTAATTAATTAATCTTTTTAATTAAGGACCCTAAGTCTAACTTAGGAAAATTTAAAGATTAAAGGTAATTAATTTAAACATGTGATGAAAATGACTTAAGTCACACGGATCAAGCCTTCTTTTAATCTTAGCCATCGATTCAAGATTAGATCACGGTTGTTGGTTTCCCAACGAGAAAAGTATAAAGGAAAGGCTTGGGGTCAGTTGGAGAACACAAAGTGGCAGAGCACTGAGACTAAGCTGGAATTCTAGGGCGTGGTTTGCTAAGAATTTCCAGAAGTGTTTCAATTGCAGCGAGGGGTAGTATTGGCGCAAGGGATGATCTGATCCCAAGCCAAGAGTGCAACAAGAGTCAGAGAAGCAGCAGACTGAGCAGCGCAAAGGGAGCAGTAGCTGCGCAGCACAGAGGCTTTAGGTGGTACGCAAGCCCAGAAAGGGCAGGGCAGAGGCAGCAGGAGGCCAGCAGGGCTGACGCAGGGCCAGCCAGGGCAAAGCAAGGGCAGCGTAACCAAGTTTGGGGTGATGCAGGCCCTTCCTGAGCAGCGCAAGGGCTAACGCAGGCTAGCAGAGCTGACGCAAAGGGCTTCAGAGCAGCGTTGGGGTTTCTGAAAATTGAAAAGGGTTGAGTTCTGTAAATCCCATTTGAGGGTGTGAATTGGTCTGTTTTTCTGTCTCCGGAACAAAGGTATTGTTGCAGATTGTTTATTTCTCTATCAGATTAACCAGTTGGGTGCCTAGATTTGTTGTACTTAGAATCTACTTAATAATAAAACCCGCTAGCAGCAAGAACACTGGTTTTCCCGCATTGGGTTTTTCCAGGGACAGTTGTCCAGAAAATCCTGTGTCACTTTGTCGTTGTGCATGTATTCAGTTTAGATTTGTATCTGTGTAGACCGTTAATGTGTTTACTTCAATGTTAATACTGAATATTTCAAATTAATAACTTGTCTAAGTAGGAGAAGTAAATCAAGATTTAACAGTAGGGTTTCTGCATAAGTAACATTCATAAATTTTCACAAGATCTACAAACCCCAGAAGGAGTGCATAAGCTTGTCCAGTACTGCGCAGAGTGGGAAGAAGAGCAGATTCGACATTTTCTTGACGGCCATCGCAGCTCATGGCCTTAGAGATCAGGACCGATTGGAGGGAGCCTCCAACTACGTGAGATAAAAGGCAAGAATCACTTTGTCTTCTAGATGAGTATGATCTCAAGCTTTTCGTGACAAATTCGATAGCTATCCCTGCAAATCCAGATCAGCTGAAGAAGTACACAGCCGATATGGCGAAGGCCAAAAGGCTGACCCTTGATCACATAGTGTCCCATATAGCTGGCAAGGACACAACCAGGCATATGTGGGAAGCTTTGGTAGCGTTGTATGAAAGCTCTTCCGAGCAGCGCCAGATGTACTTAGAGTAGAAACTTAGGATGATGCAGATGCAAAAAGGAGAACATATTGTTCTGTTCCTATCGAAACTTCAGGAAATCCATGATCAACTAGCAGCAGTAGGGGCCAACCCTTCTCCTACAGCAATGGTAAGACTAGCTCTTAATACAATCTCTGAAGAATGCAAGTGTTTTTCTAGAGCATCCTGGGTAGAGCCACCTTGTCGAGCTAGGAAGAGATGTGGGTTGCTCTTCAACTAGAAGAGCTAAGGAGGGACCTGGCAAGTGTAAACTTAACAGCAGCAATGGCAGTGGATCGAAGTTGAAGCAGTAGGAGGAAGAAAATGCAACCCTCGCATCCAAGGGGCAGTAGGAGCAGCAGAGACGTAAGAAAGATGTGTCGAAGATTAAGTGCTTTAGATGTGGTGAACTTGGTCACTACGCTACCCAGTGTCCTTTGAAGAAAAACGACAAGGACGAGAAGCACAATCCGAAGGCTGCAACCGCGAAGACAGATGAGAATGAGTACGCCATGAGTGCCCACGCATTTCCATGTGGGAGACGGTGCGACATTGAGCTGTAAGTTTGCAAGAACTTCAGTTGGGCAAGATCCTTGAGGAATCCACCTCTTGGATCATGACCTTGCTACGGGTGCCCAATATCAACAGTAGCAGGCTAGAGGAGTTTTCAGTGGTGCAGAGGAGTGTTGGAGCGACAGATGCAGTGGTTAGCAGCGCAAGAATCTGAGCAGTGCAGAGGGACGCAGTGCAAAGCAGCAGCACCGCAGAGGGACGCAACGCAAAGCAGCAGCAGCGCAGTGCTTCAAAGGGATAGCGTGGGACTAGCAGCAATCAAAGTTTCAGCATCGAGATGTATCCTGAACACTAGTTCAAATTCTTGGATGATTTTCAGTTGCTTCTCTCAACAACTGAGTTACAATGCAGTGTTAGCAGTGGCAGTGCTAGCAACAGATGCAGTATTTTAGAGGGAGTTGCAGTACAGATGCAATGTTAATCGTGGCAAGGTCAGCGGAAGTACAGTTGCAGCAGCAGCACAATGGTTGGTGGATAGCATGTCAGACATCAACAACACAGAGGGAGATGCTTCAGAATCAGAGCAGTGTGAAGCAGGGCATATCTATTAGAGCACATTCCTCGCTAAGAGGGAGTGTTGATTTGTTGCAGCATCGGATGTGTTCTAAGCCTCAAACTTTGTGTAGAGGCTTAGACACATGCATTATAGATAACCTAAAAATTGTTTTGGGAAATTCCACCCAAAATAGTTTTATTTGATAAATTAATTATTTTTAATGAGGACCCTAAAGTCTAACTTAGGAAATTAAAATAATTAATGGGTATTAATTTAAACTGTGGGTGAAACTTCTAGAAAAAGCAAATCGAGTCTAAATGTAATCTTAGCTGTTCATTGGAGATCTAATCTCAGTCGTTGAAGTCTCAACGAGAAGACTATAAAGGAAGGCTTGACGGTCATTTGTAAAATACACCGAAAGGATCAAGTGATCGAATTTTCAGAAGTGAGCAATGCTCAAGACAAAAACCAGATATAAGTGATTCTTCATTGCAGTGAGGGGCAGAGACAGTATCCGGAGAGAAATCTTTCTCAGCCGGGAACCATCAGCAGAGAAGGGCAGAGAGAGATCCAGCAGCTATTGCGCAGAGCCAGAGAGGATGACGCAGAGGCTGCGTAGAGGGCCAGAGGAAATCTGAGGGTTTGCTGAAGGATTGATTTCAAAAGCCGGAAACCGGAGTGTGAGACCAGGAGGCAGAGATCGAAATTTCTGTGAAGCAGATTGTTGATTTTTTGGTAGCATTGGATGTGCTCTAGCTGCGAAACTTTGTGGAGGGGCTATAACACATGAGATCTCCAAGACCCAGAAATTGTTTGGAGAAATTCCACCCGGAGCATAAGTTATTCAAATAATTAATTATTTTAATAGAGACCCTAAGTCTAACTTAGGAAAATTAAATAATTAAAGTGAATTAATTTAAACATGTGGGTGAGAATGTTCTAAGTGACAAGGATCAAATCTTTTCTAATCTTAGTTGTCGATTAGCGATTAGATCATGGTCGTTGAATGTTCAACATGAAAAGTATTAAAGGAAGGCTTGGGGTCAGTTGGAGAACACACACAGGGTGGCAACACTTGAGCTAACTCGAAATTATGGGGCGTGGTTTGCTAAGAATTTTTGAGTGAGCTTGCAGTGCAGCAAGGGGTAGTTCGGCAACGGGATTTCTGAGTCCAAGGTCGAGAATACAATAGCAGAGAGGCAGATCTGTACCACAGAGCAGTGCAGGCCCAGGAGGGGTGACGCAGAGGCAACGTAAGCCCAGCAAGGGTGACGCAGAGCCGAAACAAGGTGATGCAGTCACTCAAAGAGTTGCGCTAGGGTTTCAGTGGGCCAGATAGGGCTCGTTGTTCAGCAGATCTAAAAGGGTGATGCAGCCACACTAAAGGGTGACGCAGTAACTGCGTAGGCACCTGTGGGGTTCTTCATCCTTAACTGAATTAGCCATATTATCTGTCTCCAGAGATAGAGGTACTTATGTCTAGATTGTCTCTGGGTAAACCACTATTGGTACCCTAGTTTGTATTCAGAAACTGCATAATAATAAAACCCTCAAGAGTTGTTGCACCGGTTTTCCCGCATTGGGTTTTTCCGGGGACATTTGTCCGAAAAATCTTGTGTGTCCTTTGTCGAATGTGCTTAATTCTTCAGTACTTGAATTGTATATTTGTGTAGGCTGCAGTGTGTTTACTTCAATGTTTTCTGAATATTTCTGAAAAAATATCTTGTTAATTTAAAAATACAAGTAGGAGAAGTAAACCAGATTTCTGCAGTAGCATTTATTTTAAGTGAATTCGGAAATTTTAACATGGTATCAGAGCTATTGCAGATCAGGGAGAGCTGAAGCCATTAACAAAGAGACGAAGTTTTGCTACAAGAAGGCAGTTGTGACAGCACAGATCCAGGAAGAGGCAGTGCAGCACTAGAGGGACAACGCAGACCTAGGAGGGGTGATGCAGATCTTGTCTAGCTCATGCATAGCTGACGCAGAGGCTCACGCAGACCCAGACGGGTGACGCAGAGCCAGTCTAGCTCACACAGAGCTGACACAGAGGCTCACGCAGGCCCAGAAGGGTGACGCAATCTAAGAGGAGGTAACGCTCTACCAGTTATCGTGGCTAGAAGTGCAGTTTTTTTCTTCGAAAGTTGTTGGTGGGGCATTGTTTTGTCGGTGTAGAACAATGTCTAGCAAGGTTTACAAAGTAAGGGGAAGCAGTTCCTCAACAGACTTTCTCACCAAGAAGTCTAAGATCTGATCAGCAGAGTGATTGAAGAGGGCTGATTTGAGAGGAGTTGGTGGAGGATTTCCGGGAGGGAAATCACTTTTCAAAGGGAGTGTGTTCTCTAGAGGGTTTCTAGCGCCAAGAAATCCAGATCCCTGTCTTTTGCTGAGGGTAAGCAGAAATAGGGAGAGGAGTTCTTCAGCTTCGACAGCTTTTGAGCAGAGATGGCCACACATGGATTGAGGGATCAGGACAAGTTGGATGGAGTATCCAACTTCGTCATCTAGAAGGCCAGAATCTTGTTAGTTCTAGATGAATATCGTATGAAAGATCATGCCGAGAAGGTTGTAGTTGTTCTTGTTGATGTTGAACCGTTGAAGAAGTATGAGGAAGCGCAAGCAAGGGCCAAGCGCTTGATTATGGATAGGGTCAAGGATCATGTGGTCCTACACATTGTTGAAAAGAACACAACAAATGAGATGTGGACGACGTTGACCTCAATGTATCAAGGGACTTCTGTCCAAAGGAGAATGCTTCTGGAGAATCAGCTTCAACTATTTCAGATGCATAAGGGAGAGGAAATCGACCCCTTTCTCATTAGATTGAATGCGATTCATGCTCAGTTGGCTGTTATGGGGGCCACTCCTAATGAGGGTCTATTGGTCAAGACTGCTCTGAATGCAGTGTCTGAAGAGTGGGAGACCTTTGTCCAAGGCATTTTAGGTAGAGCAACACTTCCAAATTGGAAAGACATGTGGGCAACTCTTCGACAAGAAGAGATCCGGAGGATGACCAAGGCGGGCAGCATTAGCGGCGGAATCAAGATCAAGAGGGAGGAGGAGGAAGATGCGGCTCTCGCATCTAAGGGAAAGCAAGGGCAGCGAGGAAAGAAGGGCAAGGAAGACCTGGATTCAAAGGCTGCAGCAGCGAAAGGTGATGATGGGAGTGATGATGATGTGGTTATGAGTGCTCATGTGCCTCGAGAGAAGAGGTGGAGCGACATAGATCTGTAGATTGATCTACAAATAGCGATGAGATGCAGGATCCTTGAGGTGACCAAACTCTTGGATCACATACGAGCTATGGGAGCCCTTACTGATAGTAGCAGGATGACTAGAGTCAGTTGGTGCAGAGGATTATAAAGGCACATTGACAGTGCTAGGATGTTGAAGACTAAAGCAGCGCAAAGGTTGATGGGATTTTAGCAGCGCAGAGGTAGTGCTTACGCAAAGCAAGAGCAGCAGCAGCGCAGAGCTCTAGAGGGTCAGCGCAGATTAGCAGCAGAGGGTGTTTCAAATCGAGATGCAGCCAGACTGACTTGTCTATCAGGATTTTTGGGTGATGTCCTTCAATTGCTTACTTCTCAGCAACTAAGTTGCAGTGCAGCAGTGCAGCAGTGGCAGTGCTATGGGCAACATGATGCAGCATTTGAGAGGGAGTTGCAGTATAGATGAGGCAGTGACTGTGAAAGAGTCATGGGCAATTGTACAGAAGGCAACAGCACAGAGGATGAGGGGCAGCAGGCCAAGCATTAGCAGTGCAAGGGACCGATGTTGTGGATCAGGGTGATGCTTTAGGTTGAAGTGTTGGTAGAGCACATTCCTCGCTAAGAGGGAGTATTGATTTTTGGGTAGCATCAGATGTGCTCTAGCTCCGAAACATTTGAGGAGGGGCTAGAACACATGAGATCTCCAAGACCCAAAAATCGTTTGGAGAAATTCCAAACGGAGCTAAAGTCATTCAAATAATTAATTATTTTAATGGAGACCCTAAGTCTAACTTAGGGAAATTAAATAATTAAAGTGAATTAATTTAAACATGTGGGTGAGAATGTTCTAAGTGACGAGGATCAAGTCTTTTCTAATCTTAATCGTCGATTAGAGATTAGATCACGGTCGTTGAATGTTCAACAAGAAAAGTATTAAAGTAAGGCTTGGGGTCAGTTGGAGAACACACACAGAGTGGCAGCACTTGAGCTAAGTCGAAATTCTGGGGCGCAGTTTGCTGAAAATTTTCGAGTGAGCTTGTAGTGCAGCGAGGGGTAGTTCGGCAGCGAGATTTCTGAGTCCAAGGTCGAGAATACAATAGCAAAGAGGCAAATTCGTACCACAGAGCAGCGCAGGCCCAGGAGGGGTGACGTTGAGGCAACGTAAGCCCAGGAAGGGTGACACAGAGGCAGCGTAAGCCCAGCAGGGGTGACGCAAATCCAGAAGGGCCCACGCAGAGGGACGCAGAGCCGGAACAGGGTGACGCAGTCACTCAGAGAGTTGCACTGGGGTTTTAGAGGGCCAGATACGGCTCGTTATTTAGCAGATCTGAAAGGGTGACGTAGCCACACTGAAGGGTCACGCAGTGACTACGTAGGCACCTATGGGATTCTTCATCCTCAATTGAATCAGCCATATTATCGATCTCTAGAGATAAAGGTACTTCTGCCGGGATTTTCTTTGTTAGGTAAACCACCACTGGTACCCTAGTTTGTATTCAGAAACTGCATAATAATAAAACCCTCAAGAGTTGTTGCACCGGTTTTCCCGCATTGGGTTTTCTAAGGACATTTGTCCGAAAAATCTTGTGTGTCCTTTGTCGAATGTGCTTAATTCTTCAGTACTTGATTTGTATATTTGTGTAAGTTGCAGTATGTTTACTTCAATGTTTTTTGAATATTTCTGAAAATAACTTGTTAATTTAAAAATACAAGTAAAAGAAGTAAACCAGATTTCTGTAGTAGAATTTATGTTAAGTGAATTCATAAATTTTCACACAGATCGATTCACCAGCTGAGTGATGCAGTGCCCAGAAGGGTTGACGTTGGGACTGCGCAGAGGCAGCGCAGAGCCTTCCCGAGGCACATCATTCAGTGGTCGGATCAGCCAAGATTTCCAGTGATAGAGTGAGGTAACTTCACTAATATTTTGTCAGTCATATTCTCTGTAACTGAATTGTCTGGAGTGACATTCAGTGATGTATTCAGATATTAATGTTGCTTAATAATTAAACCCTCAAATCTGCTGCACCGGTTTTCCTACATTGGATTTTTCCGAGGACGTTTGTCCAAAAATAACGGTGTCCTGTGTGTGTTATTTCTCTTGCTCAGTTTACTGTTTTCACATATAATTTAAGTAAGTGAAGGTTGCTTCAGTAACTGCTTCAATGTTTTCAGAAGTAATCTGCAAATTAACTTGTTAAATCTAATTTACAAGTAGGAGAAGTAGTTCAGTTTGTTGCAGTAGGATTCCAAATCTAGAACTTGGAATTTTCACAATGGATCACTTTTTGATGAAAGGAATGGTGACATGGCTCATGAATGAAAGTGATGGATGGTTTGTGCCCTACGAAGAAGTCCTAATGGATGTGAACTTGTTAAAATTGGACAATTAGGTCCAAACTCCATGTTGTGATGCTCAGATTAAGAGGCTAATATTTTTGTTGGATTCCTCTTTCGAAGAGGTGTAAAATCCATATAAAATATATCTTAATCCGATGAGCAAAACATTTATTTTGAATTTATTATTTATAATAAATTATATGTGCAGGTCGGCCTTAAGGTTTCACACCCCCAGCAGATGTGTCACACACCCCAATGATGGATATAAATACAGGCAAAGTTGGAGAGCATTTCACCACAACTCAACACACATCTTCTTCTCTCATCTGATTTAGTACGAGCTCCGTGGAGGACAATTTCAGCTCACACGTGGGAAGAAGGACAAATCCGTACGGCCAAGAAGAAGGACGAAAATTCTGCAGCTAGGGTTTTCAAGGAAGTTTGACCAGCGTTGACTTTGGTCAACGCATGGTCCGAAAGGGCTGAATTTTGTTGGAGAATTCGATTTTGGGAGGCCGTACACATTGGCACAGAAATCGAGGTCAAAAGGTTGACCAAACTTGTTGCTGCGTTGACTTTTAGCTTGCTGCCCTGCGTTGACTTTTCTGGACAGCGTTGACTTTTCTGGAGTTGACTTGGGTTGACTCGGTAGCTGATTGGAGGATTGTTGTGACACGTTCTGGGTTGGCTGATCAAGGAGACTTTGCTGGTTGAAGCATCCTGTTGACCGCCGTAACGCACCATCACATTTTTCCGTTTCTGGTTTGTCTTCTATAAGATCCACTGATATGTTCTATCAGCATTTTACTTAACCATTTGTGTGATTGCTGTAATAAAAGTAAAGTTGCATCAAGCATAGAACATCTACAAAAATTTACATGGTATCGGAGCTGAGGTGAAGACAAGCCCTAACTTTAGCAATCACCATCGGAGGAAATGGGTTCCACAAGTTTTGAATTCAAGGAGAATGACAAGCTGACTGGGAGGGATGACTTCCATGCCTGGAAGATGATATTTGATCTCAAATTGGAAGACCATGATCTCTTGGATCCTGTACTGGGTAAGATTCAAGAACCTCCATCCAATGCTACCGCTGCTGCTAAAAACAAGTATAAGAAGGGGGAGATCAAAGCAAAGCTGATGATCAAGGAATCCATACATAAAAGTCTAGTTGCCTACATATCTGAGCTAGGCACATCCAAGGAGATGTATGATAAATTGAGACTTATGTTCAAAGTAAACAATGTGAACCAAGTGCTATTCCTCAAGAATAAATTGAAGAATATGAAGAAGGGCCGGGATGAGTCTGTTCAAGCTTACTTTATGAAATTGACCGAAACAAGGAACAATCTGCTGGCTATTGGGGAGACAATAGCCGATCGTGAGATGGTTCTCACCACACTTGGAGGACTCCCATATGAATGGCAAGTATTCACTACTACCATTCTCAATAACAATACCATTCCTAACTTTGACGAGCTTCTGTCTAGATGTATGCAAGAAGAAACAAGGATGAAGGAATTCGAAAATGACATAAATGTTGCCTATGGTGCTCATTCTCGAAAGAAGAACTCTGGTGGTCCTAAGGACAAAGGAAGAACAAGGGCTCAAGAAAAGAAGGGTAAGTGTTTCACTTGCCATAGGCCTGGTCACTATGCTAGAGAATGTCCCTTCAAGAAGGATTCTCCCGATAATGATGATAACAACAACAACCGAAGGAATGGGAATCGAAGAAACGACAAATCCAAAGGAAAGAGGAAGGCTCCCTTTGGTGGAAACAATCAACCTTCTAAAAGGTCTAGAAACTCCAGGTATGAGGAGTCTAATGCTGTTGATAAAAGAAATGAGTATATTCTTGTATCTGCTCTCTCTGCTACATCTCTGCCCGACACTATGGATGTCTGGCTGATAGATAGTGGTGCCTCAAGACACATCACTGGATTCAAGGAAGCACTCTCTGACATGGTTGAGAGGGATACTAATCTAGAAATTATCCTTGGAGATAATGCCACATATCCCGTGAAAGGGACAGGAACTGTGACCCTCCACTTGTCTCAAGGACAAGTCCTACATTTGCAAGATGTACTCTATGTACCAAAATTGAAAAAGAACCTTGTGTCTGTATCAGCCATGGAAGACAAAGGGTTCAATGTAACATTCTCTGATGGAAAGGTGCTCATGTGGAAGAAGAGCTTCAAGGAAGCTATCTCGATTGGTTTTAGAGTTGGCACACTCTACCAGGTTGGAGGGAGTCCGCTGGGAGCAATGACATGTGATACTATTCCACAAACCGAACTATGGCATCGAAAATTTGGACACCTTCATTACAAGGCCCTTCCCGAAGCAAGGAAGGTGGTGACAGGGATGCCTAACTTTGGAAATAATCATGAAGGTGTATGTAAGGGCTGTGCCGAAGGAAAGCATACAAGGGGACCTTTCCCCTCAAGTGTCACAAAGACATCTAATATTTTGCAACTGGTCCATTCTGATCTATCTGGTATGTTGCCCGTGACATCCCTGGGAGGATGTTCTTACTACATGACATTCACTGATGACTTCTCTCGCAAAACCTGGATATACTTCTTGAAAAAGAAGGATGAGGCTTTCATGTGGTTCCGTACCTTCAAAGCCTTGGTGGAAAATATGACCGGAAAGAAGATCAAGATTTTGAGGACTGACAATGGCACTGAATATGAGTCAAATGAGTTCAAAGACTTTTGCAGAGAAGCCGGCATTAAGAGGGAGACTACCACTGCATATACTCCTGAGCAGAATGGTGTTGCTGAACACAAGAATAGGACTATTGTGGAAGCTGCCCGTGCCATGCTATGTGACCAGGGTCTACCGAAGTTTCTGTGGGGAGAAGCTGCAAATACTGCTATGTATATTCAAAACCGATGCCCTCATTCTGCTCTGGACTCCAAAACTCCCGAAGAGGTTTTCACTGGTAATAAACCTGATGTCTCACATTTTAGAATTTTTGGATGTCTTGTTTATTTTCATGTGCCAAAAGAAAAGAGAAGTAAGCTGGATGCTTCTGGAAAGAAAGGAATGTTTGTGGGCTACAGTGAGACTTCTAAGGCCTATAGAGTCTATGTACCTGGTCAAAGGGAAGTAGAGATATGCCATGATGTCACTTTTGACGAAGATGCTTCCCTGAAGAAAGTAGTAGATCTTCCAAGATCTGAAGAAAATCATGAAGAAAGGCCTGGAAATCAAGAAGAACCGCGGGATGAGACAATGCCTGATATTGAAGGACCAATGGACCCTATTGATCCATCTCCTTCACTGGGAAAGAGACCATCATGGCTCAGGGACACCCTCGAAGATGCTGAGGGTCATGCTGCCCCAAGGGGGACATTCCGAGAAAGCAAGAAGCCGTGTAGATACCAAGGGTATCTAGCTGCCATGATTACTATTGTACAATCTGAACCTGGATCTTTTGAGGAAGCCGTAAAGCATCAAGTCTGGAAGGATGCTATGCACGAAGAATATGAGTCCATAATGAAGAATGATGTCTGGGATGTGGTCCCAAGGCCGAAGGACAAATCAGTTGTCACCGCAAAATGGCTCAAAACATGGATCTGATGGGAGTGTTGAAAAGTTCAAGGCAAGATTTGTTGCCCGTGGCTTCTCTCAAAAGGAAGGAATAGACTATGATGACATATTTGCACCTGTGGCACGATATACCACCATTCGATCAATCATAGCCCTTGCTGCTACGCAAGGATGGAGTCTTCATCGGATGGATGTCAAGACCGCTTTTCTGCATGGTGCAATAAAAGAAGAGGTGTATGTAGAACAACCTCTGGGATTTGAAGTTCAGGATCGAGACACTCATGTCTGCAGGTTGAAGAAAGCCCTCTATGGGTTAAAGCAAGCACCCAGAGCTTGGTACGAGAGGATGGATAGTTACTTGATGAAGTTGGGCTTCACTCGAAGTAATGTTGATCCGAACCTTTACTTCAAGGTTGTACAAGGGAAGCCTCTCATTCTAGTGCTATATGTGGATGACCTCTTCCTGACAGGTGCTGACCCTCTCATTCTAGTGCTATATGTGGATGACCTCTTCCTGACAGGTGCTGACCCTCTCATTCATCAATGTAAGAGGGAGCTCGCTGCTGAGTTCGAGATGAAGGACCTAGGATTGATGCACTACTTCCTAGGCCTGGAGGTCTGGCAGAGACCTGGAGAGATTTTCCTTTCTCAAGGAAAATACATTGTGAAACTTCTAGAGAGATTTGGTATGGTGGACTGCAAGTCCGTGTCAACACCGATGGAACTCAACTTCAAGAAGTTGAGTGGCAGCGCTGCTGGGCCTATCTTGGCAAATCCTACTGAGTATCGTCAACTCATAGGAGCTTTGATGTTCTTAGTGAACACCCGACCGGATATATGTTTTGCAGTGAACACTTTGAGTCAACAGATGGTTGAGCCTCATCATTTTCACTAGGTTGGTGCCAAGAATCTTCTGAGATATCTTCGGGGCATGATAAACCATGGGCTGAGATACACTGCCGGGAGTGTGACACTCCGTGGATATACTGATGCCGATTGGGCTGGCAGTGTGGTGGATCGTAAGAGCACATTGGGATGCTGCTTCAATCTTGGTTCTGCTTCGATCTCATGGATGAGCAGGAAGCAGAAATCGGTGGCTTTGAGCACCGCGGAGGCCGAATACATTGCTGCTAGTATGGCCTGTTGTGAAGCAGTTTGGTTGCGGAAGCTCTTTAGTGAGCTGTTTGGACATGTGCTAGATACCACTGTGATACTCTGTGATAATCAAAGTGGGATTCGTATGACTGAGAATCCTGTGTTCCACGACCGATCCAAGCATATTGATATCAGGTACCACTTTATCTGGGATATGGTACAGCGAGGCGCCGTAAGGCTCGATCATATAGGAACTGATGAGCAGGTCGCGGATATTCTCACTAAGCCCCTGGGGAAGGTCAAGTTCCTAACCTTCGTGAGAGTCTTGGTGTCATGGAACGACCCTATGATGTGGGTCCTGTTGGACGATGAGCTCTGGGAGCTCTGGGGGGCTTTGGGGATAGCTTCTCGGAGCTATAAGCACTCATAATGCTTCTGCCCCACCCTTGTGATTATTGAGCTGGTTCGCCTCTCATTTATCTGTGCCCCGTATGCATCCTACCCATTGAGTTCGGGGCTCATGGGAAGTACCTCTCATTTGGCCAATGAGGTGGGAAAAGCTAGAGACTATTAGCAAAGACTGATGGACGCATCAGAGATTGCCGTACTCTCTATCTAGGATGGCACGGTCCAACCACTTGATCTGGGATCAAGTTTAGTGAGGTATGGGACCTCTGCCTGACTTCGGGTCAGATGAACCAACTTCGGGTTGGTTGGAGACTCTTTGTGAGTCTGATAGAGGTTTCGGACCTCTGGGCTGAATTTGTCAGCCGGGGGATGATGTCTTTGTGACTGACCCACTTCTGTTCTGAAATAAAGAGGCCACCAAAGCAAGTTACGGCGGGATGACGCACGATGTTTGATTGCACTGATGGATGGAGTTCTCCCTAGTTGAGAGGGAGTGTTAAATTTGGACAACTAGGTCCAAACTCCATGTTGTGATGCTCGGATTAAGAGGCTAATATTTTTGTTGGATTCCTCTTTCGGAGAGGTGTAAAATCCATATAAAATATATCTTAATCCGATGAGCAGAACATTTATTTTGAATTTATTATTTATAATAAATTATATGTGCAGGTCGGCCTTAAGGTTTTGCACCCCCAGCGGATGTGTCACACACCTCAATGATGGATATAAATACAGGCAAAGTTGGAGAGCATATCACAACAACTCAACTCACATCTTCTTCTCTCATCTGATTTAGTACGAGCTCCTTGGAGGACAATTTCAGCTCACACGTGGGAAGAAGGACAAATCTGTACGGCCAAGAAGAAGGACGAAAATTCTGCAGCTAGGGTTTTCAAGGAAGTTTGACCAGCGTTGACTTTGGTCAACGCATGGTCCGAAAGGGCTGAATTTTGTTGGAGAATTCGATTTTGGGAGGCCGTACACATTGGCACATAAATCAAGGTCAAAAGGTTGATCGAACTGTTGCTGCGTTGACTTTTAGCTTGCTGCCCTGCGTTGAATTTTCTGGAGAGCATTGACTTTTCTGGAGTTGACTTGGGTTGACTCGGTAGCTGATTGGAGGATTGTTGTGACACATTCTGGGTTGGCTGATCAAGGAGACTTTGCTGGTTGAAGCATCCTGTTGACCGCCGTAACGCACCATCACATTTTTTCTGTTTCTGGTTTGTCTTCTATAAGATCCACTGATATGTTCTATCAGCATTTTACTTAACCATTTGTGTGATTGTTGTAATAAAAGTAAAGTTGCATCAAGCATAGAACATCTACAAAAATTTAGAGAGCTCGACAAAGAAGAAACTCATGACATCGAAGGAAGGAGTTCTACAAGCAGCTGGTTGTCCCATGATCTCCACCTGATGAGCTGCTAGAAGCAAGTCCCTAGTCACGAGGGAGCTTTGTTAAGTCCCTATTTAAGAGGGAGCTTGGGTACATTCCTTTTAGAGGAATGGGTACATTCCTTTAGTGGAATGGGTATGTCCTCCTTTAATTGAGAGGGAGAGATAGACACAGCATTCTTTTCTTCACTTGGGAAGACAGAATGGAAGATTGGGTAAACATCTCACATCCGATGCTCTTTGAGGATGTGTTAGGGCATCCAAGTCGTAGAGGACCGATATTCTTTGAGGACTGGGAATCCAAGATAAGAATAGTCCTAGTGGAACACACTCTGAGAACCCTGGTGGAGTATGTTCTTTTGAAAAGTGTAACTAGGATCGGTCTTCATATTGACTATGTAATTCTGTATTTATGTAAAGAAGAAGACAAAAGATAATAAAATATGTTTTTGATATGCTTGCCTCATGGGTTTCATGAGCAAGGTTTTATTACAGGTCAACAGACTTCTTCTTGATGTCTATTAGGATTTGTCTTTTGGTTATAAATGTAATTAGGAGTCATGTATATGAAGAGTCTAGTCAGACATATATGCCTCAAGACCTTGAAGAAAATGGCTCCAGAACAATGCTCAAAGCAGCCTTCAAGACAACCTCCTTAACGCTAGAAGATCAGCCCCACAAGTCGGCTTGAAAATGCTGGAAAGGTCGGCTCAATAATATGTCACAACAGTTCACTGATAGGTCAGCTAATTATAGGGTCGATCAACTATAAATAGCCCAGTAAACTTCGCAGAAATACATAACAGAAATTCGGACAAGTGCTTTGAGATTTAGTGCGAGTTACTAGTCTGAAGAAAGGTACGAGTTACAGGTCTGAAGTAAATAGCGAGTTGCAGGTCTGAAGTAAAGATTATATCTGCAGTTTCATTAGAAGACAGAGTTTCGGTCAAGCCTGAGGTCACTACGGTCACACTTATCGGCAACAAGTGCAAAGTCTGGACTGCGTTCAAGTGTGAAAGGAACTGTATTGAGGTGCGAAATAACATTGTTGGAACAGGGCTATGTTAAAGGACAGCGTTAAGGTATAAGCTCAGCAAGGAATGTCATCATTATAGTATAGGGTGGACTGTTCATTGGAATCAAGACAAGTGTGCAAAGTCAGCAAGGTTTAAGTAAAGGCTCAAGGTAAGACACGTTGCTGATATCTCAAGTAAAGGATCTCATAGAGCCAGAGAAGGAAGATTACAAGTAGAGACTAAGCTCTCTAGTCTCGGTGCTGAAAGGTGCAGATCGATGCAGGAAAGAAGGAGCCAATGAAGAAGAAATAACAAGGTCTTGGAGGCATATAAAGGTCTAGGGTCTGTGTCATGGTCTTATTACTTGTCATCTTAAAGTCTATAAGAAGAATTTCTCATGGGTTTTCCTCTCCAAGAGGAAGAGGTTTTGCCTTGGCTCGAAAAGCCTAATTTTGTGTCTCTTGTATTTTTGGTAATTGACTTGATGAAAGACTTAATAAGCTAAGAAGAGAAGACTTAAGTAAAAGAAGTAAGTTCACAAGTGATTATCAAAAAGAGAATTTGTATTAACCTACAGCCTTACAAATTCTCAACATGGTATCAGAGCTTTGGTTACAAGAAAGGGTTATCAATGATACAAATCTACTTCAGTTTGGAGGTTACAATCTCAGCTTGGTTATATTGCAGTGCTTATAGCACAAATATTACGAAACATGTCACCTTCATCACAAGTTCGGTGATACTTCAGTTCGGCATGCATGTATATGAGGTAATATTACCCAGTCATCCTAAAACACAGTCTCGGCATACATACATCCCTACAGTTCGGACTCAATCTAAGATTCTCGATGGTATATAAGTTTGAAAAAGGAAGCAAAACTCGGATAGCACAATTTCAGCTATATAAAGATATCAGTGAGCAAATTACAAAGATTACAAGTGACATTCTCAGCATGACTAAATAGACAAGACTCCGGTCATTAGTGCTACCATAGTAATAGAACTATGACACCATCATAATTCGGTATGGATGGTTCAATACTACTGCAGCAAGAGTTTGCGAGTATAGATCAGTCAAATGCACTTACAATACTGATTCAATTCTATATATATGATTCGGTGTTTCCCCCAATAAAGATAATTCTTATATATTGATGAACTCAATGGCATGACCTCAGCTTACCAGTGGTGGTCACATCCTTGGAAGAATACAGTCTAAAAGTTCAGCGACACGAATTGATGACATGTGATCTCAAGTCTGGAACAGCGTAAGAAGAAGATCATTCAAGGAAGAACAAGGTGAAGATCTCCTCTTCACTTGCCAAGTATCTTTCATTTTCATTTTAATTTTGGTTAAATGACTTCGATTTGCAAGGAGATACATAAGGTGGTTGTATTACCGAAGATCCTTGCATAGTCATGATCCTCATAGATAACTAAAGTCATAGATAAGGGTCTCCTTTGAACTCATGGAAAGAAACTCTTAAGGTTCTCTCGCATGAACAATATTGGAGACACAAAAGAAGTTGAAAGAAGAATTATGAACAGTACAAGAAAGTTCATGTCACCGGAAACGATGGAAGGAGTAGATGGAACGAGGGAGTAAGAGATCATTAAGACTAGTCTCCCTCATAATAAGTCTCTTTATGGCTCCTAGATCCTACTTAAGATTTGATGCGATGTGACATCATGGAAGTATAAGAAACAAGAACTCATACAATCATGAGGGTAACAAAATCATGGGATAAGTAAGTTACCTCACTCATCAACCTAGGGTTTCTATGGAAGAAGACAAGTTGAAGGTAATAGTTTTGAAAAACTCAAACATTTGAAGAAAAGGAAGAACCTGATTCAAAGAAAATCTAAGAAAGAAGAAGCAATGGATCTACAATATGATTGAGATCATCTTCTTATTTAAGTGATTTATGTTGGTTATAAGATAGGAAGTAGTGTAGCACCTGGATGAAAGCATGGTAGGAGCTGCTGGTGAATAAGCTTCGAGAAAACCTCTTTAATAACATTACAAATATAAAGTAGTCGTCAAGAGCAAGGGTCATCATGGAAACAGATTTCTGGGATATTGATGGAGCACGCCAAGAGAATGAAGCTCTTCATTCTTGAAGATGACTCAAGGGTAAAAGGGTATGAAGTATGTATATATTTATATGCTAAACATTGGATGTTGTGAAGTCATGTCATATGGTTGCAGGTCATGAACTTCTGTATTTAGAAGTATGATCTATGGAGGACTATTTCTCAGTGCACGGACAGATGAAATCAACATAATATGTCCTCATGGAATATGAGGTGGTTGTATATGAACAAGGAACTAGAAAGATTGTAAGTTCCAGGGAATAAAGAATGTGGAGAGAGGAAGAGATCGTGAAATGCAACCATGTCAAGATATGACTAAGAGATCTCCTGGAAAGATATGTAGATTCTGACGGAAGTCTGGTAAAGAAGAAGACCTTTGGCAAAAAGCACATCATTAGGAGATGTGTCAATCTGTATGAAGGATGTCGATGCCTACTAGAAGATGTCATAGTGAAAGATCGTCACTAAGGTAACTTTTGTTCTAAAAGGTTCATATGAATATGTTTATCTGGAAGAATTTGTGCAGGGCTGCTAATCATGAGAAATGATGTATGATCCTTGGAGATGATTCGAAGGAAAGTAGCATGGCATAACAGTGAACCAGATAAGGAAATCTGATGAATCACTTTCGAATAGTTGGCATGACTTAGGATGAAAGTGATGGATGATTTGTGCCCTATGAAGCTAAAAGTGGGAGATTCCTTAATATCAAAATCCATGACATCGAGGACAAGTATTCTTCATGAGCAGCTGGGTGTCTCACCATTGCTGCTGGAGGTCCCTGGTTAAGAGGGAGCCTGATGATAAGTTTCTGACTTGGAAGAAACTTGGTAATTCCTAAGAATGAGCTTAGGTACATTCCTTCTATAGGAATGAGTACATTCCCTTGTGGAATAGGTCCTCCTTGGTTGAGAGGGAGAGATAGACACATCATTCTGGTCTTGGGAAGACAGAATGGAGGATTGGGTAATCATCTGGCATTCGATACTCTTTGAGAATGTGTTAGGGCATTCAAGATAAGAGTAGTTGGGGACCGATATTCTTTGAGGGCTACCTACCCAAGAGAAGAATAGTCCAAGAAGGTCATACTTTGGGAACACCTGGGTTTAGTATGTACCTTGGAGAGACAATGACGAAGTGGTCTATAAGTCATGTGTCTCGCCAGCATTATAGCCCATTGTCTCATTGAGAGACGGGGTTGTTAGTCAAGGCCTTGCACTAGGACAATGCTGGTTGATATGATGCTATACAAATGTGATTACCAATCCAATTCTTCTTATAAGATTCTTCAGTTTGAAAGTGACCATGTACCTATATGAATACCTCCCTAGTTAAGAGGGAGTGTTGAAAAGTGTAACTAGGATCGGTCTTCATATTGACTATGTAATTCTGTATTTATGTAAAGAAGAAGACAAAAGATAATAAAATATGTTTTTGATATGCTTGCCTCATGGGTTTCATGAGCAAGGTTTTATTATAGGTCAACAGACTTCTTCTTGATGTCTATTAGGATTTGTCTTCTGGTTATAAATGTAATTAGGAGTCATGTATATGAAGAGTCTAGTCAGACATATATGCCTCAAGACCTTGAAGAAAATGGCTCCAGAACGATGCTCAAAGCAGCCCTCAAGACAACCTCCTTAACGCTGGAAGATCAGCCCTACAAGTCAGCTTGAAAATGCTGGAAAGGTCGGCTCAATAATATGTCACAACAGTTCACTGATAGGTCAGCTAATTATAGGATCGATCAACTATAAATAGCCCAGTAAACTTCGCAGAAATTACAAAACAGAAATTCGGACAAGTGCTATGAGATTTAGTGCGAGTTACTGGTCTGAAGAAAGGTACGAGTTACAGGTCTGAAGTATATTGCGAGTTGCAAGTCTGAAGTAAACATTATATCTATGGTTTCATTAGAAGACAGAGTTTCGGTCAAGCCTGAGGTCACTACAGTCACACTTATCTGCAACAAGTGCAAAGTCTGGACTGCGTTCAAGTGTGAAAGGAACTATATTGAGGTGTGAAATAACAGTGTTGGAACAGGGCTATGTTAAAGGACAGCGTTAAGGTATAAGCTCAGCAAGGAATGTCATCATTATAGTATAGGGTGGACTGTTCATTGGAATCAAGACAAGTGTGCAAAGTCAGCAAGGTTTAAGTAAAGGCTCAAGGTAAGACACGTTGCTGATATCTCAAGTGAAGGATCTCATACAGCCAGAGAAGGAAGATTACAAGTAGAGACTAAGCTCTCTAGTCTCGGTGTTGAAAGGTGCAGATCGGTGCAGGAAAGAAGGAGCCAATGAAGAAGAAATAACAAGGTCTTGGAGGCATATAAAGGTCTAGGGTATGTGTCATGGTCTTATTACTTGTCATCTTAAAGTCTATAAGAAGAATTTCTCATGGGTTTTCCTCTCCAAGAGGGAGAGGTTTTGCCTTGGCTCGAAAAGCCTAATTTTGTGTCTCTTGTATTTTTGGTAATTGACTTGATGAAAGACTTAATAAGCTAAGAAGAGAAGACTTAAGTAAAAGAAGTAAGTTCACAAGTGATTATCAAGAAGAGAATTTGTATTAACCTACAGCCTTACAAATTCTCAACATGTTCCGAGAGAGATAATGATGAGGATGTCTATACATCATTAGTCCTGCCAGCATGGTGCTCTGATCATATGGAGAGATAGAGTTGTTAGTCAAGGTCTTGCTATGTGACAATGTTGGTTGATATGATGCTAAACAAATTGATTACCAATCTGACTCTTCTTATGAGAATTCTTCAGATTGAGAATGACCAAGTACCATTATGAATACCTCCCTAGTTAAGAGGGAGTGTTGAAAAGTGTAACTAGGTTCGGTCTTCATAATGACATGTGTAATTGTGATTTTATATAATTGATGTAAAGAAGAAAAATAAAAGTATTATTGTAATGCTTGTCTCCTGGGTTTCATGAGCAAGGAATTTGATTTTTATTAATGGCTCCCATTCTGAGCCCTTAGGATTGGTCATAAAGTCAAATTGAGTCAATGTCATGTATGAAGGACCCTTCTTGGGCATGTTACATTTATATACAAGTCAATGAAATAGTCAAATAGCCCTCCAAGGCCAAGCTCAAGCATCTCTTTCAAGTCGGCCTTAAATGAAATAATGAATTTGCTCCAAAAGACATGTTGGCTCACCCTCAAGTCAAGTTGGCTTATTATGGAGGCTCCAACGACTATAAATAGAGCAGCTCAACCTCATTTCAGAGACAGATTTTCAGTCAAGGTTTGAAGCTAGAAAGTGGTGTGAAATTCATCAAGAAGAAGCCTTATAACCAATGAGGAGAAGGAAAGGAAGAGCGAAGTCTTTGGCATAGTTTTGGGGCCAAGTAAACTCCACACATGCGAGATTGCAGACCTATCTATTGCAGGAAGAAGGCCGAAATATTGCAGTCACAGTAAGAGAGTATTTAGGGTGAAGAACAAGGAAGATATCAATCCGAGTTGTCAAGTAAGCAGTCCCCACCTAAAGCGAAGGGAATCAAGGTTCCAAAGTTGATTATTCGCACGTGCTAGGGTTTCTGAAGGAAGCCGAGAAGTTGCAGGTCTGAATCAGAGAAAAAGGAAGTTGAAATCTGAAGTATAGCCAAGGTACAAAGGAAGTCGAGCAAGCAGTTGGACCAAGTGTTGACTTGGGCACGAAAGAGTAGTGAAAGGGAACTTGTGTCTTGGTCTTGGAGAGTCAAATAGGTCAAGGGTCTTGGTCTTGGTATTCGTCAATTGAAGTCTCTATAAGAAGAATTTGTTTGGGTTTTCCTCTCAAGTGGGAAAAGTTTTGGCTCTGGTTGATCGCCTATATTATGTGTCCCTTGTCTCTTTATGGTTTATGCATTGGTAGTTGTTTAATGAAGAACATTATAATAACCTAAGTAAAAGAAGATCCTAATCTAAAAAGTAAAAAGGCATTCACAAGCAGGTATCTAACCAAGAGAAATCACCTAATCTTGATGCCCTAGATTTCTCAACACACCTAAGGATAATCCCCCCCACCAACGTCAATGCACTGACATTTCTAACCCCTAAATCATTTGTGCACCAATTTGACACTTCATGGTCTAGGCATGATCTAAGGCAGTTTTGATAATTTAAATGGCTTGTAATGTCCATTGCTTGTATTCATGGTGGCTAGTAGCTACACTTGTAGTGCATTTTCTTTATTTTTTAAATGACATGACATATTGGCAAATTTTTAATAGTTAAAAGGAAGCATTTGAATATATGTTTGAATATATATATATATATATATATATATATATATATATATATATATAGTTTGGTCGAACTACCTGTCCCACCAGCTACATCAAGATGCTGCATTCCTGGAAATGGACTCAATTTTGAGACAAGTCTGCAAGAACCAGATCACACAAGAAGAAATAATTTTTTTCATGCATCCAAAGACAAACTGAGCAGAGATATTGAGAAATTGAAATTCAATGGTTTTAATTATAACAAATAAATATGAACCTATCCTTCCAAAGCCGGTGAAGACCAACACTCATTATGTCATTCATGATGTCATATTTTGAGGCAACACTACTGAAAACATCACCAACCATTCTGCTTTTCTCCTCTTCAGGCACATCTTTAAAGCCTGCACACAGAAGCATGAAAAATGCTTCAGCACAATGTAACTTTATAGTTGCCATACCAAGAACTACAACAAAAGAATAATGAGGAGCACATTACATGGAATTTCACAACAAAAAAATAGATTAGCTGTTCCAATGACATCTAGGCATGACATCTATAGTAATGTCGGTAACTGGATCTAACTCCTCTGTGATTAAAATCACAACGATTGCTATTTAGTGACATCCAGATGAACATTGCTTCCAAATTCCACGCAATGACACATCTGTTCAATCTAACTGCACCAAGAGCTGCATTCCACAGCCCAAGTGTTTATATGTTTGTGACAGTTGGGGTGACATATTTCTTGTATATGTTAATTCTTCTAAAGTATACGTCTAGGCTAAGATGGTCAATCTTATACTCATGAAATTGTTAATAAGTAACACAAGCCCATCATAACTGATAATTGGTTATGCCAGAAGTATCAAAACAAAAGAGGTGCCAATATCAATTTCATGTGTCAATCTCCATGCTGAGGTGTGAAAACAATGAGAATGGCACATCAAGGTTTTTGAAGACTCCTGGCAGATAAAAAATCCAGGATCTTTAGAAAACACGGATGCTGGAACCCTTAACTCTAAACTTCATAAGTTTTACTAAAACAACAAATACCGAGACCACAGTGAAACCTTGGTTGATAAGTGCAGAGAAACAATAAAACTGAACAATAACAAGATTAAAAATAGATCGGTCAGAAACAGTGACAAAGTGAATTAATTTAGTTCCTGAAAAAACTCAGTACCAGAACAACGAAAAAACATTAAAAAATCAAAATGGCAACAAGAACAATAAATGAGAAGGATATTGCATAAGGCAGTTGAAGATCACCTGTGTACCCTTAACAGCCCTGAACAGAAGCAGAAAACAATAAGAGGAAGATTTTTCATAGCAGTATGCTTGTTACAAATTGTTGAAAATGTAGCTAGTGAAGCTCTTCTGGCTTGTGCCTTGGCCAGTGAAGACCTCGATTTGTCTTTTCTCTAGTATGGTGTAAATTCATGAGTTAGACTTCAGTTTCATGCGTAGTGTTGGAGCTTCACTTACGTGGAAGTCTTCATCAGTTTGACTACAGAACAAAGTGGCAGTTACAGGTTCAGTTAGAATGAGTTAGTCTTCAGTCTGGATTGAAAGGAGAATGAGTTAAGACTCCAAGTGTTGATTGGAGAGAGAACCAGTTGAACTCTCAGTTAACTCACAATCATAACTCGAGCTTCTAAATTGAGCTAGGCCACTTGCAAGGTCGAATTGGGTCTATAAAGAGGAGGACGAAGGCACATAATTAACACAAGTTTGTGAGATCGCCTTTGATTGTGGAGTGTGTATTCATGAGGAGCAAGTGTGCACAGATTTAGGAGGCTTGTGCACTAAAGAATAGGAGCAGATTTGCGCTAGGAAATAGGAGCAGATCTGCGCTCTGAAATAGGGCCTCTTCTGCACTAGTAAATAGGAGGCCTATTGCACAAAGAAATAGGGTCAAGAAGTGTGCAATGAAATAGGAGCTGGGATCAGGCAAGAGGCAGGGCACGTCAAGACTGTCTTCAGCAGAGATCAAGAGCTGAGATTAGTGAGAAGAAGCAGAACACTTTCTCAGAGACAGATCGCTTTGTAATAGATCCAATTGCTCAAGATCAATCAATAAAATACCACAACTAAAAAAGCAGGTTTTACCATTTGGGTTTCATGCGTAAACAAGCATGTCAATTTGTGTGAATGTGTTTTTTATCTCTCGATTATTTTCCACTGCTTATAAATTGTTAAGAAACTCTGTATCTTGGTGAAAGTAAATTTGGTTTCAGTTTCCAGTAGTAATTCATCTAATTAGTTTGAGAGTTTCAAGAGAAGATTAACACAAATACAGCATCAAACTACATTCCTTGTAATTTTCCAAAGATTTCACCGGAAGAATTTATTGAAAGTACTTATTGTTTACACGATGCTCCCAATTATCACTGCTTATTTCGATAATATTACAATGAAATGTTGCCGGTTCACAGCGTTCAAAAGAATACCTTTAGCTGAAATGCTAGGTGGGAAGTAAGGTAGCGACTCTGCCAAAGTGACCCAGGACCTACACCTGAACCATTGCATGAAACAATTCATTTACTCCTACGCCAGGTCATTAGGGGCAAAACATATGTAGAGGGATTTGAACGGAATTTGTATAGAATTTAAACCTTGGTGTTGGCTATGAATTTATGAAACACTCCCCTCTACCATCTAACTAATACCTTGTTGACCACTTCGAAGTACTCTGCTTGGAAAGCAACTGATTTCAAAAAATTTAATGACATTTAGGAAGTTCTGCATGTTTTAAGCAGAAGAAAGCAATTGAAACCATTGCTTTCGACATGAAAACTTGTGTATTGGCAAGTCCCAAAATTAAAATTTCGCGAGAATATACAGACACAGGGAAAGTATTCGTAAGTTGAAGTCCTGTACGGCAGCCATTTTTTATCATGTACGACTTTACATATAATGGGGTTTACTGTGACATTTGATTTTATTTCAAACTGGTTTTTTATCGCTATAAAAGCAATTCGATCCTATTACCGACTGCAAATGCAAGAAACCATGAAAATAATGAGAATTGTTACCAAAGCTGGTGGCATGAGAATGCAAGCCCGCTGGGAAGGTCGTGCGCATCGGGCAGGAGGCGAAGTGAGGAAGTAAACATGTGTATTTGCGGAAATTCGACCTCAGCGCCATTTTTTTGCAGTTCAATTAGTGTGCATGCCAAGCCTTTCTGTTCCGCAAATTGTATGTTTGACCACTGCCAGAAACCGGATATTTGCTTTATTTCATCGATGGTTAGATATGATATATTTTAATAACGTTCACGGTTGACCCAATGGTTTAAGGGACCTACATTTTACATCATACAAAAACATCACACGCTCAATTTTTTCACTAGACCTACATTTTACATCATACAAAATATTACATTTTCAAATGTTTTCTAGACTTTTTTGTTGTGAATTTTGATAAAGAAATTTGCAGTTTTGTGAAGTCTTTCTTTCTCGAACCGTGTACTCAAATTGTCCATCTTTAGACCACTTTCAAACTGATTAGGAATGTCCTTATAAGTCAGACATTCCATGTTAAAGTACCATTCAGTTTCAATTGCTCTTGTTCTACAAAATATAATCAAATTATTTCTTCCCATTCTTCCTTGGGGGTTATCCATCTACCTGTCTCGCACCTAAGATGATGATATCCGGTCCTCAACTGTGCTATTAAAATTTTAGCCTTTCCCTTGATTGCCGCACTTAAATAAGTCTTTTCTTCATGCGATTATGATGGGTTGAAGTTTTTGACATATATATATATTTTTTTTTTTTTTTTTTTCTGCCAACCTGTTTTTCCCACATGGCAGTGTTGAATTTTTCAACACCCAATTTTTTATCTCCTCTTTAAAATTAGGACAATCTTGCCAATTAATTCCCCGTTTGCTCATCCATTTGTCATTTAGTTTCCTCCAAGTTTTCTTCCTGCGCTTTAACTCCTCTGCGTAAATCATCTTGGGCCAACGATGTGCCTTCATGTTTTCCACCTTTTTTAGATAACTTAACAAACGAATGATCACTGAAGCCTCCATCGGAAACATTCCAGCCTCAGCTAGCAGGATATCATATGGGATTGTTGCCTTGACTTTGAGGTTACTAATGATTAAGTACTTTTGAATTCTTTCTATTTGTCTCCACTTGTGATTTGACATGTTGTTGCCCCAAACTTCACATCCATATAGGACAATTGAGGTAACCAACACTCCAAAAATAGTTTTCTTAGTTATCCAGTCCCAATATTCTACTTCCCTACATTTGTTATGGAGAAGATAAGAAGCTCTCCACCCCCCTTCAATCCTTTTAGTTATTCATGTCTCCCAACTGAGCCTATTGTGAAAAACAATTCCTAGGTACTTGTACTCTTCCATTATCTCCACAGGTTTTTCCTCAAATATGAAGCTAACATGTTGTTTTTTCCGTTTCAAAGAGAAGATCATGACTGTGGTTTTACTAGTGTTTACTTGCATCCCAACTTCCTGACACAAAAGCTCTAATGCTTTTAAATGCTCTCTCAAACCATGCGCAGATTTTGCAATTAAGATGAGATCATCAACATACAAAAGTAGCTTCACGACATACCCTGCAAGTTGAATACCCTCTCCACTAGTGTTGTTTAGCCATTCTTCTAGCTTATAATTGTACAAACCAAATAGAGTGGGGGAAAGGGGGCACCCCTGCTTGACCCCGATGTCACTACCAAAGCATTCTGAAAATCCCTCTTTAGTTATGATTTTAGCACTAACTTTCTCATACAGTTTGTGGACAATAGCTCCATATTCATTTGGGATTCCAAGCTCTTCCATTCTTTTCCAAAGTTTATCCCTAGGAATAGCGTCAAAAGCTTTTTTGAAATCAACAAAGCAACAAAATGCTTCCCCACCCTGAATGTCCCATATTTTTTCTATGACGTGCCTAAGTGTGATGCAATGATCAATTGTAGAATGCCTTGGCCTAAAACCAGCATGTCCTTTTGCTCTTTTACCCTCTTTAGAGTCTACTTTATTTGCGTTTACCCACCTATTGTCGTTGGGATTCAAAATGGTTAAAAAAATAAAACTATGTAATTTTTTCTTATGAAAAATACCAACTATAAGTTACATGATTTACCTATGAAGAATACCAACAATCAGAAGAAAGATAAGTTAGCTCCTGGGTTGATGGAGGATGAATAGTTACATCGTTAGAATATTTCTTTTAATGAGTTATTAATTCAAAATTTATAAATATTATTAAAAATAAAAAAATAAAAGTGTGTATATATATATATATATATATATATATATATATATATATATATATATATATATCAACTTCGAGGTGTTTTGGTGGATTTTGGGGAGGTGAGATGAGGCTGAAGCATTGAAACCCTAACCCTAATGGCGCCATGGCTTGATCGGTTCGAAGGCGGCGTGGAGGAAGCCACCGGAAGGAGGTGGTACCTGGCAGTGGGGTTCACGGAGGACAGACAGATGGCGACGGTTGGCGGCAGACTCTAGGCACATCGAGAAACGTACCCATGCAAACGGGTGGTAAGAGGTATTTCGGTATTACTGTGCATAATATGCTTGGTTTTCATTTTTACCATTCACGCAGCAAGGTAGAAGGTAGCAGTTACAGCCGAAAGGTGCACGCGCCCGGTGTGAAGGGATTAGAAGAACGAAATAGTCGTTGCCGACACAAAGGTTTCAGGTAACCATGGTCAACAATTCAAAAAAGGTGGAGGTGGATCCTGAGCCGGGAGATATGCTTACTATGTGGTGGTTGGAAGTCACAAACCAGAACCTGAAGCGTTTCATTGGGCCAGTTGGATTGGGTGGATGGAAGACTGGAGGGTCGGGAGAGGAGGGGAAGCAAAAGGGTTTTCTACTTTCGTTGGAACAAACCCTAACCGACATGGTGAAAGGGACCATGCAAACAACAAGAATCCCTGTGCAAATTTTGGAGACACTAATTTTATCCAGGGTCGGAGCGGGGGATCAACCGAATATAGGTAAGCCACTGGATATTGAGCAGTCTTTCCATTTGACAAGTGGGTTGGAGGACATTGTTGCTAGCTGCATTTTTTTGAAGAATACAGGACTGAAATCATGTTTGGAAAGGAGTTTAACCTCTTCGATAGTATCGAAATATGGGGTGGTGGAATCCCTAGGAATGTGTAGGCCACTAGGGAACCCAGGCGAAGGGGAGAAGCGTCTCCAAGGATATTTGAGGGATGAGGGTCTGGGAAGCATTGAAAAAGCTATAACAACCGACAGAAGAGTTTGGGCAGAGACCCAAAGCCAGGAACGAAGGCTTTCAGCAGCAGGGAGTCGAAGTGGGAGCATCCATTCTCGTGACCTGATTGAAGGAAGTAAAAATTATTCGGGGGCATTGGCGAAGGGTTTAGCTCTAGAAGGGTCGTCCCAATAGGGTGGGGGATGTGGAGACCCACGGAACATATAAGGGGGATTGGACCCAAGTCCAGCCCATGATTCTGATGGGGCTTTGGACAGTCCAGGAAACACGAGAAAGAAAGCGAAGGTGGTAAGGCAAAAGGAAAAGATTCCTAGCTTGGTGTTGGGTATAGACATTTCGGTTGGCAAGGCTATGGAGACAACAGAACTAACGTTGGTTGGGAGAGCTAAGGGTAAGAAAATTTCGACAAATTATCTGAAGGAGTGGGCAACCAAGGCGTGGCAGATGGCTCCAGATCAACATTTCGAGGTTGTTAATTTAACAAATGGATGGTTCATGGTAAAATTCCAGAGCAAGGAAATGGTCGAGTGGGTGTTAGAGAGGAATTAGGGTTTCAGCTGAGCCCCAATTTTATTTAAAAGATGGAGCCCTCTGTTTGATGCACAAGGGGAGAAGGTGGTGGATCTCCCAATATGGGTTAGACTCTAGGGGCTCCCACACCCGCTATGGTCGGAAAATGTCTTTAAGGAAATTGGGAACGAGCTTGGGAATTTCCTGGAAGTCGACGTGTCCTTCAAACAGACAAGGGAGCAAGGCATTGCTAGAATCTTGGTTCGTTTAAATCCCATAGATGGGCTAGCGGAGGCAATTCAGTTACACTACAGGGACTAATCATTCATACAAGCTCTTGACTATGAGCAGCTACCGCTTAGATGCCACAGGTGTCATCAGTATAGACACTTAGCTAAAGCTTTCCCTCTAAGTATTAGGAGGAGGAAACACAAAAAGGGGAAAGAAAAGGTTGTGCAGGAGGGGAAGCCAGCAGAGGATAAACTCAACAAGGAGTCTGGAACAGATCAAAGCCACAAGGAATCTCAGCACGAGGCAGAGGGGAAGAACATGGACACTATTATGGAAGAGGTGGAGGTTCCAACACCAGGATTGGAAGAGGACCTTACTCAAGCTGCAACCATGGATATTATAGTATCGCCGAATGAGGGTACTGCTCTTGACACCTCCTCCTCTCTTTTTTTCTGTTTCGGATATGTCATTTATGCTTGCGGGGCATGGTCCTTCTAGGCCGATCATCCATTCCTTACCCTCAGTTCAAAAAAATAAAGTAATTGATGTGTTGGATAGTATTATTACCTCAATTCTTGATCTATTTACAGACATACACCCCTCTCCTCCTTCTGGAATCGATGATCCTCCCATCATTGAAGGTGAGCGAAGAACCTATAACCTTAGACCGAGAGAAAATAAGGAAAACCTGTTGGAAGTTGTTGGGGATTGGAGAATCTCTTGGACTCCTCCTCAGGGCCCAAGCAGAGAGGTAGGAAGTCGAATCTATCAAAATCCTAGATCAAAGCCAGACTGGACATAGCCGATGAAAAACAAAGGTATTTAACAGGGGTACTTAAGGTAGTGCAAACCCCAGGTATGGTGCATAAATTATTATTCTGTCTCTAAAATGTATGGCTTTGGCTAGTAAGCCCAAAAAATAGCCCTCAAGGTCCTTATCTCTAATTATGGGCCGGACATACTTATGCTTTAGAAAACGCTGGGTCCTGGGGAAGATGTGAATTTTGCTCTCCCGAAACTTTGTCCGAGTTGGAGTTTTCAGTGTCTTGATGCCAAAGGAAGGTCAGGTGGTCTGGTCGTAGGTTTTAAAGAAGAGAAATTCAAATTGATCAGCTATTGGGGTAGGGAGCAATTCATAGCACTGGAAGCCTACTCTTTAGACCTTTGCTCAAATTTATTGTTCTTGAATATATATGGACCATGCCAAGATAGGGTGGATTTTTTTAACAACCTTTGGCCCAAATCATTTATGAACAACCCAAATCTTATTATTGGGGGAGACCTTAACTTCTCTTTTGGTTAGGCGAAGTCTTGGGAGCCGACCGCCCACTCTGACCCTCTATCCAATTTTTTTTCTTCTAAAATCAAAGATGGTAATCTCATTGACATAAACCTCCTTAAGTTGAGGCCAACTTGGAGGAACAGGAGAACTGGGGATGCTAGAGTGGCCAAGAGACTAGACAAATTTCTACTCAAAGAGGTGTTGGGGGACAAAATGCCAGTGCTTAGGTAATTGATTGGTGAAGGAGGGGATACAGACCACCACCCAATACTCCTGGAGCTTAAGGGTCCTTATGAAAAACTTGGGTCTCCCTTTAAATTAATCTTGGATGGATTAAGGAGGATTCATATACCTCCCTCTTCAAGGAGGCATGGAGACCCTTGGGTGCAGAGGAAGTTACTAGCAGAGGCACACATTTATGGGATAACCTTAAGTGGACGAAAAAATCTACTATAGAATGGGCAAAAAAAAGGAAAGAAATTCAAGAGGAGATTCTAAAAAGGTTGGGAGAGGAGCTGGGGAGGATGGAAAGCCTAGAAGTAGATGGTTATGAAATGGTGGAAACGAGGGAAATTATCAAAAAATTGGAGGTGGAAAGAAGGAAAATATTGTTGGAAAGGGAGGAACAATGAGGCTAAAGAGCAGAGCTATATGGCTGTCAGTAGGAGATGAAAATTCGAAGTTCTTCCACAACTATGCTAAAGGGAGGAAAACTCCAACACCATTTGGGGGATGAGGACGATAGGATGGCAAAGCCTTTTGCTGAATTAGCATCCACGGGGAAGGACCACTTCAGGAATGTATTTAAAGCCCCCGCGGAAGTTACTATTGCCGAAGTGGTGAAGGTAGCCCAACATTTTCCTAGATATGTTGAGGAAGAGGAAAATGAGATGTTGACATGCCCGGTGTCAACAGAGGAAGTGGAAGGAGTGCTCAAGGCAATGCAGAAGGATAAAAGTCTTGGGCCGGATGATTGGAAAGTCGAATTCTATCAACACTTCTTTGAATATTTGGGGGAGAATCTTACAACGATGGTGGAAGAATCTAGGATAAAGAGGGCTTTCGTTGAACCAATGAACTCAACATTCATAGCCCTTATCCCGAAGTCGGAAGAACCTGGCACTTTCGACGATTTCAAACCCGTCTCTTTATGCAATTGCATATATAAAATTATCTCGAAAGTCATAGTTGTGAAGCTAAAGACGATTATGTCCAAAAACATATCAAATGAACAATATGGGTTCCTGGAGGGGAGGCAGATCCATGAAGCTATAGGGGTGGCACATGAAACTCTCACAACATCAAAAGAAACAGGGGGAAAGGTATGATTATTAAAATAGATCTATCTAAAGCATATGATAAGATAAGCTGGATCTATATCAAATTGCTCCTGACTCATCTGGGATTTAACATCTCTTTTATCAATTGGGTGATGGGATTATATCGGATATCAGTTTTGTTGTTGTGATCAATGGGGTTGCTTCTCCTTTCTTCAAAAGTCAAATAGGGCTAAGACAGGGGTGCTTGCTCTCTCCCCTGCTGTTTCTCTTAGCAGTAGAAGGTTTAAGCCAATGTTTGGTAGCATCCAAAAGGAGAGGGGACATCAAGGGCATTGAAGTGGCGATAAACCTACACATAACTCATATGTTATTTGTGGATGATATCCTCCTTTTCAGTGATGGCAACAGAAGGGATGTTAAAAATATAAAATCCTCCCTTGACCTTTTTCTCACAGCCATGGGGATGAGCGTTAATGTAAGAAAATTTGTCATCCTTGTAGAAGGCCTCTTGGGAGAGGAGGCTAGGAGGGTTGTTGAGGACCTCCCTTATGAGATTAAGAGTATGGACGACAACTTTAAGTATCCTAGCTTTTTCCTCAAGCCGGACTCATACAGGTCCCTGGCTTGGTTGTGGATGGTCACAAAAATCGAAAAGAAAGTTCACCACTGGAGTTATAGGTGGCTTTCCAAAGCTGGAAGAATGGTGCTAAAAAAAATTGTTTTAATGGCCATCCCAGTCTATTAGGCAATGCTCTCGTGGGTACCAAAAGGAATTCTGGAGCGGGTGCGGAAAATTTGTAGTAAATTCCTGTGGGCAGGATCAAAGGAGGAAGCAATTTTACCTTGGGTGGCCTGGGAAAGAATAGCCAGATCAAAAGAATGGGGGAGATGGGGAATAAAAGACCTCCCTTCATTTGTGACTTCTATAGCTTCTAAAATGGGCCAGAGAATTATTTTCAAAGACTCGCTATGGACCATGGTCATGAAAATAAAATACATCGACTCGACGCCTTTGATTGAATGGTTGCAGACCCTGGGGAAAAATCTATCCAGGGCTTCTGTGGTGTGGAAATCCATTATGCGAACATTGCAAATTATAGAGGATGGGTTGGTTTGGCAGATTGGAAATGGTGAACGGGTAAGGATTGGGCTTGACCCTTGGGTTGGTTACAAGGAAGGATTTTCACTCCCATAAGGGCTAAGGCTTCACATATTGTCCAAAGGGTTTTTTTTCCTAAATCAAATCGAAGAGGTGGGATCCTCTACGCATTGGAAAAAAGGGTGGTTGACGGGGGAAGATATGCAAATAGATCCACATTGGAACGAGGTGTGGCAGAATTACACAAGTGAGATGGTAAGGTCAAATGTGCGCATACGAGATAGAGTGGATGAACTGCGGTGGGTTCATGCCCCCTTAGGCAAATATTCACCAAAGTTCGGATACTCGTACATCATGGAAAAAAAGGGATGGGAGGCACCAGAACAGTAGGAAAAATCGCTCTGGAAACTAAAACGGCTAGCAAAAAGCCGACAATTCTTTTGGTGCATATTAAAAAACAAAGTCCCAACTTGGGATAACATTCAAAAAGGAAGAAAGAAGGTTCGGGTTGGTGCCCTTTATGCAAATCAGACGCTGAACCAGTCTCCCATATCTTCCTTCATTTCTCTTTCAGTAAGCTTGTTTAGGATGAGACTCTGGTCCTGTTAGGCAAATCACAAAGTTGGGGAGGGGATAATGTCAGGAAGTATGGCAGGATTGGTGGAATGGTAGTTCGGAGGAAAACTAGAAGGAACTACCCCTCCTGATATCACGGGGGAATATGGATAGCAAGGAATATGATCATCTTCAAATATCAGACGACACCTTTCCAAGCTTTAGCTGTGGAAAGTGCGGTAATCTATGCTCTAATGCCGGTTCAACAACAAAAAACTAGTCCTAGGGTGATCTCACCGGAAGTAATAAAGGGAGATATTCCGTGGGCATATTTTGACGGAGCCTCCAGCTCTAATAATATCTGTGGAGCGAGCATAGTGATCCACTTAAGCCCGTGTAAGAGAATGGAAGCCTCAGTAGGCCTTGGTAGTGGAATGAATAATTATGCATAACTCAAAGCCCTCCACCTTATGCTATGTTGGCTTATCCATATGGGGGTTTCCTCCCTTTAGATCTTCGGCGATTCATTGAACATAATTAAATGGTTCAATAAAGATTTCACATGTCAAAACTATTTGTTAAGACCCATACTTGAGGAACTTTGGACGTTGAATGGTTTTTTTTCTTACATTTCAGTGTGTCACATTTACAGGGAACGAAATGATGCAGCAATCTCCTTTCTAAGGAGGGTGTACAACATAATTTGGGCAACTGGAAAATTAGAAAAATATGTCCTGAAGGCACAGAGGAGCTGGACTGTCCCCCTTCTCATGATTGGGGTCATTATAAATTATGTATATGGTTTACATGTATTTGTAGTTTGTTCGTAAAAATCAGTTGTATTTTGTTTATTTTTGCTACTTGGACAGAACTGTACTCCATACTTGACTTAGTTTTCTAGTTTATGATGACATAAAACTATGATATTGTTGACCATTTCTATTTTCCTGTTTGAGTTGTTTTCCTCATAAGAGGAGGCTCGGGAATAGAAGTGGGATTTTTGTTTTTTTGCTACTAGATGGAAAATGTCTCAACATGGATCCTTCCTTGTTGATATGGTTTTTGGTCTTGGTTGATTGTCAGCCATCGTATGATCTGTTTTAGAGATTCCTTTGGGGACTCAGAAGGAATAAATGCTTAAATGCATGTGCAAAGTTAACTCTTTATTACATAATAAAAAAGTATGATTTTTTCTGTGGAAAAAAAATGTATTATTTATCAATTTTAAAAGATTGTATAAAACTAAATATAAATTCAAAAGTTGATATAAAAATCATTTTTTTTATATCTATCATTTATTAATTTAAAAAGGTTGTATAATACTAAATATAAATTTAAAAGTTGATATAAAAATCATTGAGCCAAGAGGCTTATTCTACAGTGTGAAGTGTGAAGGTGATGTGTAAGTGTGTTTGTTTTTAACTTGGAGTTGAAAAACACAATATTCTCTAAAGAGTACTTAAAAAGAATAAGCTATGCGTGTTTTGTTGGTTGTCCATATGACCTCATATAATTTCATGTAAAGTAATTATAAGTAAAAAAAAATATGTAAATAAGATGTTTAAACCTTATATTTTTTCAAAAAATTTCTAACACATTATCTAAAAAGAAGCAATTGAGAAGTAACATGGGTGGAACTTGATGAAACCCTAAGAATGGAGGTTTTCTGCAGACGATGCAGGTCGTACACTGGTTGCAGGTTTGGCACAAGCAGAGGCCTTGGAGGTGACATTTGCCAGTATCTGTCAGAGTCCAGAGACTATCTATATGCATCATTGGAAGACACGAGGAGTACGAGATTCCTTGAAACCGCACTTGGTTAAGCTAGGTTAGAATGGAGTTACCTACACCAAACCCTAACCATTTCGCAAGATGGCGTTCCGGGCATAGGGTTTATGTGCATCTGTGGTTTCTATGCTATCGTGGTTTAGTTTTAAGTCTGAAAACTTGTTTTAGCCATGGGATTCGAAAGGGATCACGTGGATGTTGAGCCGACGCCGAAGGATCTGCTCACATGCTAGGGACATGAGGTATTGGAGAAAAAAATGGACCAATTTTTTCCAGTCATCGCAGAAGCAGAGCCGAAACCTTTGGATTCTGGAGGTATTCGGGGTTTATCGAAGAGGGCTGCGTTGTTAGAAGAAAGCTTGCATAGTACTGTTAATTGTGTTTGGAAGGCGGGAGGTGCAAGAGGACCTGAGACAATAGAGGCCTCAAGGGGTTGTGGAGGAGGCGGTTAGCACAAGGCAAACCTGCAAACCCCTCCATCATCTACGATGCCAGGTATTTCATCTTTTCCGATTTTCACAGGAGGGTTAGAAGATATTGTAGCTAGTTTTGGCTTTCTGAGTTATGTGGGGTTGAAATCTCTAGGGGAGGAAAGGATACTAGGTTTGGATCTGGGTCGAGGACGGTTTCAGAACGAGTCCTGTTTGTTTAAGAACCCTTCTCAGGGCCAGGGGTTTATTTTTTTGGAGAATTTTCTCTTTTTGCAAGGAAGTGAAGCAGCTAGTACAGGTCCGTTCTTGGGCGAGGGTGTGCAGTGAACCTCAAGGAACCTGAGCCAGTCTAGCAGAAAACAAGAGAGGTCTTCCTCGCCTTTGGTAGAAGAAGGCGAAGCAGGAGGAACTTCGGATAGTCATAAAGGAACTAGTCAAGAGGGGCTTCAAGCGCCAGAAACTAGAGTTCAGGAAAGGGAAGTCGCTAATTCTACTGGAGAAAGGCGACTTGTGTTGCCTTTAGCAGAAGTTTCAGATGTTCTCGAAAACCCTGTGGAAGGAGAGGAAGGAGGAGGAAGCAGGATTGCTAGATCCAAAAGGAAAAAGAACAAGGCTATCAGGAAGAAAGATGAACGCCCTTGTTGTGTTCTTGGAGTAGACATCTGTATAGACGAAGTCATGGAAGCCACCGAGACAATTCTTGTGGGCAGGGTCCGTGGAAGGAAATTCTCAGGAAAATGTATCACTCATTGGACCAATTTGGAATGGAAGGACGCCCCAGGGAAACGTCTGGAAATTAAAGCTCTACCCAAGGTTTGGTTTAGCCTGAAGTTTGAACAAAAATAACACTTGGACTGGGTAATTGCAAGAAACTGGTGTTTCGGGAGAGGCCAGTGTTATTCTAAAGATGGACTTTGCTTTTCGACGCTCATAGGGAAAATATGGAAGAGTCTCCAACGTGGGTAAAACTCCTGGGACTCCCTCTTCCTTTCTAGACAAACTCAACATTTCAATCCATTGGAAATACTATGGGACAGTTTTTAGAAGTTGATACATCTTTCAAACAATCAAGGGATTTGAGTGCGGCCAGGATTCTGGTAAATTTAAACCCTCGAGAAGGTCTAGCAGATGAAATGTGCTTGAAGTATAAGGATTATGAGTACAATCATATCCTAGATTATGAGCATTTACCATTCCGATGTCACAGGTGCCACAAGTATGGGCACCTCGCAAAGGATTTCCCTCTTGGACATCGCCACAAAAGAAAGTAGAAGAAGGTGAATTGGGAGGCTTTCCCATCAGTTGAAGCCGAAGACAATCGGGATCCTGAGGAGGATTTGATGGAAGAGGCAGAGGGTCAAGACATTGTCATGGAGGATCCCGTGCCATCTGAGCACATGGAAAACCTTCCAAATCAACAGGCTTCAGACCCGGATCTGGAGTCTTCCCAGGCTCAGAATCCTCCAATAGAAGTAGAGGCTGAAGCTTCACCCCTGGAGGGTACGCCTCTTGTCTCTAATCCTTCTTATATTTCTTTCATGTGCTCTTCTATTTTATATCTATCAAAGCCTGGTCCCTCCAGGCCTATAGAAATGGGACATATTCAAATGCATGAAATTATAGAGTCATCCTCCTTGACCCCCCCTATTGATGTTATTCCTGAACCTGACCCCTCACTGTCGGGTCTCCCTGAGAACCCTCCTTATAACCTAAGATCTCTAGTGAATAAGCCTTGGAGAAGAGAAGCCATTGGAGGGATGGAGTCTAATCATGTCTCGGTTGGGCCTAGGAAGCTGAGAGGAAGGAAATCAAACCTCTCCAAGGCCCAAGTAAAAGCAAAACTTGACATTGCGGATGGGAAGCAGAGGTCTCTCTCTCGGGTGCTTAGAGTAGCGCGGCCACCCTCCCATGGTTACCGATGATAATTCTCTCCTACAATTGTAGTGGTTTGGCTAGTCAGCCTAAAAAACTAGCGTTAAGGGAACTGATGAAGTTGCACAATCCGGAAGTTTTGCTTCTCCAAGAAATAATGGGCCAGGGAGAGGAGGTAAAAGGTCTTCTCTCAAGAATGTTTCCTGCCGGGGTGTTCCAAGCCTTGGATGCCCAAGAAAGATTTGGGGGATTAGCAACGGGTATAAACTCTGCAAAAATGAAGGAGTTGTCTTCATGGGGATCTGAAAATTCCTTGGCCTTCACTAACTGGATAGGTTCCTTCTCAGTGAAGATCTGGTGGCTAGGTCCTCTGTCTTTAGACACTGGGTTAGGGAAAGAGGACTATCAGACCATCTTCCCATTTTTTTCGAGATTAAAGGCATTCAGAGAAAACCGGGAACTCCGTTCAAATTCAACTCCTCCTGGCTAAAAGACGAGACATAAAACACTTTGTTCCATGCCACCTGGACGAAGGATGGACAAAGGGACCCTGGTAACATGTGTAAGCATTTTATGGAGAATCTGAAAAACATGAAGAAAGCAACCTGGGAATGGGCAAATCTGAAATTATTAAAAGAGGAGGAGGAGCTAAGGAAGGTCAATGAGGAATTAGATTTTCTCGAAAGGCCGGAGGGGCAGGATATTCCAATATTGAGTCAAGGAACAGGATAAGGGATCTGGAGATGGCTAGGAAGAAAATCTTGTTGGAAAGGGAAGAAAGGTGGCGTCTAAAAAGTAGGGCTATCTGGCTGCAAGCGGGAGATGAAACACAAAATTCTTCTAGAACTATGTAAAAGGAATAAAAAATATAAACACCATTTGGGAACAAAATATGGAGAATGGTGAATGGGCTCGTTCCTTTGAAGACCTCTCCTCTTTAGGAGTAAATCATTTTAAATCTCCCTTCAGAGCACCAGAAGAGGCTTCTATAGCTGAAGTAATAAGGGTGGCTCAATTTTTCCCTAGTTACATAGATGAGGAAGGAAATAACAACATAATGGAGCCGGTCTCAAAGGAGGAAGTAGAAGATATCCTAAATTCCATGCAGAAGGATAAAAGCCCCGAGCCTGATGGATGGACAATAGAATTCTTTTAGTACTTTTTTGAATTCTTAGGGGATGATCTGGTAGAGGTGGTGGAAGAGTCACGTAGTTCTGGCACAATTTACCAGCCTTTTAATGCTACTTTCTTAGCTCTTATTCCTAAAAATGAACATCTAATCTCTTTTGATGACTTTCGTCCCATTTATCTCAGCTCATGTATCTATAAGATCATCTCTAAGGTGATAGCCTCCCGTCTAAAACCTTTCCTTTCAAGAAACATTTCGTTGGAACAATTTGGCTTCCTGGATGGAAGGAAAATTCATGAGGCAGTTGGGGTAGCCCAAGAAACCCTCCATAGCCTTAAGAGAATCAAGAAAAAATGAGTTATTATTAAAATTGACTTTTCTAAAGCTTATGATAGAATCAGCTGGTTGTACTTGAGATTGCTAATGACTCATCTTGGTTTCAGGTTTGATTTCATTAATTGGGTAATGAATTGTATTTCTTCATCAAGTATTGATATCTTGATAAATGGTGCTGCAATAAGTTTTTTTAACCTTCAAAGGGGTCTTTGCCAAGGTTGCCCACTTCCCCCTTTATATTCTTATTTGCTACAGAAGGTTTGAGCCTGATGATACACGAAGCGAAGAGACGAAGGGAATTAAAAGGAATTGAAGTGGTGGTGAACTTATTTGTCACCCACCTGTTGTTTGTCGACAATATTCTGATGTTCAGTGATGGTAGTCTGGAAGACTGCAGACATCTTAAGGAGTTGTTGGATCTTTTTCTGAAAGCCACGAGCCTTAGTATAAACTGTCAGAAGTCATCCCCGACAACGACAGGTCTCACTGGGGCCAAAGTGGGCAAAATTGAAGAAATACTCCACTTTGAAGTAAAATCCCTCTAGGACAAATTCAAATACCTGGGTTTCTTCCTTAATCAAGACTCATACTTTGTCCAGGATTGGAAATGGCTCATTGCAAAAATCAAGCAAGAATGAAACACTGGAGCTTTAAATGGTTATCCAGAGCAGGAAGGCTAGTGTTGATAAAATTGGTTGCGATGGCCATCCTGGTATACTGGGTAGGCTTCTCTTGGGTCCCTAAGAGCATCCTTTCTTCAATAAATAAAGTGTGCAGTAGATTCTTATGGGCAGGATAAAAAAAGGACCATTTGATACCCTGGGTGGCGTGGGAGAAAATAGTAAGGCCGAAATCATGGGGAGGTTGGGGAATAAAAGAGTTAGCCTCTTTCTCAAAGTCTTTGGCAGCAAAATTAGCTTGGAGGCTAATCACCTTAGATAATCTTTGGACAACTGTCACAAGAAGGAAATACATTGATCCTATGTCAATTAAGGACTGGCTGAGACTGCCTAAAAAAAACTCTAAAAATTCCTCAATAGTGTGGAAAGGAACCATAGCCTTTGTCAACATCATAGAACAGGGTCTAGCTTGGCAGGTGGGGGATGGAACCCAGGTTAGGCTGGGTCGTGACCCCTGGGTGGGTTGTACTGGGAATTTTTCTCTTTCTAGAAAATTAATTGAGTTGTTGAATCACCGAGGTTTCATCTCTCTGAGGCAGGTTGCAAACTATGAAAGAACAACAATGTGGAGACAAGTGTGGATGAATGGGGATGATCTCCAGCTTGATGCTAGATGGTTGGGGGAATGGGAGGCATACACATTGGATCTTCAAAACTCCAATGTTAGGATACAGGAAAAGAGGGATGAGCTCAGATGGGTCCACTCCCCATCTAGGATGTACTCACCAAAGTTTGGCTATAGCTCGTTATGTCCCGGAAAGGATGGGGGGAACCAGAATGGTGGTATAAACCCCTGTGGGAGCTGAAAGGGCCGACAAAAACGAGATTTTTCTTCTGGTGCATTCTCCATAACAAAGTCCCCACCTGGGAATTTCTACAACATAGGGGAAATATTGGCCCAGGCTGGTGCATCTTATGCAAGGATAGTCTTGAAATTGTTCAACATTTATTTCTTACATGTCCTTTCAACATTAGTCTTTGGAACGAATCTTTGAGGCTGCTCAAATTTCCATATAGATGGGAAGGGCAGGAGGTACAGGAAGCCTGGTAGAGATGGTGGCAAGAAGCACCTAACGAGAGGGTCAGGAACATTCCTTTGCTGATAGCTTGGGGAACCTGGTTAGCTAGGAATCATGCTATTTTTAAAGACTCTCCTTTTCCCATCAGTATATTGTCAGCGGAGGGAGTATCAATCTATGAATATATTCCAATACCCCCATAGTCACAACAAAAACGAGTCATTCAACAGGAAAACATAAGGGGGAATATCCCATGGGCTTATTTTGACCGGGCCTCGGACCCACAAGATAGACGTGGAGCAGGTCTGGTCATACATTTTCCCTCTAGGAAAATTCTTAAAGCTTCGATTGGTCTGGGTCAGGGGACAAGTAACTTTGCAGAGCTAAAAGCCTTACATCTACTTCTATGCTGGCTTTCTTTCTTGAGGTGCAGAGAGGTTCAGATCTTTGGAGACTCTCTAAACATTGTCAAGTGGTTCAATGGGACTCAAATATGCATAAATTATATCTTGCTTCCGTTACTTAATGAGGTATCCACAATAAAAACCTTTTTTAACGAGATATCTGTTTGCCACATTTACAAAGAGCGGAACCATGAAGCAGACCTTCTTTCTAAGGAGGGCATTCGACATGACATGGGGCATTGGATAGCTGTAGAAGTCGAGGATGGGCTAGTTCGGAATATTGAACAACATGTTTTCAACTGATGAGTTAATCACTGCTGAAGTTTTTCTCTTTTTATTTTCAATAGACATTTAGATGCTTTTCTGTTTTTAAACTATACTTCAAAATCTGTCTCTGTTTCAAATTGTTTGCCTCAATGAGAAGGCCCAGGAGATAGAAGAAAAACTATTTTGTTTTCAACCTTATTTTTGATCATTATGTATAAGTTGGACTGGTGTCTACCACCTAGTTTTCGATTGTAAGGGAGAACTATATGACTCTGTCTTTATGTACCTCTGTTTTGGGCGATTATTCCTAGAAAGGAAGCTCAGGGGGTGCAAAAAGACGATGAGTATCTACTCAATGAGTGACTATGGTTGAGAAATAAGGGTTTCCTCAAAATCATCAGCAGTAACTCCATCTCTCTTTTAGAAAAAGAAGGAAATGCATTTTTTTTAATGCATCTTGCATATACTATGTAACTTTCTATGTCTTAATAGATGGTTCGATTTTTTCTTTGGAAAAAAAATTTATCTAAAAAAAATATTTTAAGATCTATGCTGACTATCTTATGTGAAAAAAATGTAAAAAGAAAATATCTATATCTAAAAAAATGTAAAAGAAAATATTTTAATGTTGTGCATGAATAAAATTCATATTTTAATATGAATTAATATTGACTTACTTAAAAATAAATTTTGAACAATGAAAAATTATACATTGTTTTTTTCACTCTCAAGGAAGTAAATTTGCATGTAAAGAAATTTCATCTCTCTCAAGTTAAATCATGGATCTATATTAAATTTAATAAAAAGATGTAAAAAAACATCTTGTATATATTTCAATTGTAATTAGGGTTGCAAGGTTTGCTCAGAAACCCTAGCAGTGCGCATTTTAATAAAAAAAAATTAAAAAAAAATCTTATAATATATATTTTTAATTTAATAAAAAAATTTCAATTATAAATCTTCCGAGAAATCACATAAGTAATTTTTGGAACCGACGCGTTTCGAATTCCAACTGAAGTTCATCATCAGGATAATGAACATTAGTTGATCTGACATAAACATTTATATCAGGAGGAGAGAAGCAACGGTCAAAACCCAAAGAGTTTAAAAAATGTCAAAAATAAGAAAAATCATAAAATAATCCAAAAAATATAACTAACCCATCCTAAAAACTAAAAATAGTAAAAAAAAATAAAATTAAAAACGGTCAAAAATAAAACTAAAAATAAAAATATAAAGTCATAATCACCACTTCATATAAAATCAACCCTAAAAACTCCCCCAACAAGATAAAAAGGTTATTAAGAGAAAAATTCAAGTCAAAGTCATAAACTCGAAATAAATTAAAAATAAATACAATAATAAAATAAATACTATAAATTAATAAATAAATGGAGGAATAAAATTAGACACAAGAAATTAAAATACAATAAAAAGTAAAATAAAACAAAAATAAAAGTAAAAATAAAAATAAATTATTTGTATTTTACTTTAATTAATAAATAAATAAATTCACATACATAAAGCAATAAATAAAATAATAAAATAAAATAAATAAAATAATAACAATAAAAATACCAAATCATAAAATAAAAATAATAAAAACCAAAGAATAAAACCACCCAGCAAAAAGTAAAACGAAAACCAAAGAAATCAAGTCAAAGTGATAAAAATAATTAATTTATAAATAAATGAAAATATAAACATAAATAAAAATAGTAAAAGAAAATCAATAAATAAAATAAATTAATAAATAAATACATGAAAAAACTTTTCAAAAAAAAATAATAATAATAATTTTAATTAAATTTCAATAACTAAAAATAAAAATCAAATACTAAAATAAAATGATAGAATAACAACCAAAGAATACAAGGAAACTTACAAGGAGTGAAGAGATGGAATCCAACAACTGCTAACTTTCCATCCATCATCCCTGTTCAACGTGCGGGACCTCTTCTCAATCTCAATCGCCTCCCTAAATTTCTGGTGATGGAAATGGTCAACCCTAGCAAGGATTCTAGCGTCCTCCATACAAATGTGATGCTTCATCTTTTCTGCATGCTTAGCTAACGTGGAGGATTTGGTTCTACCATGCCTAATATCCGCAGCATGCTCCTGGAGCCTCTTATTAATCGAACGACCAGTTTCACCAATGTAGGGAGTCGCACAAGAGCACGGAATCAAATAAACACCTTTCGCGTTTTTAGGTTCCAACTGGTCCTTAACCGATTTAAGGGAGCCCCGAATGGTGTTTAAAGGTTTAAATATGAAGAGATCTTATGCTTCCTTAAAATCCGCGCGATCTTGTCAGCAATACCTTGAATAAAAGGTAAATAAACTTTATCAATAGCATCACCACTAATGTTATTCCGTCTAGGACTTTTTCTTGCATTCATGAAAGCCTTCAAACCCTGACTTCTACTATAACCGTTTTCTCTGAAGACTTTAAGGAGATGGGTTTTCTCTTCATCTAAATCATCAATATCAGAAATTCTAAGAGCTCTTGTAGTTAAAGTATTCAAAACTCCAATTTTTTTAGCAGGAAAATGATGAGAATCAAAATGTAGATACTGCTCAATGTGCGTCTTTTTCTGAAAAACACGGTGTGAGACAGAGCCATTATTATTTCTAGAGATGAGAAGATCCAGGAAAGGAAGCTTCCCATCAGTTTCAGTTTCCATCGTGAACTTGATGGATTCAGATTGACTATTCAAGTGTCGATGGAAAGCCTCTAATTCAAGACGACCATGAGACCAATTGATGAATGTGTCATCAACAAACCGCTTCCAAACCTTGGGTTTTAAAGGAGCAATCACCAAAGCTCTAGATTCAAAATCTTCCATAAAAAGGTTGGACACCACCGGCGAGAGCGGGGAACCCATGGCTACACCACATGTTTGCTCATAAAATTCTCCATCAAAACTAAAAAAGGTAGACGTGAGGAAAATTTCCACCAAATTAGCATTATCAGGATCAGTGATATGCCTAATAACCCCTAATACCTCCATGATAGGAATGTTCGTATAGAGAGAAACAACATCAAAACTAACCAAGGAGTCATTCAGTTCACAAACCCGGCTTTCTACCTCATGAACAAAAGAAGCAGAATCTTTCACAAAAGAATCTGTCTGACCAACAAGAGGATTTAGCTTACAGGCCAAATATTTAGCTAGGAGATAGGTGAGCCCACCAATAGTATTAACAATGGGTCTAAGAGGAACACCATCCTTATGAATCTTAGGGAGCCCATAAATCCTAGGGGTGACAGGATTGCTTTCAATGAGCTTAGAACTCATAGAACCAACCGTGCAACTCGACTTAATAGCATTGGCCACCATCTTTGAGACTTTATTAATAGGGTTCTTAGAGAGCTTCTTATAAATCTCACTATTACAAAGATGGTCAAGCATCTTTGCTTTATAATCCTCCTTATTCAAGATTACAATAGCGCCACCCTTATCAGCCTTGAGGACAACAATATCCGGGTTTGATTAAGGGTCTTAAGAGCCAAAAATTCCGATTTGCTAATATTGCTCCTTGGAGGTTTAACTTTCCTAAGCGCCACGACACAATCCTACCTAATGACATCGTTCATGCTTTCAGGTAAATCTTTAATACCATATTCGATACTACAAATAATATCATCACGAGGAATCTTCCTAGGAGCTAGAGAAAAATTCAGACCCTTATTTAATAAGGAGAAAACAGAAGAATCAAAGGAGAACATAGATAGATTAATAACTCTTTTATTATTATAACTATTATTATTATTATTATTATCACTACTAATGTTATCATTACTACTGTCATTATTATTATTATTACTATTGTTATTATTACTATGACTAATATTATTGTTACAACCCTTATTATTATAATTATTATTATTATTATTTCTATTATTATAATCCCTAATGCTAATATTACATATATTGCAAATATTATTATTAATAAAACTATTATCATTAATAAAATTACTATTGCTACACTCATTGCTATAATAATTATTATTAATATATTTAACAAAAGTCTTATCTTTATTATTACAATTAATATTATTATCAATATTATAATAATTAATGTTTTTAGGGTTATTACAATTATTCATTTTCAAAATACAACCATCAGACGACTTACCAAAATCAGCGTTATTCATATTTATACAAGCGATATCAGGGCTATTATCTCTCATTATTAATAAAAAAATGTTATAAAATAAAATTCAAATAAAATATTTATAAAATATTTTGAGTGTGAAATGAGAGATGGTTTTTGGGCATGTTATATTGATGAGCCATGGCATTGGACCATATGTTGTATTGTATTGACTAGCCATGGTATTGGCCCATGGTATTGTAGCAAAGCCTATTTACAAGTTAATAATATCTATGGCTGAGTGAATATAAATATCTACCGTTAAACTTATTGTTATATGCTTATTAATCAAATTTAAATATGGTTACATAATCATTATTTTATTTTATTAGGTAAAATGGATCTTAATTTATTGTTTCTACTTATTTATTTTAATGCAATATGTATATCATGTTTTTCTTTAATCTAAAAAGTTATTTGTAAATTTATTAATAAATAAATAAAAAACTAGAATGTAATAAATTTGAATTTTATTATTTTTATTACTTTTAACATTTTACACACACTACAACATGTCCATATAACATGTCCATTGACCTCTATATTAGTTTTCATTAACATGTAAATGTTTTCAAATTTACTTATTATAAATTGGACATATTAATATAAATTCAACATATTAAACCTACATGTAAAAATATTTACAAACTTTCTTACATTACATCTCCACATTATAGAAAATTTCTAAACACAATTAAATTAAAATTCTAAAAATCCTATTACAAAATAAACACATTTTCAAGATTATATAAAAACAAAACAATTATGTGGAAAACAAGTCCGTTCTCCCTTTATTAAATATAATTAGTTAAACGTTGAAAATCTAAATGTTAAAAAAATTATAAATAAATTTATAATTTACCAAATTTTATTAGAAATAAATAATTTAAAGTGTGAATGTTTATTACTTAAATTGACATAGTCAAATTATAATGTTAATAAAATTTATTCACCCAAACTTATTTACACCATTATAATACAATATAGATATTTTGTTGTATCTATAAATTACCAATTTATTACCATAGATGAGAATAAAATACAATTCATTAATATAAATTACAAATTTTTGGGCAAAACCACTAAGAGCCTTGGAGGCACTTAATTAGTGTGGCATGGATCTTATCACTTAGTTAGCTTAGTAAATTCGAGTTAGAGGGCTTGGAGTTGAGCTATACATGTGTGATAGCTAAGTTTTAGTAATCTAGTTGAGTTTTCAGTTGTATTTAGTTAACTGGCCTCTCACTATTGATAGAGTCATTAGAAGGTCAGTTTGTACAGTGGGTCTAACTCAAAGATCTATCATTTAATTGATCAATCAACCTAAAATAGCTAATGAATGCATGGAATTCGAGTTCCTCATCTGAAATGGAGATGAAAAGATAGTGTAACACCAATTGTATACTAATTTTAAGTGTCTAGGTGTTCCATGAGTTAGGAGATAAATCCTTGGGAATTGCGCAATTAATTTGGAGGAAATTCTTATCTTTTAGAGGCTAATTTCCTCAAGACTTGCATAAGAAAATAGGAGGCTTGATTAGCTAAGTGTTGGCAAGAGTTTGTCATTGAACAAAGAGAAGAATTATTCTTTTGGAGGTTAAGCTCAAAGTTGGAGCTAGAAATTGTAATACTTTCTCTATTCCACTCATTAATGCAAATAGACTTGAAATTTATTTTTCCACTTGGGTTCCCCTAGAAATCACTGTGTATTTGTGGTTTTTCTTATTACATGTATATGTATTTTGTTCTAAATTTTGATTTACATTTCATATATCAGTAGAGTAGAATTGTGTCTCTTTTTTTTATGTGTGAAATCTTGAGAAGTTGCAATTTCAATCAAATTTATACATCGTATCAGAGCTCAGAAATCACATAAAAAAAAAATTATTTCAAACTTGTCTCTGAAACATTTTGATTTTGCAGCTTCACTGCAACAATTTTTCTTGAGGATCAGAATAATTTCTTTCAACATACTGAAATTGGAGTATGTCATGGAAGGTAGCTCAAATTTCATATTCTGGAAGGATCGAATGGAAGAAATTCTTGATGATTATGGTGTGTCAGAATATGTTAAAATTGACATTGCAAAACTTCCACAGTCGGATACAAAAAAATTAGCCTAATGGAAGAAGGATGTTGCAAAGATGAGGAGAATCCTTCTAGAAGGTGTGAGGGACCATGTGGTCTCAAATATCCATGGCAAAGAGACATTGTTTTCTATTTGGAAGACACTAACTAAGCTATTCGAAAATAACAGCGACCATAGAAAATTGGCCTTGAAAGAAAAAAATCAAAACATAAGTATGAAGAAGAATGATACCATTCACAGTATCTCTCTATATTTACACATTTTGGGGTGAGCTTAGAGGGGTTGGGGTGAATGTTTCAAAATATGACCTGGTGAGCCTAACTCTTTTAAGCCTTCCAAAATCTTGGTACGACTACCATGACTTTGTGAATGGAAGCGAAAAAATATCAAATTGGGAAAGGTTATGGTTCTATTTGTTTCAAGATGAGTTTAGGAGAAATAATAGAGATGGAACATCATCCAAAGCTGAGAATGAATAAAAAATTTCCTTCTTTGGAAAGGGGAATAAGGGAAAAGTAAAGAAGACCCAGAGAAAACCTGAATCCAGTCAAAATAATGGCAAGAAGAAAGACTAGAAGGATAAAATTCTTTCACTAACACGAATTTAGGCACTATGCAACAAAATGTATGCACAAGTACTCTACCAAGAAGCCTTAAGAAGGAGGATCAAGTGAAGCACCAACTTCATAATTTGAATTAGAATTCACCCTAATAGCATGCATGACCAACACTATTATGGGGAGTGTGTGGTACCTTCATTCAAGTGCCTCGTTACATATGATAGGGTGCAAGGAATTGGTTAGTAGCGTGGAGGAGAAGGATCTCCAAATGCATATAGAAATGGGGGAAGGTGGGAGGTACAATGCTACAGGAATTGGTATTCTCACCTTTAAGAGGGAGAAATCCTCTCCTCTTCGCGTCAAATATGTTATGTTTGTACCCACATCGAATAATAACTTGATCTTTTTAGCAGTATTAGAGTCGTGGCTATGATGTTATTTTTAGTAAAGGGAAATATTTTCTAAGACACATAAATACCAATAAAGTGAAATAGGATTAGATTTGAGTGAAGAACTTATACAAACTTGAGCTGGGAGATTGCACTGCATTGGGCAGTAAGGATGAAAAGGTACATAGTTGTGATGTCGAGAACTCTCGAACATAAGATTGGGTCATATACACTATGATGCCTTAAAAATAATATAGAAAATTTCCATAAGTCTCCCTAAAGGATCCCTTGACTAGCAGGATGTCTGCAAGGGTTTCACATTGGGGAAATATGTCAAATCCACCTTCCATGACTGAGTGAGTAGAGCAAATGAAATCTCTGATTGATTGCACTCTCACATTTCTTGACCATTTTCTACACCTCCATAAAAAACATAAGTATTATGTTATTTTTGTTGATGATTTTGCTAAAAATTGTTGGATCTTCTTCATGTAGAAGAAGGTTGAATTTTGCTCAAAATTTTTTAAGTTCAAGCCATTTTTGGATAAGGATACTGGGAATAAGGTGAAGTCTCTCAAGAGAGATAATGTAGATGAATTTTTTTCACATTACTTCAAGGATTTTTGTGCTAAAGAATACATTTGAAGAGAACTGACAACACCCCACAACCCACATCAGAATGGGGTTGATGAGAGGAAGAATAGAAAAATATTGGGAGAATCAAGGGCCATGTTGCATAATCAGGGACGTCCATTACATATATGGGTGGAAGCATGCAACACCACAATCTACTTGTAGAACCAAAGTCCTCATAGAATACTTGGTATGATCACACTGGATGAAGCTTTCTATGAGAGAAAGTCTGATGTGTCTCATTTTATAATTTTTCAATATTTTTTTTATTGCCATGTATCAAAGGATTCGAGGAAGAAACTTGAGCCTACATAGAGCTGGGAGTTTTTGTAGGATACTCCAAAACTCCACACAATTACTAGGTGTATTTACCTTCACTGAAGATGACAATTGTGAGGATACATTGTCAAGTTCAAGGGGGATATTATATGATATGCTCTATGGAATGATAAATGAGTATCCCACTAGAGAAGGAACTTCTAGCTGCAAAGGAGGAGCCCCAGGTTGAGCTTCAGGAGGTTGTGGAGCAACCACATGCAAAGGAGAAGGCAAGAGGTAGAGTGGAGGCACCCACTTAACCATAATCTTTCAGAGATGGAAAAAAGAGAACCATTGAAGATGATAAATTGTTGCAGGATGTTAGGGAGTATGATAGAGCCCCTATTTCATGGCGTGTTGAAATTTTCAACAAAAAACAGTGAAATTGGAAACCAGAAAGGACAAAAAATGCATCTGCACTAGCGAGAAATTTTGATACGCACTGGTGAGGAATTTGGGGCATCTAATTTTATTTTCCCTTAAACAAATTGGAAAATAAATTTTAATTTCATCTCATAATAATTTGTATCGGTTAACTAAGTCAAGATGACTGAGTTATCTCAAGAAATTTGAGTTGAGGGTCTTTAAGATGAGGCATGCAGAGGGATTCTAATATTTTGGGGGTCTAGTTGGATTTGATGCATTAGTGGGGTGCATGTGTGAATTAGTTAACTCAATTAATTGAGTTAAAATCGATTTAACTAGTTCTAACTAAGTGATGAGCTAGTGAGAGGTCTAGTGAATCGGATAAGTGTTTGTTAATTTTTTCTGAGCATTACAGGCCAGTTTCAAACAGGTTCAGAGTGATACAGTCAGGAGAGTGCAGGGTTTTTTTGGAGTGAGAAAGAACTGTATTTTTTCATGATCTTCACTTCATTTAATATAGATATAGAGGGTTTTTTAGCAGTTTATTTCCCCAGTTACATCTTGTGTTGTGTGATTGATAATTTATTTCTCTCACTTATATGTGATTGTGCGATCGTGTTTCATATTCCACAAATTGTAGGAAGGATTCAATATCTTAGTTTAGTCAATTATAAGATCAGATTGAATCCATTAGTATTGATTTTCTACATGTTATTAGAGAATTGATAAATTTCTACATGGAATCAGAGCGCCAAGAATCACTATAGAATAGAAAAAATTTAGATTGTCTTGAACAAGTTCAAACTGGTATATTTATTCTTTAGGATCCAGCATCAGATCAAGATTTTTTTAAATGGCATGAGACTCAAATATGCTTGTGATGGAAATTCGAATTATATAGTGTGGAAGGAATATATGGATGAAGTGTTGGAGGATAATGGGTTGAAGGAATTCGTAGATACTGATATTCCTAACCCCGCAGTAGAATATGCCCAACCTCTTGATGCATGGCAGAAGAAGGTAGAATAGGCGAGAAGGGTCTTATTAGAGGGAGTTCAAAATCATATTGTCTTGAGTCTCCATGGGATAGAAAATCCATGTGCTATATGGAAGGCCTTGACATATCTGTTTCAAAGTAGTAGCGACCACGAGAAGTTGGCATTGAAGGAAAAGATGAGAAAGATTAAGATAAAGGAGGGTGTGACAATACCAACATATTTGTCAAAGTTCACTCAATGTTGAGATGAGCTTGGAAGTGTTGGTGTGATAGTAGCCAAATATTATGTGATAAGCCTAGCTCTTCTAGGTCTTCCCAAGAGCTGGCATAGTTACTAGGACTTTGTGAATGGGAGGGAGAAGCTACTAGACTCAGAGCATTTGTGGTCCGACTTGGTAATAGAAGGGATAAGGCGGAGGACTAGAGACGGGACCTCCGACCCCAACAGAGAAGAATATTGTACATTATTTGAAAAAATAAAGAAAGCCAAGGGAAATAAGTCCCAAGGCAAAGAGGGTAAGAGAGACTTTTCCAAGATCAAGTGTTTTCACTGTCACGAGCATGGGCACTATGCTGCAATTTTTCCATAGAAGAAGGTAGGCAAGAAAGAGCCCGCAGTTGCAGTGGGTGAAGCATTGGCTTTACATTTCGAGCTTGATTTTACTCTTATTTCATGAATGGAAAAAAATGTAGTGGGATGAATGTGGTATCTAGAAAACAGTTCCTCATTCCATATGTCGGGGAATAGTGATATCTTCAATGGCTTGGAGGAGAAGGACCTCCTGCACAACATGGAGTTTGGAGATGACGGGAGGTATAATGCACTTAGAATATGTACAACTACCTTTAAAATGAAGTATCTCTCCCCTTCTCATACTGACATATGTTTCATATGTTCCAGGACTAAGGAATAATATTGTCTTCGTAGCACTATTGGAAGACCGTGGTTATGATGTCATATTTAGAAAACAAAAGGTGTTCCTTAGACACATCACCACTAGACGGCTGAAATAGATCAATGTAAGAGTCAAGAACCTATATGCTCTTGAGGTTGAGGATGCATGCAAATATTTAAGGAGCAAATAAATTGTTAATGACTTCGTGGTTGAGAGGGAGATATTATCTCTCAACATGCAGCCATATAATTAGTCTCAAAAGGTTGTGGAGTAGCCAAAATTAGAGAATAAGAGAGGAGATAGAGTGGAAGAGTCCACTCAAGTTGATACCTCTAGGAGGGGAAAATTTTGAGCCAGATGGGCAGAGGGAGTACATGCAACTATACCTCGAGGTTATAGGTGGGGAAATGTGTATATATAATCCCAACAAGAAATTTGGGCAGGGTCCATTGAGATGGTGTGTCTCATGGATCGAACCTGGATACGAGGAGCCCACATTACATCAGTAAAAGGAAGGATCAGTTGGATTCATGCAGTTAGATGATAGGAAGACAAAAATCATAGTGACATATGCCAAACACTAGAGCACATATCAGAGTTGGCAGTAGTGTCGAGGGCACAAAAAAAGATGTTAGAAACAACACAGAGTGTCTAGTAGACAGGTGCAGTAGCTAGAAACAGCCAAAATTCTCTGATGATAGATGCATTATATTGATTCATTTGTTTGGAGAATATTTAGTTTCAATAGTTTCAGGTGCAAACAAAACTAGAGAAATATTGCATGCAAAAAATTCCAAAGGTACTGAATCAGGATAGATTGAATTCCTTTCTTGTTGAGAGGGAGTGTTGAAATTTTCAACAAGAAACAGTGAAATTGGCAACTGAAAAAGAAAAAAAATCCATCCACATTGGTGAGGAATGTGGGGCATCTAATTTGTTTTTCCCTTAAATAAATTGGACAATAAATTGTAATTTCATCTCATAACAACTTGTATCAGTTAACTAAGTCAAGATGATTGAGTTAGCTCAAGAAATTCAAGTTGAGGGCCTAATATGAGGCATGTAGAGGGAGTCTAATATTTTGGGGGTCCATTTGCAGTTAATACATTAGTGTGGTGCATGTGCAAATTAGTAAACTCAATTAATCGAGTTGAAATTAGTGTAAGTACTTCTAACTGAGTGATGAGCTACTGAGAGGTCCAGTGAATTAAATTAGATTTAATTCACATAAAGTGATAAATTAGATAATTGATAATTCACTATAAATAGCTGCATGCATGTTAGTTTTGAGGAAGACCCAGTTGAGACAAAGGTTAAATGGAATTAAACTATCAATTTTACTATTATAAATTTGTATAGATAGTGCATGTCATCAGGAAGACTCTGATCAATTTTGCAATCAAGGAATGAAATTATTCCTATTTAATAGGCGCCTAATTCTATAGGAATTGCATGAGAAAGGCTAGGCTGATAATTGGCTAAGTGTTTGTGAATTTTGGTTGAGCATTGCAATCCAGTTTCGAGCAGGATAAGAGTGAGACAATCAAGAGAATGCAGGATTTTCTCGTAGTGAGAAACAATTGTATTGTTTCATGATATTGGCTTCATGAAATATAGATATAGAGGGGTTTTCAGTAGTTTCTTTCCCTAGATACATCTTGTGTTGGGTGATTGATCATTTCTTTCTCTTGCTTATATGTGATTGTGCGATCGTATTTTGTATTCTGCAAATTGTAGGAAGGATTCAATATCTTATTTTAGTACATTATAAAATTGGACTGAATCCATTAGTATTTATTTTCTACATGGTATTAGTGAATTGATAAATTTATACACAACGCAGGAAAAGTAAGTCAGGTACAATGAGTACATGGTTCTCATGAAAAAGCTCATTGCGATAGAGGCTTCTTCATTTGAGGAACCAATAAATCAACTTGTTTGGGTTGATGCCATGGTGGAAGAATATGAATCCAGAATGAAGAAAAGTGTATGGTAGGTGGCGTTGATACTAGAATGGAAATCAATGGTTTGTTCCGGATGGATCTACAATGTGGAGCATGCAACCGATGGGAACATTGAGTAGTACAAGGACAAATTTGTGGCCAAAGGATTATCTCATAAAAAGGGAGTGGATTATGAGGAAAAATTTGCACCAGTTGTAAGATATTCCTCATTCATATCCATTCTAGCATTGACTACGCATATGGGGTAGACAATTCACCAATGGATGTAAAGATTGTCTTTCTCAATGGTTTTGTTGAGGAGGAAATTTACATAGAGTAGCCAAATGTATTTGAGACAAATGATCAATATTCACATGTGTTCAAGCTAAAAAGGGCATTTTTTGGTCTCAAATAGGCACCCCAAGCATGGTTCACTCAGATCAAAAATTATCTCAGTGGATTAGGCTTCACCAAAAGTGAACTAGATGTGAACCTCTATCACATGGTAGTAGATAGTAAGCTACTTATTATTTTTTTGTATGTTGATTATTTAATATTAACAAGTGATGTGCATCTAATATGCTCTTGCAAAGAGGATATTGCAAGAAAATTTGAGATGAAAGACATGGGCCTTAATGCATTACTTCCTCAGTTTTGAATTATGGCAAGGTGATGATGAATTGTTTGTGTCTTAGGGGAATTATGCCTATAAAATACTTCAAATATTTCACATGGATAATTTTAAGCCCATTGACACACCTCTAGCTAAAAACTGGATGAAGGAGAATGTCACTTTAGGTGAAGAGGTTAATGCTACCATTTACAAGCAACTTGTGGGGTTTTTTATGTATCTTGTGAACACAAGACGCAATATGTGATATGTAGTAAGATATTTGACTCAAGATATGGTGAGGCATACCAAGTTGTATTGGAAGGTATCAAATAAAATTTTATGATACGTCAGACGCACTACCAAGTATGGATTATGGTATAGAGGACAGAGGGAGTGAAGCTCCAAGGCTTCACTGATGAAAATTGGGTAGGGATTCCATCAAAAAGGAAGAGTAAGTCCGTTGTTGTCTTCAGTGTTTGTTTCACAACTAATTTTTGTTACAAAAGGAAGCATAGGTTTGTGGCACTTAGCTCAGTAGAGGCTGAATACATGGTTGTGAGTCAAACAACATGGAGACCATATGGATGAGGAAAATACTCGTGGGTCTTTTGAGTTAGGAGATGGATTCGAAAATGATATATTGTGATAATCATAGTTACATTAAGCTATATGAGAATCTGGTATTTCATGATAGGTCCAAGCACATTGATATTCAATATCATCATTTGAGAGACTATCTGTAGAGGACAGTTATTTTCTATTGTACATTCCAACTGAGGAGAAATTTTTAATGGCATCTTGACAAAGGCCTTGTTAAGAGGTAAATTTAAATTACATAGGTGCATGATAGGGGTAGTGAAAAATGCCTTTTTTGCTAAGAGGTAGTGGTGAAAAAATGTAGCAAGAAAGGCTCAATTGAGGAAAATCAAATTTCCACACCAGCATGAAAACTCAGAGGAAGTTAACTAGTGTGACATGGATCTTTTCACTCAATTAGCTTATTAAATTTGAGTTAGAGGTCTTAGAGTTTAGTTATGCATGTATGGCTCCTTAGTTTTAGTAATCTAGTTAAGTTATTTTCAGTTGTATTTAGTTAATTGACCTCTTGTTATTGATAGAGTTGGTAGATGTTAGTTGTGTAGCGAGACAACAATCTAACTCGAATATCTCCAGTGAACTGGTTAATAAACCAAAAATAACTAGTGCATGCATGGAATTTGAGTTCCTTAGCTGAATTGGAGATGATAAGGTAGTGTAACAACACTTGTAGACTAGTTTTAAGTTTACATGTGTTGCATGAGTCAGGATATAAATCCTTGGAAATTTCACAATCAATTTGGAGGAAATTCTTACCTTTAGGGGCTACTTTACTGAGGATTTGCGCAAGGAAATAGGAGGATTGATGAGAAAGTAATTGGTTAAGTGCTTGTTAGAGTTTGTAATTGACTTAAAGAGAACATTTATTCTTTTGTATGTTGAGCTCAGAGCTGGAGATAATAATTGTAATAGTTTCTCTATTCAACAGATTAATGCAAAGAGGCTTGAGTGGTTTTTTCACAGTTGGATTCCCGTAGAAATCACTGTGTATTTGTGGTTTTTATTATTTCATTTCTATGCATGTTGTTCTAAATTATGATTTAAATTCCACAGATCATTAGAGTAAAATTATGTCTCTTGTTTTTCAGTGTGAAATCTTGAGCAGTTGCGATTTCTATCAAATTTCTATACAAACTGCAATAAACAAATGCACACGAATTCCCAATTTTTTTGGGGGGAAACTATAAAAAACTTGAGAGTTTCCTTGACCTAATCAATTTAATTTTAAATATTTATTATTATGATTTTTTTTAATTATTAATAAATTTAAAAGAAAGGAAATTTAATTTCATATATCTATAAAAATTAATTCTATTTCATTATTTTTTTAGTATATGTTAATTTTAATATTATTTTATTAACATTTTAACAGAAATAAACTATGTTGCATGAGTTCCCGGTACGTGAGTACTTCTGGTATGGGGAAACGAGTATCTGGTACGGCTAGAAGCTTTGCTCAAATTTACAGGAAACTTTAAGTTGGGAGCGGTAATAATATA